>BSBM01000486.1:712500-1130000 GCA_027924585.1 Larix kaempferi | reverse complement strand
TCAACATCATCATCAGCATCTTCATCATCATCATCATTATCAATGATGATGATGACAAATATGTTGATGATGAAGATGATGGATGATGATGGAGATGAGTACAAAGATGAAGATGATGATGCTGATGATGACGAATATGTCATCATCATCATAATCATCTTCGTCATCATCAGCATCATCATCCTCATTCTTGTCATCAACATCATCGTCATCATCCCCATCATCCTCATCATGATCATCAACATCATCGTCATCATCCCCATCATCCTCATCATCATCATCCCCATCATCATCATCAACATCATCGTCATCATCCCCATCCTCCTCCTCATCATCATATAAATTTAATTTAATTCAATTTAAAACATTATTAATTATTAAAATTATTTAATCACTATGACAAATTTCAAAATTTAGTAAAAACAACGTGCATGCGCCAATTTGTGCGTATGTGCCATTGTGTGTGTACGCGCACGCGCTAGTTTAGTTTTTAAATTTTGGTGGGTAATTTGTTTCCCAACAATGTGGTGGAGAACTTGGCTACTATGGTTTTAGGTTCGGGTTGCCAAAATACATATAATAATATAAAAAAATACATCTTATAACAAAATACATCTTATTCTATAACTGCTTATGTTTCGAGCATGATTCTGAGTATGCTACACTTCTCCACTGCTAATGAAATTGCACACACTTGTAGAACTATGTGTGCAGATTTTGAATATGTAATTTTTTATTAAAACTATTATTTGTTCCTATTTTTTAGTTAATTTCAATTGCGCTAACTATTAAGATTCAATATGCTAAGACAGAAAATAGCAGCATTACATTCCATTTCACAATAATAGCATATATAGGATCACTGAAGAAACAACAAGCACAGCATAAACACAAGAGACATAGATTTATCCTGGGAAACCCTCATGGGGTAGAAAACCCAGCAAAGCTTCCTCAATATAGATGACCACCAATATACAAAGATGCAAACCAAAGACATGATATCCTCCTCCACCATAGCAGACCTCTCCTCCACAAGTGCGCTACATTCTAAGTGAGGGAAGTGTGTGTATAATGAGGAACACACCTCCTCTATTTATACACATCTCCGATTTGTACTTTATATTAACTAGGTTGTCCCCAACTTTACCACTGGGTTAAACACCCCACTACAACTAACTGGGCCAACCCCACTAGGGTGGTCTAACAACCCTTTGACCCACATAACACATACAAGGCCGACCCCACTAGGGAAGTCTAATAACCCGAGTTACCACATTTCGACAGAGGAATAAACATCTTCGGATATACAATAAGATCTTCACGGAGGAATGAAACATATCTGGAATAATAAATTACAAATATAATATTCTTAGAAGTTACAATACCTCAACACTCCCCCTTAACGAGAAGGATATTATAACAGCATCTGCAAGAGCAAGGAGTCATCAACATCATACATGATACATCTATAAATCATTGGAAGCTTTCTCAACATCATCAGTAACTCAAGCAGTTATTGGAACATCTTTAATACTGGAACATCAACATCTTCAGTACTGATTCTTTATCTTCTGCAACACTCAAACAGCTACAGCAACATCAACATCTGGATCCTCACGATCATCAGCATCGTCATCACACGATCATCAGCATCATCATCTAGACCATCACGATCAGCAGCATCGTCATCTAGACCATCACGATCAGCAGCATCGTCATCTAGACCATCATGATCAGCATCATCATCATCTAGACCATCACGATCAGCAGCATCGTCATCTAGACCATCACGATTAGCAGCATCGTCATCTATACCATCACGATCAGCAGCATCGTCATCTAGACCATCACGATCAGCAACATCGTCAATACAAGTATAAATATCATCAATACAAGTATCTTCATCAATACAAGTATACATATCATCAATACAAGTATCCTCCTCAATGCAAGTATACACATCATCAATACAAATATCCTCATCAATACAAGTATACACATCATCAATACAAGTATCCTCATCAATACAAGTATACATATCATCACTACAAGTATCCTCATCAATACAAGTATACACAATAGCAGCATACCCTGCAACACACAAGATCCTATTACGGGATGATCAATCCCTTTCACTTTAGGGCATAGGTCCAAGAATGATACAATCTTGATCTGCTTACGGGATGATCAGTCCCTCTCAATTTAATACATCTCTCATGTCTATGGATGATGCAATCCAAATCAACTTACAAGATGATCAATCCTTATCACTTTAAGACACCTCACCATGTCTAGGGACGATGCAATCCCGAATCAACTTACAGGATGATTAGTCCTTATCCTCACCATGTCTAGGGACGATGCAGTCCCGAACCAACTTACAGGATGATTAGTCCTTATCACTTTAAGACACCTCACCATGTCTAGGGACGATGCAATCCCAATCTACTTACAGGATGATTAATCCTTATCACTTTAGGACATAAGTCCAAGGATGATGCAATCCTGATCCACTTACGGGATGATCAATCCCTATCTATTTAGGACATAAGTCCAAGGATGATGCAATCCTGATCCACTTACGGGATGATCAATCCCTATCACTTTAGGACATAAGTCCAAGGATGATGCAATCCTATCACGTACATTTTGAACCAAACGCTCAGGGACGATGCAGTCCTATCACATCCACTAGGGACCACTTTCTTGGAGACATATGTCTACGGATCTCTTTTAGGACATGTGTCCATGGATGATACAATCCCCTCGTCCACTAGGGACCACATTCTCGGAGACATCTATCTACG
Source organism: Larix kaempferi (assembly GCA_027924585.1). NCBI lineage: Eukaryota > Viridiplantae > Streptophyta > Pinopsida > Pinales > Pinaceae > Larix > Larix kaempferi. The sequence continues at coordinate 1,127,193 of BSBM01000486.1, read as the reverse complement.
GATCACTTTAGAACTGAAGTCCAGGGATGATACAATCCTCTCATCCACTAGGGACCACATTCTCGGAGACATCTGTCTACGGATCACTTTAGAACTGAAGTCAAGGGATGATACAATCCTCTCGTCCACTAGGGACCACATTCTCGGAGACATCTGTCTACGAATCACTTTAGAATTGAAGTCCAGGGATGATACAATCCTCTCATCCACTAGGGACCACATTCACGGAGATATCTGTCTACGGATCAATTTAGAACATGTGTTCAAGGATGATGCAATCCCTCTTCTTTCTCAGAGACATATGTTTACGAATCCTTTTAGAACATGTGTTCAAGGATGATGCAATCCCTCTTCTTTCTCAAAGACATATGTCTACAGATCCTTTTAGAACATGTGTTCAAGGATGATGCAATCCCCTCGCCAACTTAGACCCTGTCTAAGGACCATCCACCAACCTCTCTGTTGGCATCACCAATATAGGTATCCACATCATCGACCTCACTGTCGATGCAGGCAATCTCATCATAAGTGATCACATCACTCCCCCTCTTGAGGAGGGTCCTACCAATCTTTTCTCGGAAAATACTCAAACTTTTCTTGAGGTAGAGGTTTGGTTAGTACATCGGTAACTTGTTCACTTGAGGTAGAGGTTTGGTTAGTACATCGGCAACTTGTTACAAATTCAAACTTTATAGTTCCTTTCTGTGCCATATCATGGAACATTGGATTCTCTGCCATCTTGATACAACTCTGTTTGTCACATAGGATCACAGTTGGGTCTATCTCTAAGTCAAACAATCCAGAAGCCATACTGCTTCACAACTAGCAGAGAAACCAGCCATATATTCCGCTTGTGCTGAGAGCCACACTAGACTACTTCCAGCTAAACCACGAGATCATGGTTGATCCTAGACAATAAAATCCTCTCAATGTGTTCTTCCTGTCTAATACACTTTCTGCCCAATCAACATCTGTGTAGCCATCTGAAGTCATGATCTCCAAGATAGCATAGATCAAAGTCTATCGTATCCTTTCGGTACCTCATCACACGCTTTGCAACTATCAGGTGAACACATCTAGTTTCCACTAGATACTGACTCAAGGTGTTCACAGCAAAGCATATATCTGACCTAGTATTTGTTAGATACATCAATGAACCAATAATTGTCTGTACAGAGTTATATACACTAACTCTGATGAGTCATTCACTAACAGCTTCAAGTTGGAATCCATGAGAGTGGCCATTCCAACATATCAAGTCCTTTTAATATTTATCGGCATACTTTACCTGGTTGAGAAATATTCCTTCTGAGCCTTTCCATACTTCCAAACCTAGGAAGTAATGCATCAATCTGAGATCTTTCATTTTCATTTCTTCAGCCATCTATCTGTGCCATCTCTTGTCAGATGGGTCTACTGATATGAGCCTCAACATCATTCGAACTCTGTGGTGAGTTCCTTCTTGCATCCATGTCATCCATATTCAATCTTGTAGAAAAGTTTGAGATCCACATCTTCCATGGTGATCACTGTTGATCATGGGTACCCGAACAGAGCTTTCTTCAATTACATTATTAAGATAATGGTCTTATCTAGCCACTTGGAGCAAACATCTCATCATGATTCTCTTCCTCTTTCTAAGAGAATCTTCCAGCCACGAGCCTTCTATAGTGTGTTTGATTTGTAAATCCTTTTGTTGAGCATCCATCGCTTGTTTAGTGTTCATCATTCGTCATGATCTTTCCTACAAATCAAAATTAAGTACATGATTAGTAATGCTTCATAATCATGAAATCATGTTGACATGATAACCTATTATGCATACAGATATCATTTACATAGTTATGCAACTATCTTGACCAATGCTTTGGCACAACACTTTTCCATATCCTATATGCATATAGTGGCTATCTAGATGCCTTCCATCTCTACCAGAACATACTATCGAGAGTGTGCACAGCTCTCAGCATGTCAGCAAAGAGGTTTCATTCTAGACAAGCAACAATGGGATGTTTGTCCAACTTACAAATCATATGTATATTAGTAGTATATTGTTCAATGCTATATGAATGTTTACACTCAACATGATATATTCTAAACATGCATGTAATCTATTACAAGCAATATCATTTATTATTTCAAATAACAACTCAAATACTTATCTTTTATGTTTGTGTGGTTGCTTCCCGCTTGATCTTCTATATGTCTTTTGAACTTCTATTCATTCTGTACCACTGTGCATGCTCAAGTGTCATCCTCATGATCTCATACACAAACATACATTCATTAGTATATTCTCAATACTATCAAAACATTATAATTCTAAATAATCTTGAATATGTATAGTCATGATCATAGATAATAAACAGTAGTATTCAGGGTTTCAAGGAAGTCTTCTTTTACTCATGCATATTCTTGTTTGATCATAGACTCTTTTGGCTAGTTAAATCATCAATCAAGATAAGATACATAATATGCATAAACCCTTGATTAATAACTTTGTGGATAAGCATAACCAATCATACCAAGTATACTTATATAAGGGATCCTAATACATGACATAGGAAAACATACCTGGATTAGTATACCTGTTTAGTTATGTCTAACATACCTAATCAATATCTTCTTTGTTCTCTTTAATGATTTAGAGATCTTGTGCTAGAACCTGCATATCTCATAGGTTAAGCATAATAGAACAAAGTCATACATACCTCGTAAGTAGAACTTCTATGTGATCAAGGATTATGGATGAGTCTTTGTCTTCATGTTGTCATGGTCATGGAACTTGATTTGTCTTTCATGATGTACCTGTATCTTGTTAGTAGACAACATCAACCACATACAACACCATAATGTATTAGTACAATCATGTAGACCTAATCAATGAATGTCTTCGATCATTCACATGCATTCATACTGTTACTTGGGTGATAAGACAATTCTAACATTAATCAAGATTGTACTAATAAATAATATGAAGACAAACACATTATGAACTTAATCAGGAATCAAATTTCAAGACATACCTGAACCTCCTTAAGTCATACCTATCGAGACTTCTTGTAGTCTTCTTATGTAAGGCCTTAGCCTCAACTCCCCCTGAAACTGGGTTTGGAGTTTGATTAGGGTTTGCTAGAGAAACCCTAAAAATTCAATCTTTGACTTTCACACTTCTGAATGGATGGAAGGATGTGTCTTCCTGAGCTGATCAAACTAGCATACTTCAATTTTGAAATCTCCAAAATTTGACCCCTCAAAATTTGCCTTCGAAACTTCTGGATCTTCTAGACAGGATCCTGAACTAGGGTTTGATGAAGCCCACCCTTATGCCCAATCAAAAGGTTCGATCCAAGGCTCTAAACTCTTCTTTTTCTGAGGAGTTTCCAGCCATGGTTACAGACTTCAAAAATTCCAACTTTTGTTGAAGCCCTAATTTTCCATCTTTCCGATCAAAATCCCGAACTGGGCTTTGATCAAGCCCGGTCTTCTACCCAACCAAAAAAATCGATCTTGGTCTCTAAATTTAGATTTTCCTAAGTAGCATTCAGTCGTGGATTCCGATTCCAAAAATTCTAACTTTATCCAAAACCCTAAATTCCGTAAGCCATGAATAAAGGTGCTCCAAAAATAATTCTGTTTTGACATAAATATGTACCTGATTGTTTCTGCTGTAACTCCAAATATTTTGCTCCACAGGGTCTGAAATTTTTTTCTGTAGTATCTTGACCTATCATCTTTCCATCCCGACAGGTATGACATCAATTGGATTTTCGGAGAGAGAGTTATGCCAAGTGTCACAATGTGACCTGTTTATGGGATAAAATAGGAGAGCAAAATTGTACGGCATGCCTCATGTCACTGGTTCAGCTTCGGCCTCTGAAAACATTTCCTGAGATAGTACAGTCTGTGTACTACCTTTTAATTTTTGCGAAATTTCATTTGGAGCTTCGTAGCCCAAGTTATGACCTTTTTTCCTAGGTCACCTGATTTTGACTGAGATCTGGAAGAGGCAAAAACCCTAACTTGTACGGATCATAACTCACAAAGTACAATGAATCGGAGGGTTTCCTTTGGACACAAGGTACCTGGGGATGTTATCTACGACCTGTAAAATATTTAGATCCTGAACCTCACAGAAATGGATTTATAGCGAATGTTCCACGATGACTGGTTTTTTCTATGTAAAACCCAAACCTTCAAATTTTTGCAAGTGAAGCAAGTGTCGTAAATGCCATACATTGCCTTCCTTCAGGTTAGCTCTGATACCATTTTAAGATTCAATATGCTAAGACAGAAAATAGCAGCATTACATTCCATTTCACAATAATAGCATATACAGGATCACTGAAGAAACAACAAGCACAACATAAACACAAGAGACATAGATTTATGCTGGGAAACCCTCATGGGGTAGAAAACCCAACAAAGCTTCCTCAATATAGATGACCAGCAATATACAAAGATGCAAACCAAAGACATGATCTCCTCCTCCACCATAGCATACCTCTCCTCCACAAGTGTGCTACATTCTAAGTGAGGGAAGTGTGTGTATAATGAGGAACACACCTCCTCTATTTATACACATCTCCGACTTGTACTTTATATTAACTAGGTTGACCCCAACTTTACCACTGGGTTAAACACCCCACTACAACTGATTGGGCCGACCCCACTAGGGTGGTCTAACAACCCTTTGACCCACATAACACATATAGGGCCGACCCCCACTAGGGAAGTCTAATAACCCGAGTTACCACATTCTGACGGAGGAATAAACATCTCTGGATATACAATAAGATCTTCACGGAGCAATGAAACATCTCCGGATATACAATAAGATCTTCACGGAGCAATGAAACATCTCCGTAATAATAAATTACAAATATAATATTCTTAGAAGTTACAATATCTCAACACTAACATCAATCTTACACAAAGAGTAGGTTCTTTCTTCCATCTATAACTTTTTATTGGCTCACATATTTTGAAAATGGAAAAGAACCCACACAAGTGTACACACAAAAACATACATCCTAAAAAAAATAAATTGTTGATTGATTAAGTTAAGACCGTGATATCGAGGGCTAACGCTCAGCCTAATCATTTTAGGGATGGGCTGACTTCCTTAATTAAAAATGAAAATAAAATTAACATAAATAAATATGGAAAAATAACACCGCACTAGAACGACTTGTTATCTATGATTGTATATAAATTTTTTAACAAAAGTCCACCATTTGAATACCAAACCATAGGGCTAACGCAAATATATTCATTATATTTTCTTAAAAAAATAACATACCAACCTTAGGAGAACCCCATTTTTTGGGAGTTATACTTAATTTCCATAAATAATATTTATATATTCCGAAAGGTAATCCGATTTTCTACGTTTGATCTTCTTGCGCCATATTCCAAAAAGTTGTGTAGGTAGCTCTAATATTGCTTTTTGATGTTCATATTTTTGTTTTCCAGAATTCCATTGTGACTAACGTGTCATGAGAGGCTAGCATTATCTTGCACCAGCCCACATATGACTCTATGACTATAAATAGGCTTCCGCCTTTACATTGCTTTCCCACTTACTAACAACTTCCTAACCAATGCTTTGATCAAATGACAAAAAATCTAATTGACATGGTCCAAATGACCCAAAAACCCGCATACTATAGTACAATTGACCCAAAACTACATAACATATGGTCCAAATGACCCAAAACCTGCATGTTGCGGTCCAATTGACTAAAAAATGCATAAAATATTCCCCTTTGCGCTCAGCTTTCTGCCTTCGGCGATATCTTCTGACTTGTCACAGCATCCGCGATGTTGTGATGCTAACATACCAAACCTCCTGCCAACAAGCCCCCAACACAATCTTATGGCTCACCCTCGAGCCAAGTCAACAGGACATGGTGCTCTCGGACTCAATTTTGGCTAAACTATATTTCTGTAACTGTTCTTTGTCACGTCCCCATCTAGACCCTATCACTTTAACATTTTAAATGATGTAATATTGTTATGAAATCGTGGTGAGGATCTCAAGGCCAATGCCCCGCCATTGATTTATTAATGCATATGGTTTTCGTGCTAGCCGATCACATTGGAACTTCAACATCATGTAATATGCATTTTAATAAAAATACCCACAACTAGCTATGCAATGCAACAAAGAGATGGGGGCATTATTTCACAAGGAATTGGGAGGGAAAACATTCAAACCCTTTAGCCAATCAGTTCAAGCCAAGTGTCAATGAGAGAACCCATCAAACCCTCAACTACCCATGTGGACTTTTGTACCCAACCATTGATTTCTCCCAAGAGTTGGTTAAGGTAGTTAATGCCTTGGGAATGGAGAGGTATGGCTGTCCAAATTCAGGTATGGGCAAGCACCCTTCATGGAAAATCGTGTTTGTCTCCTTGGGCAAGAAAAGAGCCACGAAATTGCTCTCTAAGCCATTATGCAAGGATCAGTCTTGCTCCCTCATGCAGGTCTAGCTTCCTGGGCGTTTTCCTCCATGGTTTTTCTCGGTTTCCCTTCATCTTTTACCTGGGAAGGCGCGTTTTTGTGTTGATTACCAGTGGGGAAGAGAACAACATGTTTTTGGGTCTTTCTTGGAGGTCGTTTAGGCCATTGGAAAGGATCATACCCAGTGGGGAGAAATCGGTTTTACTCCCTGGGGTTGAAATCGAATTACTCTTTCCATAGTCTGTTTTAGTGAGCCACAATTTGGGAAAAACCCATGGTCCCTGTTCTGTAAAATACCCTTGTTGTAAATGGTATCTAAGCCCAATGTTTGTGCTTGCAGTGTGAGAAATGAGAATGTTGGGGTATGGGATTTGGGTATCCATTTCTTTGGCTTGAGCTTGAGAATAAGAATCCATGGTTCAAATGTAGCCTAATTAACCCAGTTGTGCACTGGCTTGGTTGAGATGAAATGAGTAATTGGCAGTGAACGAGTTGGAATGTTCCCTTTCCTTGTGAGAATCATGCCCAGCTCGGGGGTGGCCTTCGGGCAGACTCAGTATAATCTGTTGAAGAGCCTATGGTTGGGTGGAACGTTGCGGCGACATAGCTAGTTGGTTGGAGCAGTTGCAAAATGAAGATAAGTGTTTTTATGGTTATGTATTTACTTCTGTAATGTTTAATTAATAATTATTTTGATATGCTGGATGAGCATGAATTGTGTGTGGATGTTGTTTTAATTCCACTGTGCAAATTGATTTGTTTTACATCTGCACACTCATATTTTAATTATATGAATCTGACGAATGGGCTAAGATCATGTGAAAGCCCTAAATTCGGCATCATGTTCCCTGCCTTGCATTGGATAAATGGGTGGGTACGTGACATTCTGGCTGTCTGGATCGCGTGGTGTTGTCCTGTTCCTTCTGCTGCACTGATCGTCGACTTGTTGTCATGTACTTCTCACCCGAAAGTGGTCATTCCCCGACTTGTTTTCATGTACCTCACAAACTCATTCTCCATTCTCGAGGGATCGATTGTAGATGGAGAAGAAGTTTACGAACAGCGCCGAGGTGCGAAATAGGCCGATGGCTCCGGCACATCTGTTTCACGCCGGTAAGCACATACTACCGGGACCAGGTGGCTACCACCCCCATATTTTTTGTGGTCACAAGGACCACGAGGCTTCAAATTATCACCACCTGCCTAGACATTTCAGAAGGGACTTCATGATTGTAACACCTGAGTTTCCATGGCGTGGCTTGCTCCAGGCACTCATGCACACTCGTCCTTCGGGCCCTCAGCATGCCTAGTGTGCTACCACGCGAAATGAAATGGATGATTGCCACAGTCTCCTTGGAATTTCTAACTTAGATAGATGTGTGACCCTCTTGCAACATAACTACCTCTCAATTGGAAATACCTCTGTGCTCGACTAACCTTTGGTTCCTATATTTATACATCGCCTTCGTCCGGTCGTCTGCCTATGAATGAGGTATGCTTGCAATTTGTAGGATCGGTATATTGGGGATGGTTCTTAGCACCCATGCCATGGTATAGGGATACAATTTAAGGTCTAGGGCCATAATATTTTCATTTAGGGCTTACGGGCTATATGTCAGCACACATGGTCTAAATAGGGAATCTTTGGATTTCATTTAACATGGTGGAAATTTCAAGGTTTGGCATACTATAAATATTTATAAGGGATATGGGCATGATACAAGGCCAAAACCAAATATATTGGCTCATAATATTTACATTTGTGGCTCATGGACCATGTTTGCCACCCGAACCATAACAGATACATTGAATTGGGATGTTGGGGTTGTTGGTTTAGTATGCTGGTCATTTCAATGTTCATCACACTAATGATGTTTCTTGAATATATGGGAATGGTATGAGGGAAAGAGCCATAATATCATGCCATAAAAAATGTCCTCTTTTCTTCTAGGCCTTGTGTGGGTTTCTAGGACTTTCTTTGTCCCCATTATTTTGAACTTTCCTTCGATGGACATTGAACCAGTGGGTTTCCTGGAATATGCCTTTCCCATTTGACTAATGCATGAACTAACCTTTTATTCAAAAGGATAATGGCTACTAATGAGATGTGTGGACTAGGTTTGTCTCTTCTTTACATTGCTTATATGCATGATTTGTGTTATCTAGGCACATTACTTATGTGCATCAGTAAGGTACATAGGTTAGGTGCATCACTTAACTTCAGTGTGTGAGTTATGTATTTATATTTTTTATGCCACTATGGTTCATCATTAATCATCACCATTTTCATTCATGACATGTTGTTACAATCACTCAAATGCCATTAAGGTCACTCAAATGTCGTCGGCAACAATTGAATGTCATTAGAGTAATTTAGGTGATATTAATATGTCACTCATATGTGATTACATAAATTTAGGTGACATTAGCATCAATCAGTGTCTGGAAGTATTATCACATGCATAATCATCATGGGCATCAACATTGCTTTCATCATCATCATCAATGTCATGTGGTACATCAACATCATCTTCATCATCATCCTCGTTGTCATTGTCATTGTCACCATGAAGTACATCATCAACAAAATCATCGTCATCATTTTCATTATGGTAATTCATATGCCATTAGTGTTCATAATCACTCATCGCCATTAGGATTCATGTCATGTAATTGTTAGGGTCATTTAGATGTCATTACAGTCATTTTGGTGATAGTAGGGTCATTTAGATGTTGTTACAGACATTTAGGTGCCATTAGGATCAATCACGATCTAGAAGTGCTACCACATGCATAATCATCGTTGACATCGACATCCTCATTATCATACAATAAATCAACATCATCATCATCGTCATAGTCATCAAGTACATCATTGTCATCATCAATATAATTGTGATAATAATGAGCAAGGAACCCTACTTCCTTGCAAGAAGGGATGATATAGTCCTATAATTATAAAATCATATCCATAAGCTCCATCATAATTATCATAATGCATCATCATTGTGTTGTTATGTAACATCCCCCTGGCCCAATCCGACCATCGAGAGGGGACGTTGGCTAAACATGGGCTCTAAAAATTCACCCCAATGCATAATATGATTTTCCAACAAATAAAATGTCTTTATCCAACGCAGATCCAAGCAACTGGTTGTGTAAGAGAGCTTTTCCACCCAACCATATAACTTTCTCATCCTGTATTATTTCACCTTCCAAGTTCACCCCCAAGCTGGGCTATGAGTCCACCAGGGAAAAGGAAACACCTACATGCTTCTATCTCTCATCCCAGAACCCGTTTTGCTCTCTGTGCTTAGTCAAATGCTCATACAGAGCTCTTCAGGGGTCTCACTCAGCCCTTCCATCCTTGGCTAATGACTTTTCAAGCACCTACAAGCAACAAAACTCTATGGGTAAGGTTCCTATCTTGACCAACCTCTCTGCTCATGTATAACCAATGAATTTCCCTTCCAAAAATGTATCCCTGCCCTCTAATTCGAATTTATGGGTTTAACATACCATCCAACAATGGACATGAACATCAATGGTAACTCTACGTAGTGTAGAAGCTTGCATGAGAGAGAGAGCGGAATAGTATGAAAAAAAGAGTGTTGACTCCAAGGATATGAGGTGAGAGTGAAAAGACAACTGACATAACTGTCACAATCCCTATGATCAATAACTACATGAAGTGACTTTTCCCACCAACCTCACATGTGCAATAAATGATTGGAAAATGGTTAAAAAAAGGAGATAATTGGCTTATTCTCATCACATGACAGAATTTAAGGTGAGTTCTAAGGTCGACACATGGAAACATAGGATTGGGTTTCCCATAGCCCCCTTCCTCTTCCCCTCTAGTGGAAGCATAGCCCCTTTGATGCTCCTTACGCAACCATTGTTGGACAATTTCATTATTTATGCACATAGTATTTACATATACTCTAAATCAGCAGAAAAACCAACCAAACAGTCCAACAATCATACATGTCTATCCATTCACTAGTTGGGCCTTGGCCTTGAGCTCTGCATTAGAAATTCACACCAGCATATTTACATAATTTACATTTTAATGGAATGGAGTCGAAATTGGGATATTACAATTCCCCCCCCCTTGGAATAACACCGTCCACGGTGTTCCAATACTTAGGAATACATACACACTTTACATATGTCCAAAAATTCACAAAGCGTGGTAGGTCTATCCTGCGATTCATCTTTTACTTTGAACTTCCAGGACCAAGTCCTTGGTTTCAACAAGATGCTCTTGCTGACTTTGATCCTCCAGCTCTGCATGAGGGCATTCTTCCACAACAATCCCTTCCTTTTTTTCACCTTCCAACTAATCCACAAGTATGGAAACATCATGGTTGCTATCTTTCTTGTTGTCCTAAAAACTATTCGAAGAAGATTTTCATCCAAATCTAGCAACCTTTGGTTTGCTACCATGGTCAATTATGTGCACAAATTGCTCTCACTTTGCTCACTAGCAACACTTGGCAATATCATCCCTTTTTAGCGGGGGTTTAAACAACTGCCTCCAAAATTTTAATTTGCATGACTTTTAGGGGGGGGAGTTCAATAAACTACCTGCAAAAGTTCAATTCTCGTGACTTTTAAGGGGTTTTTCAAAAACCCGCCTCCAAAAGTTCAATTCTCATGAATTTTAAGGGGGGGTTCCAAATAACTGCCTCCAAAAGTTCAATTCTCGTGACTTTTAGGGGGGGGCTCCAACAAACCGCCTCCAAAAGCTTAATTCTCATTACATTTTAGGGGGATGCCAAAAAATCGCCTCCAAAAGTTCAATTCTCATGAGTTTTAATGGGGGTTCCAAAAAAACCACATCCAAAGTTCAATTCTTGTGACTTTTAGTGGGGGTTTTGACAAACTGCCTCCACAAGTTATGAGAATTGGGCTTTTAGGAGGGATTTTCAAACAACCACTTCCAAAAGTTCAATTCTCATGACTTTTAAAGGGGGTTCTAAACAAACCGCCTCCAAAAGTTCAATTCTCACGACTTTTAGGGGAGGTTTGACAAACTGCCCCCAAAAGTTATGAGAATTGGGCTTTTAGGGGGGGTTTTCAAACAACCGCCTCCAAAAGTTCAATTCTCATGACTTTGAAGGGGAGTTCCAAACAAACCGCCTCCCAAAGTTCAATTCTCATTACTTTAGGGGGGGTTTTGACAAACCGCCCCAAAAGTTATGAGAATTGGGCTTTTAGGGGGGGTTTTCAAGCAACCGCCTCCAAAAGTTCAATTCTCATGACTTTTAAGGGGGGTCTAAAAAAACCGCCTCCAAAAGTTCAATTCTCATGAATTTTAGGGGGGGGTTTGACAAACCACCCCTAAAAGTTATGAGAATTGGGCTTTTAGGGGGGGTTTCCAAAAACCACCCCCAAAAGTCAAATTTCAGGACTTTTGGGGACAAATTTAAAAAAACCACCCCCAAAAGTCCAATTTCCTTGACTTTTAGGGGCGGTTTAAAACACCACCTCCAAAGGTATGAAAAAACTTTTAGGGGGGTTTTACCAAGACCCCCGCAAGACAAAACCGCCCCTAAAGGGCTATTTTGTTGTAGTGCCATGTTAAGAGTGTTGAATATTGTAACTTCTAAGAATATTATATTTGTACTTTATTATTCTGGAGATGTTTCATCCCTCCGAGGTGATCCTATTATGTATCCGGAGATGTTTATTCCTCTAATGAATTGTGGTAACCAGGGTTATTAGATCCTCCATGTGGGGGTCGGCCCTGAGTTAATTAATTAGGGGTTACTAGACTTCATCGGGAGAGATCGGCCCCATAAGGGAATTTAGTCGGTCGGGAACTAGTATAAGTATAGGAGAATGCTCCTCACTTATCACACACTTGCTCAGCTTAGAAAGTAGCGCACTTGTGTTTGAGAGTTGCATAGGAGGTAGAGAAGGAGGTCAAGTCTTGGGGCACATCTTGTATTTTGGTTGATCATCTTATTGAGGAAAGCTTTGCTGGGTTTTCTACCCCATGAGGGTTTCCTAGGGTAATATCTTTGTCTATATTTTGATTATGTTTCTTTCAGTGATCTTGCTAGTCAAATTAGTTTAAACTTAACATGGTATCAGAGCTAGCCTGAATATAACATCTTTCATAAGGTGAAATTATATTTCTCTCTCTCTCCCAAAAATTAGGGTTTCTGTAAAAGTTAGTATTTTTTTTATTCTGGTTGCATGGATGAATATCCCTTTTAAAGATCTATCTTTTGAGCCCTGGATCGAGTTTTTTTGTTAAGTAGAACTCCAAGAAAGTCAAACCCTAGTTTTACCAAAAGTGCGATAAACCAGAAATTCTGTTGCAGATCCAGAAAAGTGAAAGGTAAAGTTTCCTGGTAAGTAATACTCTATTTCTTATCTCTTGGACTCCCCCAAGAGAATATGGCTCCAAGCACTAAGCTTGAAGACAAGCTTTAAGGTATAGAGAATTTTCGGGCATAGAAATATAGAATTGGTCTCATTCTTGAAGAGAATGATCTTGCTCAATATATCAAGGATGATGTTGCAGAACCTGAAGAAGATGAAGCCAAAGAGAAGCATAGGAAGGATTTGATTAGGGAAAAGAGAATTATTGTTGATTCTATTAAAGACCACTTGATTCCCCAAGTGGCATCCAAGAAGACTCCAAAGGAAATGTATGATGCCCTAGGAAGAATGTATGAAGGAAAGAATATCAATAGGAAGATGAACCTAAGAACTCAGTTGAAGAGTACCAAGATGCACAATGGAGAATCCATTCAAGACTACTTCTCAAGGGTCTCCTAAATCAAGGAACAACTAGATTCCATTGGTGATACTTTTGATGAAGATGAACTCGTAATGATTGCTCTAAATGGTCTCACTAGACCTTGGAAGTCATTTATACAAACTATGTGTGCCAAAAAAGAAAGTATGAAGTTTGATGTAGTATGGGAGGATTGTGTTCAAGAAGAAGCTAGGGTAGCCAACAGAGAAGCCCTTCTCAAGGAGGATGACCAAGCCTTGGCTACACACACTAAGAGAAGGAGGAATCAATCTTACTTCAAGAAGGATAATCACAAGGAGTCTCAATCTCCACAAAGATTTCAGAAGAAAGGAAGTATAAAATTCTCTTCTTTCCAATGTTTCAATTGTCATAAAGGACACATTGCTAGATTTTGTCCTTCAAGGAAGAAGAAAAATCTTCACTACAAAAGACATCAAGCACATCTTGCAGAAGATGATAATGAAGAAGAAGAAGAAGAAGAAGAAGAGGAAGTAAGGCCTCATAGAAAAAGATCCAAAAGAGATGAAAAAGAAGAAGAAAAGACCCTCCCTAGGAAAAGATCTAGAAGGAATTAAGAAGAAGATGCAAAAGAGTATGTTCTATTTTCTGCACTCTCTGGATCTGTGTCTCCTGGAGAAGATACATGGCTCATTGATAGTGGTGCTTCAAAGCACATGACAGGTCAAAAAAAAACTCTCTCAAGACTTGAAGAAAATTCTTCTTCACAAAAGGTATCTCTAGGAGATGATTATCAATATCCAATCAAGGGAATTGGTGAAGCAAGCTACAAGCTTGATTCTGGAACACCTTTAAAGATGAAAGAAATTTTATATGTACCAGGTTTGAAGAAGAACCTACTTTCTATCTCATCACTAAACATGAAAGGTTTTAGAATTGCATTTATTGATGGACAAGTACTTATGTGCCCCAAAGGAAAATCAATTGAGGATGCAATTGTTATTGGTGAAGAAGAAAGAGGTCTTTACAAACTCAAGGGTCACCCAGAAGCTGCCCTTGTCCATAAAACCACTAGCCCCAGTGAGCTATGGCATAGAAATCTTGTTCACATTAACTACAAGGCCCTACCCTATGTGAGCAAGGTGGTCATAGGATTACTAGACTTAAAGATTGACCATAATGGCTCATGCAAAGGATGTGAAAAGGGGAAGAATGTCAAGAACCCTTTTCCAAAGAGTGAAACAAAGACTAAGAACATTCTAGAGTCAATACACTCAGATGTATGTGGACCAATGCCCACCACATCCCTAAGTGGGTTTGAATACTATCTCACATTCATTGATGACTATTCAAGGAAGACTTGGATATACTTTCTAAAAGGAAAGAATGAAGTCTTTGAAAAATTCAAAGAGTTCAAGGCCTTAATAGAAAATCTCTCAGAAAAGAAAATGAAGATTCTCATAACAGATAATGGCGGAGAATATACTTCAAAGGACTTTGAAGACTTTTGTAAGGAAGCTGGAATCAAGAGGGAACTAACCACTCCCTACAATCCCCAACAAAATGGGGTTGCTAAAAGAAAGAATAGAACTATCATTGAAGCTATAAAGACTATGATACATGACCAAGATCTACCCATGTATCTATGGGATGAAGCAGCTAGGATAGCAGTCTATGTACAAAATAGACTATCCCATAGTGCTCTTGAATTCAAGACTCCAGAAGAAGTGTTCACAGGAAAGAAGCCTGAGATAAGTCATCTCAAAATATTTGGATGTCCCGTGTACATTCACATTCCAAAAGAAAAGAAAACCAAGTTGGATCCTTCTGGTAAGAAGGGAATATTTGTTGGATATTGTGAATCATCCAAAGCTTTTAGAATTTACATACCTGGTTTTCATGATATGGAAATAAGTAGAGATGTAACTTTTGATGAAGAAGCAGCCCTCACGAAATCTAGGAAATGTCAACTTGAAGAAATCTATGAAGAAGATACATCTCCTAGAATCACAAAAGTTGTACCCATCCCTGAAGATGATGCACTAGAGGACCATAACATGTTAGAACCACAAGAACCCCCCATTACAAATTTATCTAGAAAAAGAAGGCCAGCATGGGCTAGAGACATTATTCAAGGAGCTGAAAAATATGGAGCTCCTGAAGGCTCCACTAAATAAAAAAAGAAACCAAAGCTGGTATCAAACTATGTGGCCTTGATGTGTGATCTTGTGGATCAACAACAGGGTATATTTTAAGGATTCTAATATTATACGTAAGTGTAGTATTCTAGGCGATTATTTTGGATTGTAAAAAACATATATATAGATAGGTAGGTGAATATTAAATATGAAACATACAATTTACTATTGAAAATTGTAATTTTTGGCGAATATTATGATAAAAAAACATATTTTATGTAAATATAGGCGATATTAGAGACTAAAAAAGACCAAATAGCGAATCTATTTTTGAAAAAAGTCCAAAAAATAGCCAATTGGCGAAAATTCACCCTTAAAAATTACCCTGATCAACAACCTACTAGCTATGAAGAGGTAGCTCAGAAGAAAGAGTGGGTAGAAGCAAAGACAGGAGAATACCAGTCAATAATGAAAAATGATGTTTGGGATATAGTTCCCAAACCAAAAGATAAAAGTGTAGTTTCTTCCAAAAGGATATTCAAGATAAAGCATGCTGCAAATGGTAGCATTGAAAAATATAAGGCAAGATTTGTAGCCATAGGATTCTCTCAGAAAGAGGGAATTGACTATGAAGAAACATTTGCACCAATTTCTAGGTACACTTCAATTAGAACAATCATGGCACTTGCATCTATGATGAAGTGGAAATTACACCAGATGGATGTCAAGACAGCCTTGCTAAATGGTGTGATTGAAGAAGAAGTGTACATAGAACAACCACAAGGATTTGAGGTTAAAGATGAAGAACACATGTATACAAGCTGAAAAAGGCTTTGTATGGATTAAAGCAAGCTCCCAGAGCTTGGTACGAAAAGATTGACAGTTTCTTAACAAGCATGGGCTTTACCAAGAGTAAAGTTGATCCTAATCTTTACCTCAAAGTTATGGATGATGAACCTATTATATTACTGTTGTATGTAGATGATCTGTTTTTAACAGGAAATGAGAATCAAATTATTGAATGCAAGAAGAAGATTTCTTCAGAATTCGAGATGAAAGATCTCAGATTAATGCACTACTTCTTAGGTCTAGAAGTATGGCAAGAACCAAAAGGAATCTTTCTAAATCAAGGTAAGTATGCTGTTGGGATTCTAAAAAGATTCGATATGTTGGAGTGTAAAGCCATAGCCACTCCCATGGACTCCAACTTGAAGTTATTAGTTAATGACTTATCAGAATTAGTGGATGTAACTTTATATAGACAAATCATTGGGTCATTGATGTTTTTAACAAATACCAGACCAGATATATGCTTTGCTGTAAATACCCTAAGTCAGTATCTAGCAGAACCTAGAAAGGTTCACTTAATAGCTGCAAAGCATGTAATGAGGTATCTCAAGGGTACATTAGATTTTGGTCTATATTGTTAAGATTTAATATGCTAAGACAAAAAATAGCAGCATTACATTCCATTTCGCAATAATAGCATATACAGGATCACTGAAGAAACAACAAGCATAGCATAAACACACGAGACAGAGATTTATCCTGGGAAACCCTGATGGGGTAGAAAACCCAGCAAAGCTTCCTCAAAATAGATGACCAGCAATATACAAAGATGAAACCCTGAGACATGATCTCCTCCTCCACAATAGCAGACCTCTCCTCCACAAGTGTGCTATCCTCAAGTGAGTGAGTGTGTCAGATGAGGAACACACCTCCTCTATTTATACACTACTCTAACATATCTTTTACACAAGTACACGTAGGCTCGTATTTAACCAATGGGTTAAATACCCCACTACAACTGACTGGGCCGACCCCTCTAGGGTGGTCTAATAACCCTTTGACCTACATAACACATATAGGGCCGACCCCCACTAGGGAAGTCTAATAACCCAAGTTACCACAATCTGACGGAGGAATAAACATATCCAGATATACAATAAGGTCTTCAAGGAGGAATGAAACATCTCCAGAATAATAAAGTACAAATATAATATTCTTTGAAGTTACAATATCTCAACACTCCCCCTTAACGAGAAGGATATTATAACAGCATCTACACGAGCAAGGAGTCATCAACATCATACATGATACATCTATAAATCATTGGAAGCTTTCTCAACATCATCAGTAACTCAAGCAGTTACTGGAACATCTTCAATACTGGAACATCAACATCTTCAGTACTGAGTCTTCATCTTCTGCAGCACTCGAACAGCTACAACAACATCGATATCTGAATCGTTACGATCATCAGCATCGTCATCACACGATCATCAGCATCGTCATCACACAGTCATCAGCATCATCATCACACGATCAACATGGTCATCTAGATCAACATGATCAGCATCGTCACATCATCTCGATCTACAACATCTGGATCATCTCGGTCTACAGCATCTGGATCATCACGATCTACAGCATCTGGATCATCTCGATCTACAGCATCTGGATCATCTCGATCTACAACATAAGTATCCTCAACCATACAAGTACATTAATCAATACATGTATCATCAAAAGTATGTATTCTCACCAATACATCTATCATCAAAACATGTATTCTTACTAATACATATATCATCAAAAGCATGTATTCTCACTAATACATCTATCATCAAAAGCATGTATTCTCACTAATACATCTATCAATACAAGTATCCACACCGATACAAGTATACACAACAACAGCATACCCTGCAACACACATGATCCAATTACGGGATGGTTAATCCCTCTCACTTTAGGACATAGGTCCAAGGATGATACAATTCTGATCCACTTATGGGATGATCAATCCCTCTCAATTTAAGACATATCTCATGTCTATGGACGATGCAATCCAGATCAACTTACATGATGATCAATCCTTATCCTTTTAAGACACCTCACCATGTCTAGGGATGATGCAATCCCGAATCAACTTACAGGATGATTAGTCCTTATCACTTTAAGACACCTTACCATGTCTAGGGACGATGTAATCCCAATCTACTTACAGGATGATTAGTCCTTATCACTTTAAGACACCTCACCATGTCTAGGGACGATGCAATCCCAATCTACTTACAAGATGATTAGTCCTTATCACTTTAAGACAAGTCTCATGTCTAGGGACGATGCAATCCCATCACGTACATTTTGAACCCAGTTCATGGATGATGCAGTCCTGTCATGTACCTTTTGAACCGAAGTACAAGGACGATCCAGTCCTATCAATTTTTGGAGACCTCATGTCTACAGCTCAGTTCACAGGACCAAAGTCCAAGGATGATCCAATCCTTACCGTACATTTAGGACCACATCCAAGGATGACTTAATCCTCAACCGTACATTTAGGATTACATCCAAGGATGACTTAATCCTCCACCGTACATTTAGGACCACGTCCAAGGATGACTTAATCCTCCACCGTACATTTAGGACCACGTCCAAGGATGACTTAATCCTCCACCGTACATTTAGGACCACGTCCAAGGATGACTTAATCCTCCACCGTACATTTAGGACCACGTCCAAGGATGACTTAATCCTCCACCGTACATTTAGGACCACGTCCAAGGATGACTTAATCCTCCACCGTACATTTAGGACCACGTCCAAGGATGACTTAATCCTCCACCGTACATTTAGGACTACGTCCAAGGATGACTTACTCCTCAACCGTCCACCAAGGAATTCATTCTCGAAGACATACGTCTACGGCTCTTCTTTCGGACTGAAGGCCAGGGATGATCCAATCCCCTCACATGTTCACCAAGAACTTCATTCTCAAAGACATACGTCTACGGCTCTTCTTTCGGACTGAAGTCCAGGGATGATCCAATCTCCTCACATGTTCACCAAGAACTTTATTCACGAAGACATACGTCTACGGCTCTTCTTTCGGACTGAAGTCCAGGGATGATCCAATCCCCTCACATGTTCACCAAGAACTTCATTCACGAAGACATATGTCTATGGCTCTTCTTTCAAACTGAAGTCCATGGGTGATCCAATCCCCTCACATGTTCACCAAGAACTTCATTCTCGAAGACATACGTCTACGGCTCTTCTTTTGGACTGAAGTCCAGGGATGATCCAATCCCCTCATGTCCACCAAGGACTTCATTTTCGAAGACATACATCTATGGATCTTTTTAGAACAAGTGTTCAAGGATGATACAATCCCTCTTCTTTCTCGGAGACACTTGTCTACGGCTCACTTTAGAACTTGTGTTCAAGGATGATGCAATCCTCACATGTATTCTCATCAATTACTATTGATCCTGGAACCCATACAGAACCTGATTCACACTTCTTCTTTAATTATACCATTAAGAGAATGGTCTTATCTAGCCACTTGGAGCAAACATCTCATCATGATTCTCTTCTTCTTTCTAAGAGAATCTTCTAGCCACAAGCCTTCTATAGTGTGTTTGATTTGAAAATATTTTTTTTTTAACATCCATCGCTTGTTCAGTGTTCATCATTCATCATGATCTTTCCTACAAATCAAAATTAAGTACATGATTAGTAATACTTCATAATCATCAAATCATATTGACATGATAACCTATTATGCATACAGATATCATTTACATAGTTATGCAACTATTTTGACCAATACTTTGGCACAACACTTTCCCATATCCTGTATGCATACAGTGGCTATCTAGATGCCTTCCATCTCTACCAGAACATACTATCGAGAGTGTGCACAGCTCTCAGCATGTCAGCAAAGAGGTTTCATTCTAGACAAGCAACAACGGAATGTTTGTCCAACTTACCAATCATATGCATATTAGTAGTATATTGTTCAATGCTCTATGAATGTTTACACTCAGCATGATATATTCTAGGAATACAAATATGCATACAAGCAATATCATTTACTATTTCAAATAACAACTCAAATACTTATCTTTTATGTTTGTGTGGTTGCCTCCCGCTTGATCTTCTATATGTCTTTTGAACTTGTATTCATTCTGTACCATTGTGCATGCTCAAGTGTGCACTAGTGTCATCCTCATGATCTCATGCACAAACATACGTTCATTAGTATATTCTCCAAACATTCTAATTCTAAATAATCTTGAATATGTATAGTCATGATCATTAGTATTCAGGGTTTCAAGGAAGTCTTCTTTTACTCATGCATATTCTTGTTTGATCATAGTACTCTTCTGGTTAATTAAATCATCAAGACAAGAGACATAATATGCATAAACCCTTGATTACTAACTTTATGAATAAGCATAACCAATCATACCAAGTATACTTATATAAGGGATCTTAACACAAGGTAAGATTCTAACTTGACATAAGAAAACATATCTGGATTAGTTATGTACAACATACCTAAACAATCTCTTCAATGATTTAGAGATCCTGAGCTAGAACCTGCATGTCTCATAGGTTAAGCATAATATAACAAAGTCATACATACCTCGTAAGTAGAACAAATATTATGGATGATTCTTTGTCTTCATGTTGTCATGGTCATGGAACTTGATTTGTCTTTTGTGATGTACCTGTATCTTGTTAGCAGACAACATCAACCTCACACAACACCATAATGCATTAGTACAATCATATAGCCCTAATCAATTAATGTCTTCGATCATTCACATGCATTCATACTGTTACTAGGGTGATAAGACAATTCTAACAATAATCAAGATTGTACTAATACATAATATCAAGACAAACACATTATGAACTTAATCAAGAATCAGATTTCAAGACATACCTGAACCTCCTTAAGTCATATCTGTCGAGACTTCTTGTAGTCTTCTTATGTAAGGCCTTAGCCTCAACTCCCCCTGAAACTTGATCTGGAGCTTGATTAGGGTTTTCTACAGAAACCCTAAAAATTCAATCTTTGATTTTCACACTTCTAAATGAATGGAAGGATGTGTCTTGCTAAGCTGATCAAACTAGCATACTTCAATTTTGAAATCTCCAAAATTTGACCCTTCAAAATTGCCTTTGAAACTTCTGGATCTTCTGGACAGGATCCCGAACTAGGGTTTGATGAAGCCCACCCTTCTGCTCAGTCAAAAGGTTTGATCCAAGGCTCTAATATCTTATTTTTCTGAGGAGCCTCCAGCCGTGGTTACAGACTTCAAAAATTCCAACTTTTGCTGAAGCCCTAATTTTCCATCTTTCCGATCAAAATCCCGAGCTAGGGTTTAATCAAGCCCGGTCTTCTACCCAACCAAAATATTCGATCTTGGTCTCTAAATTTCGATTTTCCTGAGTAGCATTCAGCCATGGATTCCGATTCCAAAAATTCTAACTTTCTTCGAAACCCTAAATTCTGGAAGCCATGAATAAAGGTGCTCCAAAAATAATTATGTTTTGACAGAAATATGTACCTTATTGTTTCTGCTATAACTCCAAAATGCTTGCTCCACAGGGTCTGAAAACTTTTTCTGCAGTATCCTGACCTGTCATCTTTCCATCCTGACAGGTCTAACCTCAATTCGATTTTCTGAGAGAGAGTTATGCCAAATGTCGCAACGTGACCTGTTTTGGGATAATACATGAGAGCAAACTTGTACGGCATGCCACGTGTCACTATTTGAACCTCAGCCTATGAAAACGTTTCCTGAGATATCTCACCCTGTTGTCTTTCCATCCTGATAGGTATGACCTCAATTGGACTCTCTGAGAGAGAGATTTATGCCAAGTGTCGCAACGTGACTTGTTTATGGGATAAAACAGGAGAGCAAACTTGTACAGTGTTCCATGTGTCATTGGTTCAGCTTCGGCCTCTGAAAACGTTTCCTGAGATAGTACAGTCTGTTCACTACCTGTCACTTTTTACGAAATTTCATTTGGAGCTTCCTAGCCCAAGTTATGACCTTTTTTCCTAGGTCACCTAAGTTTGACTGAGATCTGGAAGAGGCAGAAACCCTAACTTGTACTGATCATAACTTACAAAGTACAACGAATCGGAGGGTGCCCTTTGGACACAAGATACCTGAAGATGTTATCTACCACCTGAAAAGGTTTCAGATCCTGAACCTTCGCCAAAATAGATTTATAGCGAAAGTTCCACGATGACTGGTTTTTTCTATGTAAAACCCTAACCTTAAAATTGTCGTAAGTGAAGCATGTGTCGTAAGTGCCATACCTTGCCTTCCTTCAGGTTAGCTCTGATACCATGTTAAGATTTAATATGCTAATACATAAAATAGCAGCATTACATTCCATTTCGCAATAATAGCATATACAGGATCACTGAAGAAACAACAAGCATAGCATAAACACACGAGACCGAGATTTATCCTGGGAAACCCTCATGGGGTAGAAAACCCAGCAAAGCTTCCTCAATATAGATGAACAACAATATACAAAGATGAAACCCTGATACATGATCTCCTCCTCCACAATAGCATACCTCTCCTCCACAAGTGTGCTATCCTCAAGTGAGTGAGTGTGTCAGATGAGGAACACACCTCCTCTATTTATACACTACTCTGACATATCTTTTACACAAGTACACGTAGGCTCGTATTTAACCAATGGGTTAAATACCCCACTACAACTGACTGGGCTGACCCCTCTAGGGTGGTCTAATAACCCTTTGACCCACATAACACATACAGGGTCGACCCCCACTAGGGAAGTCTAATAACCCAAGTTACCACAATCTGACGGAGGAATAAACATCTCCGGATATACAATAAGGTCTTCAAGGAGGAATGAAACATCTCCAGAATAATAAAGTACAAATATAATATTCTTTGAAGTTACAATATCTCAACATATATTATCTTGGAATTCATGAACTTAGATTACATGGTTACTTAGATTCTGATTGGGCAGGAAGTGTTTCAGACAGAAAGAGTACATCAGGTGGATGTTATGGTCTTGGATCTGCCATGATCTCATGGTTCAGCAAGAAACAATCTAATGTGGCTCTCAGTACTGCTGAAGTAGAATATATAGCTGCCTGCTCTGCTAGTTGTGAAGCAGTGTGGCTTCGGAAACTATTATCTGGAGTGTTTGACTTAGAAATGGATCCCACTGTGATTATGTGTGACAATCAAAGTTGTATTAAGATGATAGAAAATCTAGTATTCCATGATAAGTCAAAACACATAGAAATCCATTATTTCTACATACGAGATATGGTGCAGAGAGGAGCTATTATATTCGAGTATGTGAGAAGTGAGGAACAAATTGCTGATATATTGACCTAACCTTTGTCTCGAGTGAAATTTGAATATTTTCGAGACAAGCTTGGTGTAGTTCAAAAGGACCCTCCTCTAAAGGGGGAGTGATTTAGTCACTGATGATGATATTGCCCTCATCGATAGCAAGGTCGATGATGAGGATACCTGTTTATTACACCTAGATATTTATATATGCTTAGATTACTTAGATTTAGGATACTTATACTTAGAATACTTATATTACTTGTTTTTACATTGATGTATTGATGAGGATACATGTTTTGATGATATGTATACATGTATTGATGAGGATACTTGTTTTTATATTGATGTATTGATGAGGATACTTGTTTTTTATATTAATGTATTTATGAGGATACATGTTTTGATGATATGTATACATGTATTGATGAGGATACTTGTATGTACTTGTACTAGTGATGTACTAACGATATCTGTATTGATGAGGATACAGGTGGGGATTGTATCGTCCCTGGACTTTGGTCCATTGAATTGATCCGTAGACCTATGTCTTCAAGAATGAAGTCCGTAGTGGACAAGGATCCCATAATTCCGAAAGGAAGGATCGCCCAAGTGTGGTAGCTCCGTAAAGACTGGGTCCCATAATTCCGAAAGGAAGGATTGTCTGAGCACCACCAATATTGATGGAATATAATCTCGTAATTCCGAAAGGAAGGATTTTCCATGATCCCGTAATTCCGAAAGGAAGGATCACCAGTGTTGATGGACTAGAATCCCGTAATTCCAAAAGGAAGGATTGTTCATGATCCGGTAATTTCGAAAGGAAGGATCACCACTGTTGATGGACTAGAATCCCGCAATTCCGAAAGGAAGGATTGTCCATGATCCCGTAATTCCGAAAGGAAGGATCACGAGTGTTGATGGACTAGAATCCCGTAATTTCGAAAGGAAAGATTGTCCATGATCCCGTAATTCTGAAAGGAAGGATCACCAGTGTTGATGGACTAGAATCCCGTAATTTCGAAAGCAAGGATTGTCCATGATCCCATAATTCCGAAAGGAAGGATTGTCCATGATCTCGTAATTCCAAAAGGAAGGATCATGTGTATTGCAGAGTATGCTGTGATGATGATATTGTTGGTTGAGATGATCTAGATGATGATGATCGTGTGATGACGATGTTGATGATCGTGCGATGAAGATGTTGATGATCGTGCGATGACAATACTGATGATCGTGTGATGACGATGCTGATGATCGTGTGATGACGATGCTGATGACCGTGTGATGATGATGCTAATGATCGTGTGATGACGATGCTGATGATCATGTGATGATGATGTTGATGATCGTGCGATGACGATGATGATGGTGTTGATGTTCCAGTAACTGGTTGAGTTACTGATGATGATGTATTGAACAAAGCTTCCGATGATTTATAGATGTATCATGTATGATGTAGTCGATTACTCCTTGCTCCTACAGATGTTGTTATAATATCCTTCTCGTTAAGGGGGAGTGTTGAATATTGTAACTTTTAAGAATATTATATTTGTACTTTATTATTCCGGAGATGTTTCATCCCTCTGAGGTGATCCTATTATGTATCCGGAGATGTTTATTCCTCCGATGAATTGTGGTAACCGGGGTTATTAGATCCTCCATGTGGGGGTTGGCCCTAAGTTAATTAATTAGGGGTTATTAGACTTCATTGGGAGAGGTCGGCCCCATAAGGGAATTTAGTCAGTCGGGAACTAGTATAAGTAGAGGAGATTGCTCCTCACTTATCACACACTTGCTCAGCTCAGAAATTAGCGCACTTGTGTTTGAGAGGTCTGCATAGGAGGTAGAGAAGGAGGTCAAGTCTTGGAGCACATATTGTATTTTGGTTGATCATCTTATTGAGGAAAGCTTTGCTGGGTTTTCTACCCCATGAGGGTTTCTTAGGGTAATATCTTTGTCTATCTTGTGATTATGTTTCTTTCAGTGATCTTGCTAGTCAAATTAGTTTAAACTTAACATAGAGAGGTAGGAAAAGTTCTGAACTCTTGCAGAAGAGCCCTTCAACTTCAAAAAATTCCCATCTTCATATCCGGTCATGATGACCTTGTGGTCATAGGACTTCCTTATCTCTACGATTCCATCAAACATGAGGATGGAATGGCCTTGCTATTGAATCTGCACTAAGGACAACATGGTTCTCTACAACTCTAGAATATAAAGAACATTCTTCAACACAAAGTCAAGTAATCCAGGCAGCTTGAGCCTGATTGAGCCAATTCCCTTTGGTTTGAGGCTAGATTTGTCTACAAAATACATGATTATGCCATCTACAATTGCATTCAATTAGTTACAATAATATTTTCTAAAGGTTGTGTGGGATGTTGCACCGGTATCAAGTAGCCAGCTATATTTGTAAAATGAAAAAGATGTTATTTCATTTTTTCCAAGATTACAATGTGCAACAATACAATGAGCAGAATCAAGACCTTTACCATCCTCTTGGCTCTTATTTTTGTCTTCATTGTTCTGGTTATGTATTCCTTTGATGGAGTTCCAAGAGGACCAACACTGATATGTTTCATATCCATTTGTCCCATAGTGTCTACACTTCAGATATGATATTTTTCTCGAGTCCCCCCCCCCTTCCTATAAAGTTTCTTCTTCCTTATCCTCTTTTGACGCTTTCTCCCTTGAAAGGGTATTGGACTAGTTCTTTGCTTTCCGATCAAGGCAAATAATTTATCTAGCAATCTCATTAGTCTTATTTCTAAAGGCTTTCATATGTCTGCGATCTTGTCCACCAAGATGTAAAAAGGTGAGGTCCTTGAACTTGTCACTGTCTTGAAATGATTCAAGATAGTTTGAATATGTAGGATAGAGAGACTTGCAAATGCTACAAGTGGAAGGTCTAATTTCATGCTAGAGGATTGAATCTTATGCATGATTGCTATGATCTCATATGCAATCAGCATGGGATCATTATTCTTCACTTCTATACTGAATATTTTCAACATTAGCCGAATCACCTCCATTTCAGAATGTTCAAGTCATACAAGTCCTGCAATATTTTCAAGGCTTCAAAGAATGATGTTTTCGATAGTATGTGTTGACTCACCTCTTCACTTATTGTTGCAGAGATCATCTCCAGAGATTTGTTGTCTTTGGTCTCCCATATCTTTCGTTATTTCTTTGATGTTAGTGGCTTTGGGTCATTTTTCAAGGTCAACCCCACATCAGTTTTAACGATAGTGCCTTCACCAATCACCTTCCACAAATCATTGCAAATGAAAGTGGATTTGATCTTCCTCAACCACTCAGTATAATTATCCTTGTCGATGAGGATTGTTCCAACAATGGATGCCAATTAATTCATATTTTCCAGCTTGTTACCTTTGTCATCTACAAATAAAATGTGTTTTGGGAAGCAAATGAAAGGTGCAGGTCTAAGTCTCTGCCACCTTTCTCAATATAATCTGATAAAAAATAATTTCTTGAATAAGGTTTATGCCGTATACTATGCAGGTCTATGTCTTTGCAATAACTCTTTACAATTCACATTAATATTTATATATGTCTTAGATAGAAGGATCATGCTTGCTTTCCATGATCGCTAATTTGATCAATGTATATGCAAATTACAATACAAATTGTTATCGGTCTTAAAAATTGGGTGCAATGGTGGAACTCTAGGATATAATATTCAATGTATTAATTAATAACCACTCTCACAATGCATGCCTTCATCAAGATTTAGGGTTTCAAATTGTAATGCAACAATTAAATGCAATACTAATACCACCAAATTAGGGTTTCAAGCTTGGTTGAGGTTGCAACTCTCATTGGATGAGGTTGCAGCTCTTAAGAGAAAGTGGAGGTTGAGCCTAAAGAACAAGTCACAGCAGCAAGCACGTGGATTTCAAGCCTCAAGAACAATTCACAACAACGAGAAAGTGGAGGTCAAGCCTCCAGAGCAAGTCACAAGAGTTCTCATCAAAAATTCATTTCCAATTAGGAGTCATAGTTTCTCAAATGAAACATCATTATATTAATTTCATTGATTCTCTATTCGAGGATGGATACATGGATGAACAATTCACACAGCTTCAGTATCTGCAAGGTGAGAGCAATCATGATTTTGTTGCAGAGGTTATTTCTTTGTTCTTTAAGGATTCCAAGAAACTGTTGGGTGACTTGTCAAAGACTCTCAATCAGGAACCAATTGATTTCAACAGAGTTGATGGGTCATGAAAAACAAGTTGGAGGCTCTATTCTAACTTGAGAAATAGATTTTAGAAGTTGGTGGAACTGTTCCTATGGCTAAGTAAGCACCGAGACATAATATTCCATTTCTGGGAGAATTGAGATATTGGAGAGATTTTTAAATTACGGCAGCAGCAGTGTTCTTGTTCCCGCAAAGAAAAGTGATACCATATCCACCAGTACACACCATGATAGAGCAATCTTCAAAGGATCACGGGATTTGGCTCTTCCACACCAGACAACCACACATTAGCTCTTCAAAATGAAGTCACTGTATTTACATCAACTCAACCAATATGTATTGTAGTATAAATTGTAACCTCCACTTAGTGCTATGTATTGCAGTGTCAATTGTGACCTACATAGACCACCTGATGTATTTATAGAAAAATGTAGCAGTAGCAAAGGGATCCCGCAGCTGCAGTCTCCAATAGGCTCAATCTTTACGCATGAAGAGAGAGTTCAAATATTAGGGTTTTCACCGCTTTCATCAATACAGAGAGAGATCACCAAAAACAATGTGCAGAGGAGTGGAGGAGTAGCATCCGGAGCAAAAGATAGACTATGAAGAGGGATTAAGGAAAAAAAGTTAATTCCAGACAGAGTGGAACTAAGGAGAGCATGATAGAAATGTTTTGTAGAGAACCTTGTAGAAATCAGAACGGAAGAGGAAGCAGGTAGGAAAGCTGGCAGAATTCTAGAGCAGGAGTTATGGAAGCCAACCTCTTATACCACTATCAAGTAAATAACTCCAGTTTTCATTGATTTTATTGAATGAGAAGACATTTATTTATACATTCATATGTTTTTGTTGGTATTGATCTACCAATGAATCTTTATATTTTATCTGGCTCTTCATCTTCGCAAGAATACTTACACTATTTACAATTTACTCTTTGAACCATAATCCTCAAAGGATTACGTTTCCAATAGAAAGCAATTCAACAATGAGAATATCAATGATGGTGGAAGAGATTTGCATGCTTCTCTTCTTTCCCAATAGATATTATAATGTTTTCCACTCAATTGTTTGACAAATTCTTTGATGATTTTGATAATGCAATGGACCTAGATATATTACATTGCCAAAGTTTATGATGCATGCATGATGCGAATAATTAGTATTCATTTGGTCTAAAACCAATATATGATTTACAAAATGTGTTCATTCATATTTGATGGATTGTATTTTCTTCTCAATATTGTTGGATTGAGAACCTTTACCTGAACCCTGATAGAATAGGAGCCATGTTGATCTTGATATTGTATGGCTGATATGAACCAAATTTGCAGATACCAACCATGCCAAATTGTGGGCAAGAATCACATTGTATAATTACATGGTGGATTTGAGACAATCATTGGAATTACTTTAGGAATGAAATTGACTTATGAGTCTCCTATTTTATCCATGGCCTCTACATGCAAGAAAGATACCTTGAAATCACACCCTATCTACCTTAGTGTGCCCCAATTTATTTAAGAAGCCAATGCAATGCAAAATCAAAGAAAAAAGGAAGTGGTTTTATCGACTGAAGCTCTAGGGAACAAGAAATTTTCCTACATTAGGAGTCCATGGTTATGAAAATCATCCTTCAACCTAAAAATCATAGTGATTTACCCCTTAATGTCACCATCACACCTTAGGAAGTCACCTTTCACACACTTGGAGCCACCATGAATGAGGTATCCTTCCTCCTTTGTGTCAAAAGATTAAATATCAAGGAAAATACCTAGTTCAAAGACATTAAATAATATTAAATGAATGATACCATAATCATCTAACAATTTAGGAATTGAGAACAAATAAGTTTTGGTAGCATAGAATTTTTTTTCAAACCATGTAGTCTATAGTATAGTGACAAGGGGATGCTATTGTACAATGTTGTCATAGTGTTGACAACAATATGTAAATCATTACCAAACCTATTTTCTTGTAGGTCAAATATATTGGGAACTTCAAACCAATAGTCCTTATGTTCATTATGTCTCTAATCTAGTTTTGAACCTTTTCCATCTTAGTGAAAGTGAGTGTTCTTCGTTCCCTCTAACAATCTAATGGAATGGTAAATTTCTATTTTCTGTCTATAGAACAATGCTCATAAAAATCTACCAACAATAGAAGCTATGGAAATGTGTGGAAGTCTAGTGTAGGATGGCCATAACTCCAAAAATAAAACATCATATAAATGTTTTTTAAAATGAGATGTTGTTAATGTTTTCACTATAGAGACTAAACATTTGGATTTAGTGTAATTGATGCATACATGAGATCACCACCTGCTTCACTTTTCATTGAATTGAAATCTCAATAGGGAGATTTAGCAATTGCAATCATAAAATGATATGCGCTTATTATTAATATTTTGTAAAAACACCTCATGCCTATTAGAACCTATCCCAAAAGGATTGACAAGAAGTTGTTTTTAATGATTTATACCCCACATGAATAGTTTAATTTAAGGACTTATACCCCACTTGAATCTCATGTGTCGTTTGCAATAAGATTAATATTCTAGGTCACAATATCAATCTTTCTGAAATAAATTGTATGTTGCACTAGTGGAGCCCCTTATTAAGGATCAATTTTACCCATATCGAAATAATCATGAAAATAACATTCTTCAAAGGGATTTACAACAATGTATTAAGTATCAATTTTACCCATCTTAGAATAGTCATGAAAGAAAAACGATCTTTCAAAGAGATTTATAGGAAATAGAAAATACCTATCATTATGTAATAAACTCTCATCTCAGGTAGTATGCAAGCTTTGCTATAATTTTAAGTTATGGTTTTGGAAACATGCTTAAATGGCATGGGTGAATTTAAATAAATAAATTCTTACCCTATGTAGAAATTTTTCTTATATCTTGCCCATACGTCATACCCACTATACCCACTATAGGAACATTGTTTAAATTTACAAAAACTAGTTTCAAGGTAAGCATGCAATGACTAGTTTCTTTGACACATGAATATTTAAGTTGTAATATAATGTGAATCTTACTTTGAGAGAAAGGAACATTAATTTTTTATTTGATCATTGAAAAGCAATGAAGCATTCCAAACATAAAGAGATAGGGGAAGGATTTTTAAAGGATTTGGATCTCAACTACATATTGGAGGTACTTAAGTGATCCCCCTTCCCTTATGTTCTGTGATAGGTTGCATCTTTGACAAAATATGATGGTCACTTAAATGATCCCCTTCCCTTATGTTCTATGATAGGTTGTATCTTCACAAAAATCATGTTCTATTCATCCTAAAATGAATTCTATGATGGTCAATTAAGTGATCCCTCTTCCCTTATATTATATGATAGGTTGTATCTTCAACAAAATCATGTTCTATTCATGCTAAAATGAATTCTATGATGGTCACTTGTATGTAGTTGAATCAGTGCTAACACAAAGCCTTACATCATGCTATTGGGAATAATAGTTAAAGATCAAATGGATTTAAAGAAGGGAAATTATGTTAAATAAAGACAAGAAACTATAAAAGTTAGTTTCCCTTATCGCAAAAGGATGGTTGAATACATTGAAGATAAGAACGAAAAGTAAGGATTGTACATGGCATTACCCATGTTGTAAATAAAAGTTATAATAATTAATATTACTACGTTAAACTTTAGAAATCCAAAAAACATTTCAAGTCACATGAAAGTGGTGGATGAGACATTGATGGAAAGGACGAGATTTATCATTGCAAATTATTGGTGGAAAGGACTAGATTTATCATTGCAAATTATTGGTGGAAAGGACTAGATTTATCATTGCAAATTGTTGGTTGGCTATAACTATTTCTCCAATTGATTATTATATTTGTTAAAATATCAATGCAGCTTTTCACTAGAGCATGGGAATATTGATAGTTTGAATGTAGTTGTTAAAAAAATTAAAGTAAGAAAGTGGTGGATGAGACATTGATGGAAAGGACGAGATTTATCATTGCAAATTGTTGGTGGAACGAATAAGATTTATCATTGCAAATTG
Organism: Larix kaempferi; assembly: GCA_027924585.1. NCBI lineage: Eukaryota > Viridiplantae > Streptophyta > Pinopsida > Pinales > Pinaceae > Larix > Larix kaempferi. The sequence goes on along the minus strand of BSBM01000486.1, from coordinate 1,095,439 downwards.
TTGGTTGGTTATAACTATTTCTCCAATTGATTATTAGATTTGTTAAAATGATCAATGCAGCTTTTCACTAAAGCATGGGATGGGAATATTGATAGTTTGAATGTAGTTGTTAAAAAAATTAAAATAAGAAACACCAAATTTATATACACTAACAAACAGTATCTCGAACAAAAGCAAAGATAAATATAACTTATAATTAAAGAAAATAATATAAATATGAAAAAAATAATAATGAAACTTTAAACAATCACATAAAATTTGAAAAAAAAAAAAATTTTTATTTTTATTATATTAAATAACTAGTTACAAAAAATCACATATGAAAACTCACAATAGCTTCAGCGAGAAGGCAAAGTAAACTTTTACGCAACTCTTTTGTTGAACAAAATTACCTTAATTTAGAGTGTAAATTTACCAATACTTTCGTGATACATGATCACAATAACAATGTGTAACAAATTATTCGTCCACCAAAAACATTACCGATGTTGAGTCATGTTTTAAAGAACTCTCTGCAAACTTTTGAAACATCCAGCCCCTTATCGACCATTATTATCCATCCCCGCCCTCTCTCAGAGTCCTGAAGAATGAGAGATACAAAGATTTCGCTGCATTCGCTGTACTCTTTAAACAAACGAGACCCCTCTGTCCACATAAATACGTGTACGCCTCTTCCACCTCTGTCTCCACTCATGCTCGAGTAGTCCAGACTTGGTACATCATGCGTACGCCATGGTACAAACCGAGGCGCGCGAAATCTGACAATAAACTGTTGCGACTTGGCATCGTTGCTGATCAAGCAAATTAATAATGCACTGTGCGCATCTAATTTTTCGAATGCCTGGTAAGAATGAAGCCTTGTAAATTGTCCAGGGACAATAGAATGCGTGTGAAGATTAAACTGCTCAGCAATCCGCAGCATATCTCCTTTACCAAAGATCTGCACAAATTTCATAAATTATTTTCAGTCGATTGAAATTGGCGATATATCTTTCCTGCCTTCCTTGCTTTCGGAAAATTGAACACCCACCTTGTCATTATCCGCTCTTCCACTAAAGATGGCAGTTGATGGCTCTTGGTGAGTGGGCGATCTCTGCACATATTTCCCAAATCCAATTTGATCATTCAACGGCACAACTATAATGTATTGCTTTTAAAATTCAAACTTTGATATTCCAACACTAAATAAATAATAAGATTAAACGCTCACCAATGCACCAACACAGATCACCCGCAACCATAGTCCCGGGTTTCTTAATTAGCACAAAAAAATATCAATTGTTTTGGCATGAATAAATATTGTATGTAACGAAGAACAGAAACTCACTAAAAATTCGCTTATGTCTTTCCAGAAATCTGTATTGTCTGTTGAAATGTGGAGATAATTCAGCCGTTCCCGCCGACTCAATCCTTCAATCCTCTGCAGCTCCCAACATCTCTCTGCTTTAAACTCTTCTAGTGATGCAAGGCCTTCCATATTTAGGGTTTTCAGGTTACAACAGCCATTTATGTTGAGACATTTAAGATTTTTTAGCTTTGAAAGACTTGTTAATGTGTTCAATTCCCGACAGTTTTGCAAGTTTAGGCTTACCAGTGCTGTTGATGGCAAGCCATTAACGCGCATTAACCTAGTATTTTCTGAAAGATCAATAGTTTCGAGGGTGGGGTAAACACCCTCAGGAATGCATATCTCGGCTATGGATGTGTTCTTTAAGGTGAGATCTCTTAAAAATCTCATGCCAAGTCTCAAATCTATATTTTCAACATCCAAGTTCCCCTGATCCTGAAAACTAAAGTTATCTATGGGACAACCATCTATAGCCAAAATTTTGATTTTTGGCGCTGCTATTCCTTCTGTTATGATTCGCTGTAGAGAGGAGCATTGAAGTAGAAACAGCTCTGTTAAGCTCCTCAAATTGGCCACGGTAAGTGGTATATTTTCTAATTCTGGGCACCCTATTCTTATTTGTTCTAAGTTTTCGAGTTTTTCCAAGTTGTCGGGTAATTGTAATAAACGAGTACCCAGTAAATTAAGATATTTTAAATCCCTTTGATACGGGATTCTCTCGGGCAAGCATTCCAATCTATAACAGTCTTGGAAGTCAACATACTCAAGCGTGGAAATTTCTCCCAAAATATCGAGGGGCATTGATAGGTTGATGCAGCCTTGCAATGCTAAATATTTAAGTTGCAATAACTCAGAAAAGGTATTGGGCAATTCAGTAAGTTCAGAGCAGCCAGATAGATCTAAATGTCTCAGGTTTGGAAGTTGGGAAAAATCGATTGGAAGTGATGGCAGGAATCCAATATTCTTCAACACTATCCTTGTCAAAGATTTCATCCCTGTACCCCAAATTTTTAGATAGTCAAAAAACCAAGATTTTTTCGGATCGGATTGAGAAATTAAAGATGATTCCTCTTGTGAAGATTTTCCTTTCCCTGATGAGGTCTGATGTGATGACTCTAAACGTCCAGGCTTATAACTGATTTTCGGTTTCGTGTAGCCAATATTCAACACATTTAAGTGTGGAAGCTGCAAAGCACATTTAGCATATTAATTTAATTTAAGGTGAAACAAAATGAAGGGCAAAATGCTCATTAAGATGTACTTACGTCATGATCCAAATTTTGAAAAAAAGATTCGATGCCGTTACCGGAACCCTGAATTTCCAAAACTCTTAATCGACGCAGAACCATGAAGCGAAGAAAGTTGAAGGAGGGGGAGATTTGGTAGCAGGGAAAGCGCAATCGTAGCCATACCAACTCCCCGAAAATATCACACAAGTCAAATGAGAAACTACTTTCAAGTTCAACAACTAAAAGACGGAGACCTTCAACCCTGATGCCATTCATGATAGAAGGTGGATTCTTATCTGTATAGGACCGAATTCCCCGTATCTGCACGCTTGGTCCGGCCTGAAAGTAACAATAATCAACCTCGAAGTTAAAATGACTATCTTTTCGATAATAAGAAAGTAAAATAATAAGGAGATCGAATAGGGATACCTGCGATTTCAGCATTTCCTCTATATCATTTGAGGAGCCAATGCGTAGCGGGTTAAGCGTTGAATTCTTGCGAAACTCTTCCCGGGCAATATGTCTTGCCAATCCCCTAAGTTGATCGTGCATTGTAAGCTTATAACTCCGATACTGCATGGAGAGAACATTGTAATGAATCATCGGAAATTAAATAGTTGCCGCAAAGGGGAGATATCCAAGATTAATAAACACTGGCTAAACATAATACTTACAGGATACTCCCGTTTTATGATCTCACTTTCATCTTCGGACTGCACATCATAATGAAAGTCCAAAAGGCATTTTTGATGGAGACTTTCCAGATAGTCCTCAATTCTGCTGTTGTCATGTAATCCTTCCAAGACTCGAATAGCTAATTCCTTCTCCTCTCCAACTAAGAAACAACCGATGTCCAAAAATACCTCCTTCTCTTCAGGATCCAGAGCCTCGTAGCTCACTCTCAATGACTTTATTATTTCGGGCGGCATTTTTGTAGACAAATTTTCTAGCTGCCGCTTCCAGTAATCTTTGCCACACCGACGAACAAAAAGTCCTCCCAAAACTTTCAAGGACAAAGGCAACCCACCACAAAATTTCAAGAACTCCTCAACTAAATCTTGGAATTCTTCAGCTGGTTTAGATTGAGGAAAAGCATGCCGGCAGAAGAGCTCTCGGGCATGCCTTTTCTGCAGTGGCTTTACATCATACACTACAGTTTTTGTAGAAGAGCATCTGAGTAGATTCTTATCACGAGATGTGATTAATATCAAACTTCCAGATGCCACGGCATCCACATCTAGCAGACTCTCTATTTGATCCCTATTATCAACATCATCAAGAACGATAAAAACTGGGGGGAGACGTGGTAAGCGATCTTGTAAAATACGTCTCCCTTGAGAGACATCGTCAGTATACTGCAGAGCATTATGACCCAGCAGATCACGAAGGAGTTTCTTCTGCAAAGTTAGCAAACCCATGTTCCTGACTTCACATAAAATACTTGATCTGGTAAAATTGTGGCGTTTCAAGTTGTAGAGATGCTTGGCCAGAGTTGATTTTCCTACACCGCCTATTCCCGCAATCCCCACAATCTTTGTAGCGTTTGAATGACTGTGTTTCAGAATTTCATTATGGAAATCTTCGGCCGCTTGGTCCATGCCGACAGGGTATTTAGCTACCTCTAATGCTTCCCTTTCAATTACCTCTTCTAATACAGTTTTCACAATTTTCTCCAAAGTCTCCCCATAGTCGCTAAAAACGCAAACAGATATATTCACTTATTAGGGCTAGCATTTGGGAAAGTTAGAACCAAATATGACAAATCCAAAATATTCAATGCATATACTTGTTTACAATAAGTAAAGTAAGGATTCACCTTTCATCCGCTTTGAACAGCACACCAGAAATATTGGACGCTTCGTTGAGGGCTGTCTTCCATTTCTCCAAGACTTCCATGGCGACTCCACGTTTGTGTTGGTATTTTTCAAAGGCCTCTGCATAAGGCCCGCTTTCAATGTGACGAAGGGCAGAAGGCTCAACGTTAGAAAACACGGGAATAATCTTGGTGTTGCGCTTATGATGTGATCTCAAAATCCAGTACAATTCATCCAAGCACCAACTCGATTCAGCATAATGCTCAGAAATTATGGCAACATGAACCGAGGCACTCTTAATGGCGTCCAGGATTGCAGGAGAGACAGTATCTCCAATGCAAAGTTCCTCCTTATCCAGAAAGACGCGTAGCCCATGACAAGTTGTGAGGCGATGGTAGATGAGGCTGGCAAGAGTCTTCTTCACGTCAGGTCCTCTGTGGTTAATGAAAACTTGGTATGACGACACTGCCGCTGTCTCTGGCACTTGCTCCATAGATTATATGGGATTCAGTAGAAGATGAGGGGAACGCTTCGCATGAGAGAGAGGCCGAGATTGATTAGGCAACTGAGAAAATATGAAAGAAATGCGAAGAGTATTTAAAGATCTGAGGGGAGGTGAGATAGCGGTATGGATAATGGTAGCCTGGCCTGCTATTCACATGGGTATCTTGGCTCCTGCAAGTGCATCCATATACTTATAATCATTTGTAAGTACTATGGATTTGTAAGATCGGAAAAGGGGGCAAGGCAAGGGCAGACTGGTTTCCCTTCACAGGAGGCTTTCCAGTGGCTTTCCGTCGGCAGAGAAAACTCAGTCTTCGTCCCCGTAAAATAATTTTGCGAGTGGAAGGTAACAACTGGCGCAACGAGCCTTCCATTAAATTCCATAGCATACATACGACCGTTCCGACTTCCGAGTCGCCGGCTTCGAAAGGATAAAACGGACTTGACCTCGCCAGTGGCCACCTAAATCTTTTTGACTAAAGGGCATTACAACTGTAGAAAAGAAAAGATCTTTTCAATAAAAAGCAGCACTCTACAAAGGTGGATTACTTATTAATTTGGCTAGGCTATGATTTTTTTTAACCCCATGAACCCAACCAGTGGTGCAGTGGTGCAAGATTTCAAGTAAATTTTCAGTTAGTAGAGATTCTTGACTATTATTGTGGACATATGGTGTTATTTTTGGATTTTACTGTTGTTGATGCTGACTAATCTGGCATTTGTCTGGCAAGTCCATATTACTGGGCTTGTGAGCAGACATGTATGATTCTTGCAGCTGGTGTTATTTACTATTTCGTATATTAATAATAAGTTAAATTTTTCTGTGGAAAAAAAGGTGGTCGCACAATTGGACGGTGCGGATACACGCTTAATTTTATGTAGTTTTAATCTACACCGTACAACAGTGAATCCAGTGCTATTAAACTCGAGATTAATTCTCCATTGACTAATCTACCCCCGTTATTGAGAAAAATGGAGAATAAACTTTTATAGGAAAATGTATTCATTTCCTTTTTCTAACCATCTAAACAACTTTAAATAATAATTATTTGAATTGCTATTAATTTTTAATTTGACCAAGTTTTCCCATTATTAGTGACTTTTTATATAATTTCTTTATGAATTAGATAACCCACTTCCATAGCCTTATTCATATTCATAGAAAGTAAGAGAAATTTTAAAATAATTATTATGTCTTTGCGGGGATATATATCTAGCCTAGCAGGGATAGTTTAATCACTCTCGTAGAGAAATAATTTTTTCCATTTCCAAAGTTTGCCTATAGTTTGAGCTAGGTTGTGCCATCCGACACTTGTAGTGAACAGACATCCCATGCATTTACGCTCATTACCCTGCTGCTTCACATCGGTTGGTTATGCCTTTATTGATTTTGAAGACTCAACTTCCATTCAAAATGCTACAGCAGTATGTATGCATTTATGTTTTATTGCCATTTGTTTCTTATTTAATCATTGTTTCCAAGTGAGTATACTTTTTGTTCTCATTCTCCATTGATGCCAAAAATTGGATATCAACTTTCATACATCTGGGCAAAGAATCCCTATGTGAGAAAAGCAATTCATGCCCAGTTGGTTTCCACTTTAACCTAACCATGCTAATGGACACGTGAGCATTCACTGTTACTTTTCTTTGTCTTTTCAACATGTTTAGAACTTAGAGGAAGAAATCGATCCAGTTTTGATAATGACATTTTATGTTGTTCTGGTTTCTGAAGTTTTTGCTTAGTTGAGCTGTGCATATTGGATATGGATCCCAGGTACTGCTTGGGTTCTTCTGCTGCAACTAAATTGGTTATGTTCTTAGGTTAGTGCAAACCACATTATTTTTAGCAACGTAATGATGTGCTAAAAGTGCCTTTTGATTTTATTCCATTACTCTAAATATTTCGTGTTATCTATATTGACTTACAATATTAGTATTGATAATGGAAAAGTTTTCTTAATTTCACATAATGTTTATGTTAAGATTTAATTTGTCAGCTTAAATTTTCAAGCTAATACTATTTAACATAGCAATTTGGATGAATTTTTTTTATCCTACAAGAAGTGAGTTAGGTTCTACATTAATTTTGGTTTCAATGGTTGATTATTTATATACCATTGATTGAGAACCATTACATCACAAAATTAAATATAATAGTCACATAAATCTACCTTTTATCTTTGAACTCTATAATAGGCATAAAATAGTGAAAGGTTGAAGAACCATGGAAAGTAACATGAATTTAAAACAAGGTTAAAAAATGAATTTTTAAGTAAAACATAGTAACTTAATAATTTTATTTTAATTTTATGGTTATAGTTTTATTCTAATTTTATAGTTAATTTTTATTTTATTTAATATTTTTCTACTTAATAATTTCAAAACATATTAATTAACACTTTATCACATTATTATCAATAAGATTTTATGTACTTCAAGATCATCCAAAATGAGCCATGGATAAAAAATCAAAATCAAAGGTATAATGATTTCTCAACCTAATCATTGCAATAAGGGATATCGAGAGTTCTTATATTTATATCAAAATCAAAGGTATAAATGAAAAGGTACTGGTTTTTTTAATTTTTTGGTTTGATATTTTTATTGGAATTTGTAGTGAGAGTATATTTTATATTTATATCAAAATTAAAAGTATAAATTGAGAATTCTTATATTTATAATAGGGGTTTTTTTGTTTTATGGTTTGATATTTTTATTTGGAATTTGAGTGAGTATATTTTTTAGAATTACATTTTTTTTAATTCAAGGTTGTTATTGTAGTTTTTGTTTTGAATTATTTTTGACCATATTACTTTTACTCTTCCCTTAAATAAGATTTGTAACCTGATTTTTACTTAATTCAAAGTTTGTTATAAAATTTTAAGATTTGTAACTTGATTTTTAATTCAAAGTTTGTTATAAAATTTTATGTTTTACTTTTATGGATTTTTAAGATATTTTTAATAATTCTTCAATTCAAAGTTTTGTTATTAAATTTTAAATTTTAAATTTTATTTTTATAAATCTTTCAAAAATTGTAATATTCTTCAAATGTCACCACATGGATTTTTCAAATTTTTTAATTTTGTTTTGAATCATTTCTAACCATACTACTTTTACTCTTCTCTTAAATAATATTTGTAACATGATTATTACTTAATTCAAAGTTTGTTATTTGTAATATGATTCTTACTTAATTTAAAGTTTGTTATAAAATTTTATGTTTTATTAAATTATGGATTTTTTTAGATATTTTTAATATTTTTTAAATTCAAAATTTGTTATTAAGTTTCAAATTTTGTTTTTATAGATCTTTAAAAAAAAATTAGTATTTCCCAAATTTTCAATATGTTAATTTAATATGAATGTTGTTTTTTCATAAGTAAAATTTTTATTTTTAAAAATCTAAAATAATTGAAAATTTCAATCTTTCAATATTCAACAATTTTATAAAATCTAGTTTTTAAAATCTCAAAACTCTAATTTAATAATATTCAATTTAGCAATTAGAAATCATTCACTTTGATTAACATCTCCAAAATGTTAAAGTTTAACATCACCCACAAATAATATGATACCATTGATATTGAATCGCAAATTTAACACAAAGTTTGAACCCACAAATAAGATGAGTCTCAAATTTAACATTGATATTAAGTCTTAGGTTAGAGTCACTTTCAATTTTGAATTTTTTAGGTTTATTTGAGAGTGATGTTGATATTATTTTTAAGGAGGAAATATTTTGTTTATTATTTTTTTTTAATTTTGTATAAATCTTTATGAATATGAATAAAAGAAATTACGAAAGGAAATTTGGACTTTGAGTTAAGAGTCATTTTCAATTTTGAATTTAGCATATTTATTTGAGAGTGATGTTGATATGTTTTCCAAAGAGTAACGACTTTGTTTATTGTTATTTTTTCGAAAAGTTTTCTATAGTTAAATCTTTATGGATATAAATGGAAGAAACTCTTTCAATTTAGAATAATTTTCAACTTGAATTTTTTAGAACATCTTGAGATTGAGATTGAAGTTGAAAAGCTAACATACTTACCTAAATCTTAATTAATTAGAATTAGAATATGTAGAGAAAGTTATTAAAAACTTAGAAAGTATTTGTGTATTTGTAAGAAGTTTCTGAAAGTTGACAAATTAATAGAATATGTTGAGAAAGTTATAAGAAATTTAAAAAATATTTGTGTATTTTTAAGATGTTTTTGAAAGTTGACGAAATAATTTAATTTGATAAAATCCTAAGTTTTTATGAATATGTGGTTATGGTAAAATCCCAAGTCTTAATTTTCAATTTTTGAATTTTTTAGAACCTCTCGAGATTGAGATTGAAGTTTAAAAGTTAACATGCTTCACCTAAATTTTTAATTAATTAGAATATGTAGAGAAAGTTATAAGAAACTTAAAAAGTATTTATGTATTTAGGAGAAGTTTTTGAAAGTTGACAAATTAGTTTAATTTGGTAAAATCCCAAGTCTTTATGAAAATATCAGCATATAAATTCATAATAATGTACAAATTGTTACTTGTAGAAGATTCTTTCATAACTATTTCATTATTATTTTCTATTCAAATTAAATGTAATATTTTGATTTTAATTATTCTAAAGTTATTTATGAAAATAGAAATTTTATGGAATTTTGATATATGATGATTTGTCTTCTATTTAAAATATTTTTATTGAATTTTTCAAATATATTTGAAATTGTAAAACATTTAAATTTTTTTTAATAATTTAAATTTTGATGATTTATTTAGATGTTTGTCACAATTTCAAGTTTCTTGAGTCTTTAATAAGGATTGTAATGCAAGTTCATTTCTCAAAATATAATTGTCGATTGATGGCATAAGGATTGTAATGTTTAAGAGAGCTTAGAAGGTTATCTAGGCTTGGGTTGAAGCCCTCCTCTTGGTGTAGGGATGTATCTAAATGTGATGATCTATAATATTTGTAGCTTTGTATTTTGAGGATATGTTCATGCTAACAAAGTGAGAATGGGTTGAAGCCCTCCTCTTGGTGTAGGGATGTATCTAAATGTGATGATCTATAATATTTGTAGCTTTGTATTTTGAGGATATGTTCATGCTAACAAAGTGAGAATGGCAAGTACTTAAGTGAATTTTCACATATTTTTATTGCAGAAAAGTATTTTTAAGGATATTCTTACCAAATACTTATTCTACAACAAGCTTGTTCTTGACTAATTCAAGATCCATGAAATCCTTTACACCATGCTTTAAAAATATAAATCACACATACTTTACACTTTCAAAGAAAATATTGTGAATCATTAAATATGAGGCTTTAGGGCTATGGTTGTAATACACATAGGAGGGAGGTAGACCTAGAGAGAGAGAAAAACCCATCTATCCTTACATGATCCTATGTTGAGAATGTATGATGCTAAAAGCAGAGAGACACGTGCACTTTCTTGTTGTAGTTTATGTTTGCTTGCTTTGAAGTGGGAAGACTAGCACCCAAATGAAAATAGACTCACATGGGCTAGAACATGTAGGGATTAGGAGAGAAATACTATGCAAATTGCAATAATAAAGAAACATAGTTGAATGAAGTTGTCATTTATGTCAACAGTGTCAATAGATCTATGAGCTTATGAGTTTGTTGAGTGTTGTTGTCATTGATGTCAAAGTAGTAGTGATGATGATGATGATATGGAAATGATAAAGGGATTGATGAGTCCAATTTTCAGGTATTTGATAAACCTTTTTCCCGCAGTCAAGCTCAAGCAATGGCGAAGAAACACACTCATTTGTGGGAAAAATGTTTTATTTTAAATTTTTAATGATTATTCTTGTATGTTAAAATGCGTATTCAATAAACTAATTTTGTGGAAACCAAGCGTGATTGAGTAGGTTCAGGGGCATTAAAGGACAAATATGTAGAAGACTGAGGGACCACTTGCAGCTCAGCGCCTTGTTTCCTGATTTATAGAGAACGCACTCCTGTTCAAGGAAAATTGGCATTTAGACAGTTAGTTAGGGTCAGCATTAAGAATCATATAAATATGGACCTCTCGGGTAGCGAGAGGTCTCTGTTGAGATTTTTGGAGAAACATTGTTTTAAGTTTTCTGTACTATTGAGATACTGCGAAGTTACAAACCTTTGTGAAGACATGGATTTTATATTTTAATGAGAGATTGATGTTAAATTCCAGCCAGCGTTTATAAGTTTCTTTCTCTCCTGAGTACGGGTTGGAGAGGACCCCTCCAACATGTAAGTCAGGGGATTTCCATTTTTTAGGTATTTTCCAATTATGTGTTTTACATTGATGAAAAGTTATATCGCATATGGAAGCATTTGAATGATGTATTAGTTCTATAGTAATTTATAATACGTTCTGTAGTACATCATAACAGTTTCAGTAGTCATGTAGTTGCTTTCTTCCAACGCACATTTTAACCAACGATTACATATGTATTAGCTTTGCTTTCAAAAGTCATGGTTTAGATATTAGGTTTATGAATGTTTCCCATCATGATTAATTGCTTTGACTTCTTAGTAATAGATATGTAGCATGAAACGATCGCACTTCAATCTTAGTTTTGGTATTTAAACGATTTAGATCAAAACTCTAGTTTTATGCATAAAGTAATTACAGAACTTGTTTTCTCTAATATTAGAATAGATATGTTATGGCATTTCACTTTCTAGATTTACCATTTTTGCATTAGGTAAATTCATAGGATTATCTCTTCCACTTTCAACATTTTAATTATTTAAAATAGATTTATTGCTTTTAGTATCTTCATTCTTTAAAAAAAAGTTTACTGCTTTCAGCACTTTAATTCTTTAAAATAGATTTACTGCCTTCCAATATTTAATTCCCTAGTATCAATAGTTTTACATATTGAGTAGGAAACCTTTAAAACATTGATACCGACACCCAACCGCGACAAATATTATCCTATAAGAGCACAGATAATGTCTGCACCTCTAAAGTTTGTACGTCCCCCGGGTTGACATTTAAAGTAGGCTCTCCGTATAGCTGCCCTCAGTAGGCATCCATATTGGGAGCTCACCAGGGATATTGTTGAGTAATGTTGATGAAGCCTTGAAGATCCTTAAAGGAGCCTTGACATAAGTGTATATAACCCCAAAGTGGTCCCTTACGGTGTAGTTGTTAAGCATGGCCCTCATGAGATGAGATAACCTGTGGTTGCTTCAACATGCCCACTTTGATTGATACACAAATGGATCAAGCCCCTAAAGCCATTGAAGATTGCCCCAAAGGAATGATTATGTGTCCACAAGACCATGATGATGAGAAGTGTAAAGAAGCCCCTAAAGTGATGATGATGTGGAGTCATTGAAGAATTTCCTAAATACCATGATGATGCAAAGTGTGAGGAATCCCAACAAGTGATGATGATGTGTCCACATAGTCTTGATGAAGACATGAAGCCCTAAAGCAAAGGCCTAAAGCAAATTGAAGAAGCCCCTAAAGCAAAGGCCTAAAGCAAATTGAAGAAGCCCCTAAAGCAATGGAGATATGTCCACTTGAAATGCCTTGATGAAGCCATGAAGTGGTTAATAAGACCAGTCAAATCCCATTGAACCATTGAAAAATCCCCTTTATGAAGTCATGAAGTGGTCATTGACCCATTGAAGAAGCACCTAAAATGTGGAAGACAAAATTAATGATAAGTTATAGGCCAACCTAACTTTAAGTGAACTAAAAGAGTGACTTAGAATCGTATAAATAACAGGAACCTCATTTGTCATTTTGAACAACAATAAGAGGAACCTCATTTTTCATTTGTCATTTTGCCTTGCTTGAGTCTACATTCATTGATCCTAGTTGTTGTGAACCATTTATGTTCACCTCCCAAATGCTTTCATATCTTGTGAAGGATTTGTTTTCCATTGTATTGGGGATTGAAGTGGTGGAGGCACAAGTTGAGGGACCTAGTTCTTGGTTCAGATAAGTTGCCAACAGGAGGTTGTATCTTGTACTTCTTGTTCATATTAATAGAAATAGTCATTTTCTCATCCATTTATATTGTGAATGATCATTTATTATCATTGGGTACGTTTGCTTATATATCTCATGGATTATGCTATTGTATATGTGACCTCTTCCATATATCATATGCAGTTGTTTGCGTTTATTGTTGAGACTAAGCTACAGGTTCAAGTGTTGTGATTCAAAAGCTCAACGAAATTCTTCACCAGACATCCGGATTGAGGTAGGTCTTTTACTTTGTTTATCCGCATTTACATTTATATAGCATAGGTTGGGAAGTGAGTTGATTTCTTGAGTCCATATGTTTGTTGTGTTCTACCTCGAGCCATAGGAAGTTTTTATTTGTAACGGAATTGGCAACTCCATTGGGGAAAAAGGCTCCATTTGGGGTATTTTGGGCAATTTTTCCTTGTTTTGGTTCTCTGTTCTTTCGGGTTTTTATGTTGCTGATAGGTTGTCAGGTGTTATATAGAAAAATCCAGAGTTTCTTGGCCTTTTTTACTCATTTTTTGGTCACCTATCCTACCTTGTACGCTAATTTGTTGTTGTTTACCCACGTGTACACGCTATTGTTAGTTAACCATGCCATGTACATACGCCACTATTCATTGAACAGTTGCATATAGAACCGATTTAACCTTATTTATGGTATTTGGTTGATGTTGGGTGAGTTATGGGTGTTCCTGAGTCTTGTTGGGCCTGTATCCTGATTGTCTCTTGCCCTTTTAGTGACTGGAAGCTCCTCTTTCTTTGTTTTTTGAGAAATTGTTTTTTTAACCATTTTTCTTTCTTATAGCTCATTGGCTTAACCAAGTCTTGCTTTTTGGGTTTGTTGGGTTATCTGCACTGCATTCTCTGCATCTTTTTCTAGTTGAATTTTCATTCATTTATATTGAAAATACAAAAAAAAATTGCTTTTTGCACTTGCATTTTGCATTTGAGTGCTTGTGACTTCATTAGGTTTGATTGGGCATGAAATATTATAGAGAAATTGCATTTTATTTCTGAAAAAAGAGACTTTGGTTTGACTGTCATTTAGTGGTATACATATTTCTATTGGTAGATGAGTCCAGTGTTTTCATGGTGTGCATATTATTGAGTCATTTCATATCACTAGTTTCACGGCCATATTACTTTGAGTAAGCACAACCAATAAAATTAATGCTTAATTAAAATTGATTAGAATGGTTTTCTTTTCTAGGGTGCACCAACAAGAATAGGTTGTAATGTCTTGGAATAGAACCTATGAAAGTAAACAATCCAAGACTATCAAACAAACATTATGTGTCTAACCAGGGAGTGGTAAAACCCATGGTATACATCGGTGTTCTCAGGACGCTCTACTCACGCCAAAGTTAAGCATGAGGTCACGGGAGGTAGGTTGCAAATATAGCCTTCCAATACTTGTTGAATATGGGAGATATATCCAGGATTTGTTCGTATCTAGGGAATCTTGAGGGATTTGACCCTTTTGAGTTTTGGGCTTAGCTACCCTTCCCATACGATGGATCCCACCTGTGACTGTTCTCCTAAGCATTGGTTATATGTGTTGACCTTAGTTTCCTTACCTAGGTATCACAAAGGGCATTTGCAACGGTTATTCTGTGAGTGTCCTGAGTCAGTTAGGGGTCGGACAGCATAGCTGTGGTTACACATTGAATTTTGAGGGCCCTTATAACTGATTGTGTTACCTCCGATTATAGTTTGGGAGTATCAGGCCTCTGTTAGGCGAGACATACCAGTTGTAGTGTCGGGAGGTCCCTTGAGCTAGTCCTATGTTATGTGCATGTTGGTTGTAGTTTCTTTTAGGTGTGTGCTATGTGATGATTTAGTAGGTCATTAGGAAACGCTTATTTGTTGACTCTTTGAGGTCATCATGGATCGAGATCTGGCTCTCCATCGATCTCGTCGGTTGGCTGGTTTTCCAACTAGCAATCCATTATAGTATCTTCACAAGAGACGTTAGAGGACTATTGCTAGTCCTTTATTCACATCTCATGAACTTCATAGAGCTCCCACTATGAGTTCTACATTTGGCACATTGGGAGACCCAGTGACTCCATCCGCTGGCACGAAGAGAACTTCCCCTCCTTGCATGTACTCTCCGATGACTGGACGGGAGGGAGGTGTTGGGTGTGTGATCTATCTCAAAGAAAACACCTAATATTTAATTATCGACCAGGGTTGGTAATCTTAGAGTTGAGGAAAAGTATATGCTAAGGTAGAATGGCACCTAATACTTTCAGCTTGTCAAACCTTAAAAATATTCAATAAAGAAAAGATGGAAAGATCTTTCAAAATGAAAAACCAAGTCAAACTTTAGAAAAATAGTAAAAAGAACTAAATTAAACTAGTTAAACAAATAAACTAGAATAGTATCAAATCATACTACTCTATCTTATAATTGAACAATGAAAACTGATTAAAAATAAAACTATGAACTATGAAAATGGAAACTATACAATTTCAGATTCTATCCTAGGAATTAGAAAACCACTGTAAATAAATTAGAGACCTATCTATGAAATGGATTAATTTAATGATAAATTACATAAGAAAAAAGCTATGCTGATCAAAGCAAATTACAAACTATTAAATAAATTCAACAACTAATTCAAGAGAAACATCTATTCCCATGTAACAGGAATTGGAGTGAATGTATCATAATGGCTTTCAAATGTAATAGAAAAACAAAAATGGAAGCAAATCTAATCTAACTTCAACAAAGAGATGTAAACTACAAAAATACCAATTATAGTTAACTTTAAACATTCTGATCTATTTACTATCCCTGAGAAGAATAATATGATACTAATGAAAACTAGAAGCAAGTAGAAAACTTAATAAAGATATTTACTTCTGAACTTGATTTGGAAGCAAGTAGAAAACTTGATAAAGATATTTATATAGAAGCAAGTAGAAAACTTGATAAAGCTATTAATTTCTAAATCCAAATTCTATCCCATGAACATCTTCATTATTTAAATAAGAAACTGATCCTAATCTTAATGAAGAAAACTATTAAAACTAAAATACTTTGAGAATGAAATTATTAACTCTAATCTAAGTAAGTTTTAAGAGCACGTAATAAACTAAACTAGGAATAAGGCTGATAAGTTCTGAAACAACAACATGTTAGTAAATTAAATATGAAAGACATAATTTAAAAGACAATTAAAGCAAACTAAGAATGATAACAAAACTTTAATTAAAACTTTAGGGAATGTAAAACAAGGGCCTAATTACGATTAAGAATATTAATTAAGAGCAGGAAAGATTACAGTTAAGAAAAACTAAGAAAATGGATTCAAATGAGCATAAAAACAGTGCAGAAAGAATGAAAATCTGAATGATGATCCGGATGGCTATCCGAATGGCGGTCCGAATGACAGTCTGGATGAGGAAAAATGAGTTAAACTAAGGAAAAGGAGAGTTTCGATGATCTTAACATCACCGAGCGAATGCAGATGAACCTACAATGCAAAGAAATCAGTGAGAAGACTTGTTGAGAAGCTATGATAATAGAGAGCAACCTATTCTAATCATTGTTGGAGAGATAAACTATTCCTATGATATGCTAAAGCAAGATTGAGAGAGAGAAGAGAATTAACCTACAGCTATAGAGGAAAATCTAATTAAATTAATTCTAATCAGAATTAAGCTAGAAACAACAACTAACTATCTCTATCTAATTTGCAGAAGATTAGAAAACAAACTATCTAATTACCAAAGACTGAAATTAAGCTATCAAACTATACTTTTGGTCGACCATTTAGTAGCTCTAGAAACACAAATTATGTTAGCAGCAGAATATAAATTACAGAGAAGAAAGAAATATCATGTACAGGAAAACGAAATTAATTACATATATAGGAAAATAAACTAACTATTTGCAGAAAAGAAAATGCAGAAAACAAGAACAAAACCTCCGGTTGATCAGGGGCCCTTCCCAACAATCAGAGATGGAAAACTAAATCGGTTTAGTTACTCAGAACATCAACAAACTGGAACTTCCATTAACTTGAGAAAATTACAAAGCGTCTGCTATCTGCTCTTGATAATTTCTAACTCTGGTCCGTGGATCTGAGCTTTAGTACCAGAGCCACTTCTTCTGTATAGGTTTTCCAATGATAACATATAACAACCCCTCTCGTCATAATCAACATAAGGGTTATACTGAAAGGCTGGAGATTGCTTTTTTAGGCCTACCAGATTTTGTTGCTCACTGTTTTTAATTTTGAGCACCAGCCCCTTGATCTGCTTTTGATATACCGGATTTTTCATTAACTCGGTTAGGGGAACAACTATTTTAAGTTTTTTCATTTCCTGCTCCAAGTCAAAAGGGGTGGTTCTTTCTTGACAATCTTTATTCTGAGATAATTTCTGGAGCGAGCTTTTGAGGGGACAACCATCCTGTGTACATGTCCACTTAGATCTTTGTCTTGAGTTGTACCTCACTTGTGTTTTATTAGTTCGAGCCTCATGCCAAAATATATGACCTGAGAATTGATCCTCTTCTTGGAAACTTGACACACCTGAAGTATTATGCTCCTTCGAGAGTGATTTCTCGTAATCTTCTCTAGTGATGTGTATAGGAGAGGGATCTTTATCCATCCAGCTTAGTTGTTCACTCAATTTTTCATATGCAACCTTTGTAGGGATTTTGACCAGGTTGCTTCTGTCACTACTAATTGGTAACTTTAACAGTTGATCTTCGTTCCTCATTTCTTTAAATGCCACTTGAGGACTGTGGGATCATCTGTTCTGCACAAGAGGTTGAGCCATAGATCATCTAAGAGGACTTCTTTTTTTTAAGTCCATCTTGGTGATCCTCTTTGATAGATATTTGATAATGTGGGTCATTTCCTCGATCTTTGCATCTTGAGAATCCTTTATTTCTGAAGAAATGCCTTCCTTCTTGGCCTTAGGGAAGTGGGTAGTCATACCATTAATGGGAATGGGCAATCGCAGAGGTTTGTGATGGTTTCCAATCCATCTTGGTGTTCTGGGAGGTGGTGGAGTTGGTCCTCTGCCTCCTCCTCCAGACATGAGATCATTGGTGTTTGAAATTATCGCCTGTGAGGTATCGAAAGACTTGGGTGGATTGGTGTGAGTAACAGGTTCTTCACTCATTATAGGGATTCTTTGAAAACTAGGACCATCACATGGAGTGTGAGGATCTTGAGAAAACGGTTCTTGCTCAGGGGTTTGGATGACGAAATTAGACGGAGGGAATTGGGGGCCAAACAGAGTAGAAGCGAAACTTCACTGATAGCTCGACGAGGTAGACTGGAATCTCCCACGTCTATGTCTCCAAGAAACTAAGTCTTCTAGGGCCACAAATACTTCATGGCTTGGGTTCTGGTGAGTGTGTTTTCGTCTAGATGCCAGGTTTGCTTACTGTGGAGTGGCTAGGTGGATAACAGCCTACAACTCAATTTACTCCACCATGAAACTGAGAGCGTATAATTTTTTCATTATACCTAGGGAAGATTTATCTTCTTGATTGCATCCTTGGCAATGGTGCCAAAAAAGATGTTAGTCCTAGAGACGTTCTAAGGCTGTCTTTAGAACTGTGCCTGGGCATCAATAATACTTTCTGAAATTCGTCCTGAATTGAAACTTAGCTAACAAAAAATAGTTGTAGAATTCCAATCTTGAAATATAAATGGGTAGTATTCCAATGTGCTAGAAATCAAACTTAGAGTAACAAATGAAAAATGAATGTAATAAGATAAAGGTACTACAAAAGTAAATCTTTATCCTATGTTTGAAGAACAACGTGTTGAGCCTAAGAGAGTAATTAAACAATCCTAACAAGATGAACACATAACCGCCACTGGATAATACAAGGATATCACTTCCAGGGCAATTAGCATGCATACTTCAGTTACTAACTATCTTAGAAGCAATAAAATTAAGCAAATGCACTCATATTAAACTCAGAACTGCTCTGTTGATCATACATACATGCAAGGGATGAGAAACAAGAGAAGGAACAAATTGAACACATTAAAACTTTGAATCCATAAAAAACTCCAAGATATGGAAAAAGTATTTCTCTTTCTATATTGATCAAACTATCCAATATATGACGTGATACTTCTTACAAAAGAGAGTCGACCATTGGCTCTTTCCGTCCCTACTATATATAATCTTCTATTTCTAATACAAAATGTTTCTGCCCAATGGCTTAGGAAAATAAAAAATAAAATATTACAAAAGTTGTTACAGCCCAACAGCTTAAAAGTTTGTTCATGGTTCTTAACCAAAATCTATTTACAAAATAGGAACAATATTAAGGGTCTATGGTTGACCCATGTGTTGTTGGGGTCCACCTTGGTGAGGCGGAAAAAGGCTTTGCAGTGTGGAAGAAGTCCCTGCTTCTATCTAGGTGGAACTGCCTGCAGCTGCTGCTTTTTCTCTAGTGGATTGTTCCAATTGCTGAGCTTTGTTGAATCTGGCAATGCTTTTCCAATATTTTCCCATGGGATATTGATAATACTTGAGCTCTCTAAGAGATGAATCGAGTTCAGTAAAGTGCTCGAAAGAAGGCTTTGGGAGACTATTGAAAACATCTTGTAGGAGGTCGAGGACTTCAAAATTCTTGTGCAACTTTTCTATGCTCACTTTTCCATTTAGCTCCTGCAGAGTATCAGTCAAGCGAATCTCGGAATCCCTTGCTTCTGTCATTAGTGTAATGTAATGTTCCAGTGGGTTCAGATCTTCGTTCCCATCCCAGAAAGAAGGAAGACCAAGAGGATAGGTCACCCTGAACTGCTCCTTGAAGGAAAACACACACTGCTTTAACTGAATTGCCATGTCTGCTACGTTCTGGGCCAAAGACTGCTTTGTGACCCCCTTGATTGCTTCCATAATTAATTTGGTTCGATCCCGGATGCTGTATGTTTGCAACTCTGCAAAGGTTTTCTCATTTAAGAAGTCAATTACTTTTATAGCCTCCTAAGCCTTTTTATCTACCCGACTTATTATGTCTTGCGCGTCTAGAGCAGCGGTCTTAGCTATCTCTGCTTCTTCATGGACCACACTAAAATGGTTCCATTGGGATTTTATCAAGGCTACTATCTGGTTCCATAACATAACCTTGGCACCTTAGATTATAGGTTTGTCGGTGAGTTTTGTGGATAGCTCCCACACCTTACCCTAGAGTTCATCCATTGTCTGTTGGAGTTTTGAGATGACCTGATCTCTCTTCATCAAATTCTCATTTGTATTGAAAAGCTCATCACACTTTGCCCTTAGTTGAGTCTATACTTGATTTAGTTGTGCGTCTTTAATACTCATCTCTACACTGCCCGTGCAAGCTTGTTAGTTGGATCTGCCATCGATGGGGATTGAAAGTTATCTACCTTTTTTTGGAGGAGATCTTGATTCATTTTTCTTGCCTCTTCCAGCTCCCCTTCTAACCGGACAACTTCTCCTTAAGTGTCTGACTTTCACTGACGGATTTCTATAATTCTATTTGAATTTTAACGACCTCTGTTGTCTGAGAATGCTCTACTATGGGAATATTTAGCCTCTTTTTCAGTCCCGCCACCTCCTTGTCCTTCTCCTTTAATATGGCCTGTAATGGGGCCCTATCATATGGATTCTGAACCGCTTTCAGTACTTGCTGCTCTAGATCAGCTATTTTCAACTATTTAGATTTATTTGATGATTTCTCATTTCTTAGTTGCTTCTCCAGTTTATTTACTGCAGCTTGTAACATGTTAGTGCTCATGGTGAATTTACACACATCCCTTAATACTCCTTCTCCCGTTACCTGGGTAGCTTTAAAATTCGACGGTGCCTTCTTTCCACTGGGTGCTATCTACTGTAAGATAGCCAATTTAA
Organism: Larix kaempferi; assembly: GCA_027924585.1. NCBI lineage: Eukaryota > Viridiplantae > Streptophyta > Pinopsida > Pinales > Pinaceae > Larix > Larix kaempferi. Next base: position 1,074,690 of record BSBM01000486.1, on the reverse strand, counting down.
GGGCTCCCTGCTTTAGTGTTAAATTTTATGAATTTACTTCAATATGATCTAGGATCTTAACTGAGAGAACAACATGTACAACATATCTATAGCATATCAATCATGGACATAATAATGCAAGCACACACAAGAGACACAAAGATTTACTTGGGGAAAACCATAAAGGTGAAAAACCCCAATAACTTCCTCAGAGATAGATAGAGCAATGATACAACCAACCATAAGAGATAGACATATCCTAGCAGCAGATCCTCCTCCTCCATAAGTGCGCCACTCCTCCTTGAGTGCATGAGTGAGAAGTGAGTGAGCAAATAGAGTGCCTCCCGCACTCTATTTATACTTGACTTGACTTGCCTTTTTACCTAACTCATGTAGGCTCGAACTTAACCACATAACATAATGCTGAGTGGGCCGACCCCCAATAGGGTGGTCTAATAACCCTTTGACCCACATGACTTATACAGGGCCGACCCCAAACAAGGTGGTCTAATAACCCATCAAGTATAAGTTACGACACTTACAATATAAATGACGACACTTCCTTATAGAGGAATAATACCATCTCTATAGGAATACAATATACATATATGTGAAATACATTCCAAAGTTACATATACATCAACACTCCCTCTTAACTAGGAAGGTATTTCTCAGCACAGTTCTTCTAGCACAAGTCATCTTCTCTGGATCATCGTCACTGGATAATCGTCATCGAGTCATCATCATCGTCACTGCTATTGCTATCTCAATCAATCTCTGAATCTACTCGTCATAGGAAGTTCTACAGAGCCAGTCCTTTTTCATACTAGATGTAGGCCCACCACCTGCAGGTCTTCATCATCACTGGCCATACTGTGGAATCCTCAGGACTTATTACGTGCGTCACAAAACCTCAAAAGAGCATCCTAGGATGTTACGGGTACACAACTCCAACCTATAGGATCTCCCAGGGCACTATTACATGTGACCCCACCACAAAACCTCGAAAGAGCATCCCAGGATGTTACAGGTACACAACTCCAACCTGAAGGATCTCCCAGGGCACAAATTACATGTGGTCACCACAAAACCTAGCAAGAGAATCTCAGGATGTTACGGGTACACAACTCCGACCTGAAATCTCCCAGGGCACAAATTACATGTGGTCATGGCAAAACCTCTAAAGAGCATCTCAGGATGTTACGGGTACACAACTCCGACCTGAAATCTCCCAGGGCCCAAATTACATGCCATAGGACAAAACCTCGCAAGAGCATCCCAGGATGTTACGGGTACACAACTCCGACCTGTAGGATCTCCTAGGGCATTATTACATGTCCTCCCAGAGAAATGTCTCGAAAGATCATCCCAGGCTGTTACAGGTACACAACTCCGACCTATAGGATCTCCCAGACATGCTCCTTTGCACAACCTGATCCACGGCCACAAAGTATCATCCTTATACTCACCATACATCAACCTGATGTACACATGATCATCCTGATCATCACTGCAACATCCTGCTGCATGTCATCATACATGATCCACCTGATCATCAATGCATCTACCTGATGCATACCAAGTATCTACTTGATACATATCATCATACATGATCCTCCTGATCATACAATGTATCCACCTGATACAAATACATATCACCATACATGATCCACCTGATCATCAATGCATCTACCTGATGCATATACAGATACATGATACATGATACATATCACCATACATGATCCACCTGATCATCAATGCATCTACCTGATGCATATACAGATACATGATACATATCACCATACATGATCCACCTGATCATCAATGCATCTACCTGATGCATATACAAATACATGATACATATCACCATACATGATCCACCTGATCATACAATGTATCCACTTGATACATATATAGATACATGATCCACACAATGTATCCATCAGCATACATGATCTACCTGATCATACAAAGATACATGATCGACACAATGTATCTATCAGCACACATGATCTACCTGATCATACAAAGATACATGATCCACACAATGTATCTATCAGCATACATGATCTACCTGATCATACAAAGATACATGATCCACACAATGTATCCATCAGCATCCAACATGATGCGTACATATATGAATGATCCAACTGATCATATCCAGCATCCAACATGATGCATACATAAATGATCCAACTGATCATATCCAACAGAAACCAGAACATCATCCAACGCTTACATCCAAAGCCATGTGAAGGATCCTCCTTCCAACATGCTTGAAATGGCTTCAGCAAATGTGTCCATCACTTCTTCCTCGAAGTGTCCTCGATCTGAAGAATGCCAAGCCTCTCTCTGAAGTACTCGAACTTCACCCTGGTTAGTGGCTTCGTCAGCACATCTGCAATCTGCTTGTCCGTCGCAACATACAGGAGCTTCACAGCTCCTCTCTGCACCATATCCCTGATATAGTGATATTTGATCTCTATGTGTTTCGACCTGTCATGAAACACTGGGTTCTTGGACAGCTTCACACAACTCTGGTTATCACAGAAGATACCAGTAGCTTCCAACGGGAGATCAAATAACTCAGACAGTAGCTTCCGTAGCCATACTGCCTCACAACTAGTTGAACAGGCTGCAACATACTCTACCTCAGCTATACTCAGTGCTACACAGGACTGTTTCCTGCTAAACCAAGAGATCACACCTGATCCCATACTGAAGCAACACCCAGATGTGCTCTTCTTGTCTGCAGCACTGCCATCCCAATCTGAATCAACATAACCCTGCAGGTTAAACTTTTGATTCGCCTCATACTTGAGCCCATAATCCATTGTACCCTTTTAGGTACCTCAAAACATGCTTTACAGCAACCAGGTGAACACTCCTCGGATCCATCAAGAACTGGTTCAATGTGTTCACAGCAAAGCAAATGTATGGTCTCGTGTTCGTCAGGTACATCAAGGACCCAATCATCTGACGATATGTGGAGATATCAACTGGCTCAAATGAAGCATCACATAGAAGCTTCAGATTTGATGCCATAGGTGTGGCCATGGCCTTGCAATCCATCATCCTGAACCTCTTCAGGATCTCTTACTGCATACTTCCCTTGTCCAAGGAAGATTCCATCTACACTCTGCCACACCTCCATGCCAAAAACAAATAGTGCATCATCCCCAAGTTCTTCATATCGAATTCAGCAGCAAGCTTCCACTGTGTGTTGGCAATCCATCTATCCTCACCTGATACAAACAGGTCATCCACATAGTAGTATCATTGGATTTCCTTCCTCAACTTTGTAGTAAAGGTTGGAACCCGCTTTACTCTTGGTAAATACCAAACTGAATAGAAGGTTGTCTATCCTACCATACCAAGTTCTGCACACATATATGACTACACCATGCTGTCTTGAAATCCATCTGGTGCATCTTTTATTTCATCACTTTTATATTTCTTAATGCTGCCATCTGCAACATGCTTGATCTGATAGTTTCATCTGGAAGTCATAACAAACTTCCCTTCAGGTCTTGGGACTACATCCCAAACATCGTTCTTCATGATCGACGGATCATGGCATTCCATTTCTTCATCCCAGATCCTGGGAACTTCAATATCTTCAATAGATATCTTTGTTGCTGGAACAAATGTTGTAGACCTTTTGTAGGTGAAGATATACGGTCTTTCCTACAAAACAGGTTAAATTGCATGATTAGAAACATCTCATAATTTTCAGAACAAATTCTTATACATAAATAAATATGTCATACAATCATGCAATTAGACAATGCTTCAATACAACATTTATCCATGTCCCATAACTTTCTAGATGTCTTCCAATCTCTACCAGAACATTGTTAAGAGTGTGCACAACTCCCAACATGTCAACAAAGAGGTTTCATTCTAGATAAGTAGCAATGGAATGTTGTACAGTGCCATAGGCCACTTACCCAGGTATATTAGTAGTATGCTGTTCATCAATGTGACTATTCTAATATGCACAATACATATCCTAAGTCTAGGAACATGAGTATATACATCATTTGAACAATTTTATTTAAACAAACAAATATGCATGAAATGATAATTAAAAATACTTATCTTTGTTTGTTCGTTGGGTGGACTCCCTTTGAGTCTTTGCTTCCTTGCAAGAGATGCTGGAGTCCTAATCTAAAGTAGCTTCTTCTACACCTTTCTGTTGTGGGATGTAGAGAGATGGTCAACTCCCTCTGAATATCTGCATCCTTGCATAAACCACTGGAGTGTACTCCCTCTTGATCTTTGCTTCCTGGATTACCTGTTCTTGAATCTCATATTCATCCTTGGTCCCTATGCATGCTTATTAGTATCATGAATGTGTTATCCTTGTGATCTCATATAAAATCATACATTCATTAGTATAATACTATTAAAACACAATAATCTCAAGCATGTATAGTCATGATCATTTCAAACAGAAATAATAAGCATTAGCATTCAAGGTTTATGTAGGATTCTTATGGCTAGTCAAATCATAAGAAACATAACATGTCTAAACCTATAATTACTCAAACCTATGACTCTTCGGGTTAGTCATATCATCAATCAAGAGAAGAGATATAATATGCATAAACCCATGACTATTCAAACCTATGGTTTCATGATTCTTCTGGTTAGTCAAATCAAATCAATATAAGGCTTTAGCTTCATCTCCCTCTGAAACAGGAACTTCTTCACTTATGCAGATGATCAATCCATCTTCTTCTAGGATTAACCGAATCCACTTGAATTGCAAGAACTGAACCTGGAGCTGGATATGGGTTTGTCAGAGAAACCCCAAAAATTCAAACTTTGAATTTCAAACTTCCGAAAGGATAGAAATATGCGCCTTGATGAGCTGATCAAACTGGTATATTCAGAATTTGAAAACTGCAAAGTTTCACTCCTCAATTTTTCCTTTGAAACTTATGGATTCACTGGACGTGACCTTGAACTAGGGTTTTGATGAAGCCCACTCTTCTTTCCAATCAAAAGGTTTGATCCAAAGCTCTAAGCTTCTATTTTTCTAAGGAGCTTCTAGCCGTGGTCACAGATTTCAAAAATTCCCATTTTTACAGAAGCCCTAATTTTCCACTTTTCTGATCAAAGTCCCGAACTAGGGTCTGATCAAGCCCGGCCTTTTTCCCAACCAAAAATTCTGATCTTGGTCTCTAAATTTCTATTTTGATGAGTAGCATTCATCCGTGGTCTTCGATTACAAAAATTCCAACTTTCTCCAAAGCCCTAAATTCCGGAAGCCATGAATGAAGGTACTAAAAAATAATTCTGTTTTGACAGAAATATGTACCTGATTGTTTCTGGTGTACCTCCAAACTTTTCGATCCACAGGGTCTGAAAACGTTTTCTGAGATAGCCTGACCTGTTATCTTTCCATCCTGACAGGTCTGACCTCAATTGGATTCTCTGAGAGAGAGTTATGCCAAATGTCGCAACGTTACCTGTTTTGGGATAATACAGGAGAGTGAACTTGTATGGTGTGCCACGTGTCACTATTTCAACTTCGGCCTCTGTTATCTTTCCATCCTAATAGGTCGGACCTCAATTAGACTCTCTGAGAGAGAGTTATGCTAAATGTCGCAACATGACCTCTTTATGGGATAATACAGGAGAGCGCACTTGTACGGCGTGCCACGTGTCACTGGTTCAATTTCGGCCTCTGAAAACATTTCCTGAGATAGTACAGTCTGTCTAATACCTGTCACATTTTACGAAATTTTTTTTGGAGCTTCCTAGCCCAAGTTATGACCTTTTTCCCAAGGTCACCTGATTTTGACTCAGATCTGAAAGAGGCAGAAACCCTATATTGTACAGATCATAAATCACAAATTACAACGAATTAGAGGTTTTCCTTTGGACACAAGGTACCTGGAGATTTAATCTTCATCCTGTAACAATTTCAGATCCTAAAACTTTGCCAAAACGGATTTATAGCGAAAGTGCTACGATGACTGGTTTTTTCTATATCAAGCCCTAGCATCGTAAGTGCAACAAGTGTCATACATGCCATATCATGCCTTCTTTCAGGCTAGCTCTGATACCATGTTAAATTTTCTGAATTTACTTCAATCTGATCTAGGATCTTAAATGAGAGAACATGTACAGCATATCAATCATGGACATAATAATGCAAGCACACACAAGAGACACAAAGATTTACTTGGGGAAAACCATAAAGGTGAAAAACCCCAATAACTTCCTCAGAGATAGATAGAGCAATGATACAACCAACCATAAGAGATATACATATCCTAGCAGCAGATCCTCCTCCTCCATAAGTGCGCCACTCCTCCTTGAGTGCATGAGTGAGAAGTGAGTGAGCAAATAGAGTGCCTCCCGCACTCTATTTATACTTGACTTGACTTGCCTTTTTACCTAACTCATGTAGGCTCAAACTTAACAACATAAAATAATGCTGAGTGGGCCGACCCCCAATAGGGTGGTCTAATAACCCTTTGACCCACATGGCCGACCCCCAATAGGGTGGTCTAATAACCCTTTGACCCACATGACTTATACAGGGCCGACCCCAAACAAGGTGGTCTAATAACCCATCAAGTATAAGTTACGACACTTACAATATAAATGACGACACTTCCTTATAGAGGAATAATACCATCTCTATAGGAATAAAATATACATATATGTGAAATACATTCCGAAGTTACATATACATCAACATTTAGATCCAGCACAGATAGCATCCTAGATGTTCTCGCAGTATCTAACTCCTTCTTAGGAAACAATGACTTCTAGATCCATATTGTCCTCCTTAATCTGAGCATAATGTTCGAATAATCCTTTCCTGAAGAAGGATGTAGTAATTAAAGATCCTTCTGCAGTTGGAGTCTCCTTCCCCTGTGGCCAGACGGCGTAAGGAAAGGTCTCAACATTGACAGGTGCCATTGGGCGTGATGTCAGCTTAGCCTCTGAAGTTCCACTAGATGCTCCTTCTGTTTTCAACCTTTTACTTTGCGACCCCACACTTCCGGACCCATCACCTTCGGTAATGGTCATTGCTTATGATGTCTCCCTTTTCCCTAGCATATCAATCTTCATGGGAATTGGGACAACGGGCGAACCCAAATATTTCCTTGGCATTAATGCAGCCTTACATTGAGACCAACTTTCCAGATTTTCCATCTTGTCAAGTAGGGGGTGCGGCTCGTGGCGGTATGTTGCTGAGCGGACCAACTGCCTCTTTGTAGAGATAATCCTTCTAGGGTCATAGGGATGTATCGTGCTTAAAGGGAAACCATAGGAGGATAAAATTTATTCAACCTATTTTTGAGCGGCTCTATCTCGTACCTGAAAAGGACCGGCCTCGCTAGGAACCTTAAACGTTCTTGCATTGTTTCCCTTCATAAAATGTATTTCATCGCAATTAAACCTCTAACAAATAAACACCAGTGCGAATAACTGGGGAGTCATAAAAATAGGGAGCCTGTAGGGAGCTAACTCTACCCCATATACCCTGATCTTGGTATGAGTCTCAAAACAAATCTAGTCGCCCACAGCCTCATTGGGATTAAGTTGACGGAGCTGCTTACATTCCGGAAAGATTCTTGGTGGGAGGTCGTCAAACAACAATGTGTACACATTTTCTATGATAGTATCAACAAAGGTGGAAAAATTCTCTTGAGGGAGAGCTGGAATTACTGACCTATTGAGATCATTTTTGTCAAAATAATCCTTGTTGTGACAGATGATCATGTATAAGAGAATAGAGCAGTATCGAAAAACTCTCTTGGATGTGAAACTTGTCAACTTAAGGTGTATGGACTTGGCAAGGAATGCTGACAAGTCCAAGCTGACAGGTGCTTCGTGTTGAGATAGGTTTATGATAAGCAACAAGCCGAGAACAACATCATCAATTACCACGTCATTGTCATACCCAAGGAATCTGCAAATCATGGATAGAATTTTCCTAACCGGATCAACGAACGCTTCCAGGCTAAAAAATGCCTGATTACCTGAAAAGGTTCCCTTAGGGGGAAAAAGCAGTCGGATGAAGGCATCCCTGCTTTCAAAAGACAACTCACGAATTTTTTTTGTTAACACCTCCTCATCAAAGGTGAGTGCCGAGGCATTTTCCTTAGACTTTGTCAGCTCCATAATCAGCTCTTTGCTAACTAGGCATACCATGTTTCCCACCCGGATTTTTCATAGCAATTTCCATTCCATGTGTTTCTACCTCATGCATAGGCTCTACAATTTATATCCTTGCGGCTAAAATTATTACAAAAATAACACAAGCCAAGAAAAATATTTTGGTACCTGTATCTGAGTGGTCTTCTAGTTGGTGTCAAACTTCTAAAATCATGGTCTTCATTTTGGGTTTTATTCATTGTAGGTGGCTGCTTCCATCTTTCTCTAATTGCACAATCTTCTTCTTGACTCTTCTTTATTTCTAGTTTCTGTATATCCTCCTTCATAGGCATGGAACCTTTAATAGCATCTACATAACATATTTGTTCTTCTTTGATTCCAGTCATCATAAATATTGAACCCTCATCATTTTTTTAAAATCCAAGACTCGACTTATCATTGTTGGAATATTTTATATTCCTTGGAAGGTAATAATGTCTTTGTATTATGTTGAAAGATATCCACAATCTTATGTAAAAGAGTATTTCATTATATCCCATATTCATTATGGTAAAATATACTCTTGATATTCATTATTATATAAAGAGATTTTATAATGGAGAATTATATTATCCCACATGTAATATGTGAGAATAATTCCTCCTCACCTCTTAGTATATAATAGAGTCAAGGGAGTCACATCACTCATTATGATCTTTACTTATTCACACAAGTACTGCTATATTGTATTGGGGTTATTGGCATTGCTCTGGTCAAAACGACAATTTTCGTCCAAGTTTGGTAGACTTTGTGCAGGTTTTTATCTTCGGTAGATTCAACACTGTTATCGGCCTTAAACTGGACACTCGTGACTTTTCTTTGCAGAACCTGCGGTTAACCACGATTGTTCATACTGTGAACCCGTGAATACACTATAGACTCGCGGCTTCTTAGTCCACAGACCCATGTATGCTTCAGCATACCCGCGACTAGTCCACTGTCAAACCCGCGTTTACTCCAGTTTATTCGTGACCCTTCGTGTACTAAACTCGTGACTGCTTCGGCAGAACCCATGACTTTACAGTACAGAGACCCACGAGTAGCCACGAGTCCATTACATCGCAAACCGTGAACCCGCAACTGACTCTACTGTCAGCCCACGAATAGCCGCGACCCTTGTTGTACAGAACCCATGAGTATCAGTGTTTGTTCACTGGTTTCCTGTTGGCAGACCCGCAAGTAAATTTTCTTAGATTTGTTTTCGAAAGGGCTATAAGTAAAAGTTCTTTCCTTTGTTGTTTTCTCTAACTATGTTTCTGCAGATTTAGATCAGAACGGTAAAGTGTTTCAGTTTTTTGTTATTCATTTTCTTTCTCTTGACATTTCTAGAATTTTGGTTTATTGTCAATATTTCTATCATTATGACTTCAGAAGTAGCTTATGTTCCTGAACTTGTTGGTCCTAACTATCTTGCATGGGAGAAAAAAATGATTGATTCTATCAGGAGTAAGAATCTATGGAGGATTGTTAATGGTGAACACACGAAACTTGTTGATGCTCAAGCTTTGGCTATATGGGAAGATAAATGTGATAAAGCAAGAGGAATCATTGGTCAAATAGTTTTAGATAGACTCCAGGTAAGTATATAGGCATAATATAGCCCCGTTGAGGTATGGAAAATTCTTGCTTCTTTATTTGATAAATTTGATGATACCTTGAAAATAAGATTTTTGAGCTAGATCCTACTAACTTTGAAAGAGTAGAATTATATCTTGCTAAAGTGAAAACCTTAAATGAAAAATTAAATAATTGTGGTAAAGATTACAAGAAAACAGACATTGCTCTTATAATTCTTGTAGAACAAAAATTGTCATCTTGTTTTGATATGTTCATTCAAACTAGGAATATATCTCTTGAATTTTCTTCAAATACCACGAAACCTACTTTTGATTTTTTGTAAAGGATTTATAAATGAGCAAGAAAGATTAATTGTTTCATGACAACTCTCACCTAATAAAGCTCTATTGGAACATAATAAGAATCCTAAGAGAAGTTTTAATGATGCTAAATGTTCTTGTTCACACACTTCAAAACCTACTAATAATTCTGGTAATGCTTGTAATGCACATCATGAATCTAGTAAGAAGAAGAAAGTGTATGATCCTTGTAAGTATTGTGGTAAAACTAATCATCCTGAAAAGAATTGCTTTAAATTGAAGCGTTTAATGTCTAAGGCTAAAAAGAATGGTTCTAATGAATTCCAAGTAGCTTTATGTGCATCTGTTATTTCTTCTAGTAATTCTTCTTCTAATGTGGAATGGCTAATAGATTATGGCACTTTTAAACATATGACTAGTAATGCTTCTTTATTTTCATCTTATGACAATAATAAACACACATCTCAAAAAGTATCTATAGGTGATGGTAAACAACTTTCTGTAATTGGTTCTGGTAATGTTAATGTTGCTAATGGTCAATTGGATGATGTTTTTCATGTTAAAAATATGCCTATCAATTTGCTTTATATTTATCGTGCATGTCAAAAAGGATTTAAATTTGAAGCTCGTCCTGATAGATATGTTCTTAAAGATATCAATCAAAATTTCAAAGTAGTTTCTTATGGTCATGTTGATCATACTGCTGGTTTATACAAATTTGTTGGTTTTAATTCAACTAAAAGACAACTTTTTTATTCCTATGTTGCTCATGCTGATGAACTAAGTAAATTATGGCTATCAAATATTAGGTCATTTGAATTATGGTAAAATGAAAATTTTAACTAAAATGGTACTCGGCTTACATAATATTTCGTCTACTAACGGTTTTTGTGAAGGTTGTGTTCTTGGTAAACATCATAGAGAAATGTTTGATAAAGGTAAAGCTTGGCGTGCTAAAGAACCTTTACAATTAATTCATACTGACATTTGTGGTCCTCTTGAAGTTCCTTCTATATCACATGCAGTCTATTTTCTTACATTTATTGATGACTTTAGTAGAAAGTCATGGGTTTATTTCTTGAAAAATAAAAGTGATACTTTTTCTAAATTTCAAATATTTAAATCCTTGGTTGAGAATGAATATGGTAAAAAGATTAAGACTTTGAGAATTGATAATGGGGGGGAATTCATTAAGAAAGAATTTGAAGTATTTTTATCTAAACATGGAATTCAACATCAAAATATTGGTCCTGACACATGAAAATATATTTATAAGAAAAATATATTTAAAAATTGTATACACTGCATCTATTCCTATACTTTAGTGTCTAAAAATATTTTAGTCAAAACTGATTACTAACCATGAAAATGTTGGTGGTCACATGAAAATGTAATTATCAAAAAACAAACAAAATTGTTACCCAAATTCATGTTTTCATTGTGGAAAGAAAATCAGAACTTTAGTTGAAATTGCTATATGTATGCTTTATTTTAAAGGATTACATAAGAAATTTTGGGCCGAAACCATAAGTTGTGCTAACTTTATTTTAAATAGAGTACCTTCAAAAGCTGTTAAGCATGTTACCCCTGAGGAAAAAAGGAATGGTAAGAAACCATATATTAGTAACTTTAAAGTGTTTGGTTGTGAATGTTGGGCTCATATTCCTGATAAAAACGGAAAAAGTTAGAACCCAAGTCTCACAAGTGTATATTCATTGGTTATTATGACGATTCTAAGGCTTATAGGTTGTTTGATACTTCTAATCAAAGTGTCATCATTCGAAGAGATGTTCAATTTATTGAAGTCTCTCCACCACCTAAGTCTGTTGAACCTCATGTTACTCTGAATATTCCCTTATCACTTGTTACTCCTATCTCGATTACTCCTTCCGGTTATGTGATTGATCTTGGTTCACTTTCTTCTTCTTCTTCAAGTATTCCACTTGAATGTCTCGAAGCTCTTGAAGTGACTTCTGTCCCTTCTAACCTTCCTGTTTGGGCCCGAAAAACTCTTGAATCTGCAGGAAGTGATATTGGAATCCCTTCCGATAGTCGTAGAACTCGATATAACTTTGCTCTTATGACCAAAGTTTTTCCACAGATGATCCTACCTCTTATGCTCAAGCTAAGGGTAAACCTCATTGGGAACAAGCTATGTCTATTGAGTATGATTCTCTTGTGAAGAACAAGACTTGGTCTCTTGTTCCTCTTCCTTTAGGAAAGAATTTAGTATGTTGTAAATAGGTTTATAAAATTAACTTTACTGCAAAAGGACAGATTGAAAATTATAAAGCTAGATTAGTTGCAAAAGGTTTTAATCAACTTGAAGGTATAGATTATAATGAAACTTTTGCTCTTGTTGCTAAAATGAATACAATACGAACCATTTTATCTATTGTTGCATCTTATAAATGGGAAATACACCAAATGGATGTTAAAAGTAATTTTTTAAATGGTGCTCTTAATGAAGACATTTAGTTTTATTAATGTTGAATCATCAAGTTTAGTATGTAAACACAAGTCTTTATATGGTATTAAATAAGCACCTAGGGCTTGGCATGTTAAATTTATACATATTTCTTGAATAATGGTTTTAAGCATTGTATATTTGATCCTAACCTATATGTTAAGCATGTTGATGATAATATCATTGTTATTGTTTTAAATGTGGAAGATATTATTATCACTGGCATCCAACCTGTTCTCATTCAAAGTATGAAAAGTGATCTTCAAAAGCAGTTTGAAATGACTAGTCTCAGTACATTGCACTATTTCTTGGGTCTTCAAATTTGGCATATGGAAGATGGTATTTTTCTCTCTCAACCGAAGTATGCTACAGATTTATTGGCTCGATTCCACATGAGTGATTGTAAACTTGATCCTACGCCTTTTTAGTCCGGTGTAAATTTAACTGTTGAATGTACTACTCCTCTTGTTGGTGCTACTCTTTATCATCAGCTAGTCGATAGTTTGATATATTTGACTCAAAGCAGACCAGAGCTCCCTTTCGTCGTCAGTATGGTTTCATGGTTCATGCAGCAACCTCATGAAAGTCATTGGCAAGTAGCAAAGGGAATTCTAAGATATTTATAGGGGACACTGAACTATGGTGTTTTTTATTCGAGCGGTATTGCAGTTTCACTTTCTGGTTATACAGATTCTGACTGGGCAGGTGACAATTCTGATCAACGATCAACTACTGGTTATATATTTCAACTTGGTTCAGGTCTGATTTCTTGGTCTAACAAAAAGGTGAAGACTCTTTATTTATCTTCATGTGAAGCAGAGTATAGAGTAGCCAAAGAAGCAGCAAAAGAAGCAGTTTGGTTATGACATGTTCTCATTGAGCTTGGTTTGGTTCCGAAATCATCCACTCTATTGAAGTGTGACAATCAGGGTGCAATTCATTACTTATAATCTAGTCTATCACTCTGATATAAAGCATCTCGATATTGATGCCCATTACCTTCAAGGTCTCGTTGCAGATGGTGTTCTTTCTCTTGAGTATTGTCCTACAGAGCAACAGGCAGCCGATATATTCACCAAATCCTTAACAGCAGCGAAGTATGTGCATCTTTGTTCCTTAATTAGGATGAGGGAAGTTGTCATCAAGGGGGGGCAATAATGACTCCTTCCTTCCTTTGTTAGTGGTATTTTCTCCCAGCCATTATTAAGGGGGAGTGTTGGAATATTTTATATTCCTTGGAAGGCAATAATATCTTTGTATTATGTCAGACGATATCCACAATCTTATGTAAAAGAGTAATATATTATATCCCATATTCATTATGGTAAAATATACTCTTGCTATTCATTCTTATATAAAGAGATGTTATTATGGAGAATTATATTATCCCACATGTAATATGTTAGAGTAATTCCTCCTCATCTCTTAGTATATAATAGAGTCAAGGGAGTCACATCACTCATCATGATCTTTACTTATTCATACAAGTACTGCTATATTGTATTGGGGTTATTGGCATTGCTCTCTTGTAAGCTTGAGGGAAATATTCTAGAGATAATAGAAGACTACCTTCTCGTGGATGTAGCCCAATTAGGTGAACCACGTATATCTGGTGTACTTTTGTCTCTTATTCTCTTTTTTGTACTTATTGTTGATATGTTATTGTTTTTCATAGATAGGTAAGCTAGTTTAGTTAGATCCATATCTCTGACAATCATAGAATGGTCTTTGGCTATTGATGATTTCATCCAGTATTAATAATGGTGTTGTTTCCAAAGTTCTGTTGGATGTACTTCTTATGTAGTTGTTTTTTGAGTGAGACTACTTTAGATTCCAGCTCTTCCTATATCTTCTCCCTCTCTTCCAGTTGTCTTTTGAGTGTTTATTCGATCACCTTCTCCTCTTCCAACTGAACCCTTAGATCTATGAAAATATACTTGGTTTCTTCCAGGACTTCTGCTAGAGCTTTGAGAATCTTCCTTTATTTTGCTTATATCTTTAATGAGTGACTTTTTTTCTTCCTTTCTTTTCTTATATCACTTAAGGCACTAATCAATTTTTCCTCAAGATTCACTTCTCCTTATTCATAGTCTTCCTCATTATCTTTAATAGTTTTTTCTAATGCCATGAAGAACACTCATTATGAGTCACTATTGCTATCATCATCTTTCTCAGATGAGGAGTTGTCCTCCTTTGAATAGAGAACCTTCTTTTTCAAAAAATATTCTTTTATTTCTTTCCTTGTCTCTTTTCTGATATTTCTTTTCTTTCTTGGGAACTTCTTCTTCATCACTATCTGACCCTTTTGCAAAGGGACATTTGGAAGCAAATTGGCCAACTTTACCACAATTAAAACATTTGAAAGTAATATTACCCGTGTACTTGTCGGTTCTCCCTTTTAAATTTCTCACAAAGTTGGCCTCTTCTTCATTATTTGAGTCATGACTACAGCTAGAGCATGAGCATGATTTTGAATTTTTCTTGTTCTTCCTTATATTTTTGGATGCCTTGAAAACTACTTCCCTTCTAGTTGGATTTTCCTTTTCTATTCTCATTTTGTATATCGTAAGAATTCAATGTAATTCATCCATGTTTAAATTATCTAGATCTTGTCTTTCTTCCAGGGATGAGATTTTAGAATCAAATCTTATCGGGAGAGATCTTAGTATCTTTTGAACAATTACCGAACATTCAATATTTTCTCCTAGTCCTCTCATGGTATTCATGATTTCATCTACTTGCAGAAAATAAGTTACAATGTCTTCATCTTCCTTCATTTTCAAGTGTTCAAATTGTCTTCAATAAATTTGCAGCATGGCCCCTTTGACTTTAACATTTCTTTCATACACATTCTTGAGCTTGTCCCAAATTTCTTTTGTTGAGGCACAATGCATAACCTCGACAAATTCTAATCCTGCTAGACCACCCAGAATAGCATACATGGCCTTTGAATTACATTCAAAGAGTCTTCTTTCAGTTGTACCTACTGCTGAAGTAATATATGGTATAGTGTATCCATTCACTATAGCCTGCCAAACATCAAATCATTTTGACTACAAAAACAATTTCATCCTTATGCTCCAAAAAGCACAATTCATCCCATCAAATAATGGTAATCCAAGCTTGGAATATTCTCCGTACTTGTCCTTGCTTCTTACTAGGATCTACCTTCCCATGGTTACACTATTTCTCAAGGTATCTACTTTGATATCAATTCTTGGAATATTCACCAATACTGAGAGGGGGGTGAATCAATATTGAGCACTTTTTACCACTTTTTACCTTAAGCACATTATGTAACATTAACAATTAACAATTCCATCCATCATCATATAAAACCATCACATAAAATAATACATAATGCACAAGATATTTTATGTGGAAACCCAAACAAGAGAAAACGATGGAATTATTTTCTTATATAATAAAAATATTACATTCATAGGAAGCATTGACTTCCAATATTCTCCAGTACCAACTGGAAGGAGGCACCAACCCCTGATTTATAGGAACCAACCTGAAGGTAGCTCCGACTCCCTAGTTTACCAGCACCAACTAGAAGGAGGATACAACCCCCTCGCTTTACTGGATGCAACTGGAAGGAAGCACCTACTCCCCAAATTAAATTATCCAACCTGTAGAGAGGACACCAATCCTCAGTGAGATACAACTTACCTTGGCACCAACATTCCACCCTAATAGGAGTAAGAGTATCAACTTGTCACTGTCACCGTCTTCACACTATCACTATCTTCACATGATCACTATGACTATCACTATCTTCATACTCTCACTATAATTGTCTTCACACTATCACTATCACTATCACTTTCACTACTACTATCATTATAACTATCATTACCACTGTCACTGTCATTGTCACTGTCATCGTCATTGTCATTGTCATTATCTTCACAATCTACCTATGATCTTCTTCATAATCTTCCTTTGATCTTCTTCATAATCTTCCTTTTGTTCTACTTCATACTATACAAAAACCCTTACTTCCAAAGGACATATCTCCTAAATTATAGAAAACCAATATCTAAAACATGTATCCTAGGTACTTTAATACATCTACTTCATCTCCTCCAAGATTCACTATCTAAATTGTCATAGAACATAATTTATAGAGAAAATTCCAAACTAACCTATTTAAAGTTGATTTCAATATCATCAGAAACCCTAACTTCTCGAGGTCATATCACCAAAAATATAGTAGATCAACATCTAAATCTCACACAACAAGTTCTTCAAGATCTCTACTTCATCTCCTCCAAGGGATAGTGCCTAAATATTTCTAGGACGAAAAATATAAGTAAAATGCTAAACTGACTTGTTTAAATATGATTTCAAGATCATTAAGAATCTCTAAATCCCAGAGACCATATCTCCAAAAATATAGAATACCAGCATCTGAAACGTATACCACAAGTTCTACAAGATATCTACTTCATCTTCTCCATAGGGCACCATCTGAATCTTTTAAGAACAAATGATGTAGCGAAAATACCAAGATGACCTGTTTGAAGATGATTTAGAAACCCTAACTTCCCAAGGTCATATATCCTAAAATATAGAGATCCAACATCTGAATTTTTTACCACAGGCAATCATGCATCTTACCTACATCCCGTAAACATTTCATGATTTGAATCAGGGCTGGTGCAAGGTAATGATACCCAATTATGACACGTTAGTTGCAATGACATTCTGGAAAAACAAAAATATTATCATTAAAATAAATTATTAGAGGTACCTACAAAACTTTTTTGGATTAGGTGTAAAAAAATGAAATGTAGAAAAATGGATGACCTTCCGAAATATATAACTTTTATTTATGGAAAAGTGGTATAACCACCCCAAAATGTCATTTTTCGAAGATTGGTATGTTATTTTTTCTCTCAAACATAATGCACATGTTTTGTTTGAGCCACCCGTTTGCTATGTAAATTTTCAATTTACAAGAAAAAAAAAATGTAGAGGCATAGGAAACAAAATAATCTTGTGCGGGGCTATTTTTCCAAAATTTTAAAAGTCAATTTTATATTTTTTTTAAATTACCGAAGTTAGTGAATACCTAAAATGACATGGTCAAGTGTTGAGACACCATATCATGGTCTAAAAATAATCAAAATACTTTTATTTTATTTTAGGTTGTAGGTATTTTCGTGCTCTTTCACAGGTTCTCTTCCGTTTTTGAAATAGGTAAGCCAATCAAAAGTTATAGGCCAAATAAACGACCTATGTTTTTTACAAATTTGACATGAGTGCAGTTAAAAATGAATTAAAAATAGAAAACAAAAAAAGATCTATTCAAAAATTATATATTTAGAATCTGCACACATAGCTCGACAAGCATGTGCAATTTCATCTACAGTGCACTCGTGGAGATTATGTGGAACTAGTTGTGAAAAACCGAAAGTTACAACCTTTGATGTTTTCTGCCATAAATCAGGCATAAATCAGATCGATCCTCAAGGTGCAATCCAAAGCTAATTCCAAGCCTGGAAAGGCGCCAAAAACAATTTGAATTCAGGCACGCGTGCGCGCAACTATGCACACACGCAAAAATGCGCACGCATTACTGACAACGTGCACGTGTAGGTGCGCGCACGCATTAATAACAGCACGCATGCGTCCTTGCGCGTACGCGCTATTGTATGCCTTTGTATGGTTTATTTAATTTCCTTTGTCAAGGGGACACATGAAGTTGATGAAGATGTGATGATGAAGAAGATGACAATGATGGAGATGTTGATGAGGAAGGGGGAGATGACAATGATGTTGAAGATGATGAGATGATGGTGATGGTGATGATGATGACAATGGTGATGAAGATGATGATGAGGATGATGAGGATGATGGTGATGATGATGATGATGATGATGATGGTGATGAGGATGATGGTGACGAGGATGATGATCATGATGGTGATGAAGATGATGATGATGATGATGATGATGATGATGATGATCATCATCATCATCACCATCACCATCATCATCAACATCTTCATCATCATTGGCATCTCCCCCTTCCTCATCAACATCTCCACCATTGTCATCTTCTTCATCATCACCACCTTCATCATCATCATCATCAGCATCATCATCTTCATCACCGTCGTCATCAACATCAACATCTTCATCTCCATCATCATCATCTTCATCATCCTCATCACCATCATCATCATCATCTTCGTCATCATCATCATCATCTTCATCATCAACACCATCATCATCATCGTCCTTCTTCCTCATTTTGATCAACATCTAGGTCATCATCTTCATCATCAATGTCATCATCATCATCATTATCATCCTCATCATCAACATTGATGGTGATGATGATGAAGATGATGATGATGAGTACGATGATCATCAACATCATCATCATCTTCATCATCGTACTCATATTCATCATCATCATCATCATCATCATCATCATCATCATCATCTTTGTCATCACCCTCTTCCTCATCGTCATCATTAACAACATCTTCGTCGTCGTCATCATCATCATCATCATCAATCGATGATGATGAAGAAGATGAAGATGACGAGTATGATGAGGATGATGAAGATGATGGTTATGATGACAAAGACAATGATCATCGTGACCATGATCATATGATGATGATGATGATGGTGAGGATGATGAAGATGGCGATGATGATGACTAATGAAGATGATGATGACGAATATGATGATTTTGATGATAATTATCATATTCGTCATCATCATCATCATCTTCATCATCTTCATCGTACTCATATTCATTATCATCCACCACCACCATCATCATCATCATATCATCATCATCATCATCCTTGTCCTCACAATGATGATGATGATGATGATGAGGATGATATGCTGCATATTCGTCATCATCTTCATCCTCAACATCATCATCATCCTCATCATCTCCAATAGTCATCATCATCATCATCTTCGTCATCATCGTCATCATCGTCATCATCATCGTCATCATCATCATCCTCATGCTCGTCCTCACAATGATGATGATAACGATGATGATGATGATCATGTCGTGGTTCATGTTCTGGATGATGATGATGTGTTACATATTCGCCATCATCTTCATCATCAACATCATCATCATCATCATCTCCATTAGTCATCATTTTCATCATCATCATCATCTCCATTAGTCATCATTGTCATCATCATCATCATCAACATCATCATCATCACCATCACCATCTTCATCATCATCATGATCTTCATCATCATCTTCATGATGATGAAGATGATGATGAAGATCATGATGATGATGAGGATGGTGATGGTGATGATGACTAATGGAGATGATGATGATGATGATGATGTTGATGATGAAGATGATGACGAATATGCAGTACATCATTCTCATCATCAACACCATGATGATGATGATGATGATGAATGATGATGAATATGGCGATGACGAGTATAATGAGGATGATGAAAATGATGGTTATGATGACGAAGACAATGATCATCGTTACCATGATCATATGATGATGATGATGATGGTGATGATGATGAAGATGGCGATGATGATGACTAATGAAGATGATGACGACGAATATGATGATTTTGATGATGATGATCATATTCATCTTCATCATCGTGCTCATATTCATCATCATCCACCACCACCATCATCATCATCCTCGTCCTCACAATGATGATGATGATGAAGATGATGAGGATGATGATGGTGATTTGCTACATATTCGTCATCATATTCAACATCAACATCATCATCACTACCATCTCCATTAGTCATCATCATTTTCATCATCATCGTCATCATCATCATCATCATCATCATCATCCGCATGCTCGTCCTCACAATGATGATGATGACGATGATGATGAAGATGATGATGATGATCATGTTGTGGATCATGTTGTGGACAATGATGATGATGATGTGCTGCATATTCATCATCATCTTCATCATCAACATCAACATCATCATCATCGTCATCATCATCGTCATCACTATCACCATCTTCATCGTCATCACTATCACCATCTTCATCGTCATCATCATCATCATCACCATCTTCATCATCATCATGATCTTCATCATCATCATCATCATCATCTTCTTCATGAAGATGATGATGATGATGATGATGATAACGATGATGAAGATGGTGATGATGATGATGATGATGACTAATGGAGATGATGATTATGATGATGACTAATGGAGATGATGATGATGTTGATGATGACGAATATGTTGCACATCATCCTCGTCATCATGATCATCTTCATCATCATCACCACCACGATGATGATGATGATGATGATGATGATGATGAAGATGGCTATGATGAGTATGATGAGGATGATGAAGATGCCGATTATGATGATGAAGACAATGATCATCGTAACCATGATCATATGATGATGATGATGATAGTGAGGATGATGAAGATGGCGATGATGATGACTAATGAAGATGATGACGACGAATATGATGATTTTGATGATGATGATCATATTCATCATCATCATCATCATCTTCATCATCGTACTCATATTCATCATCATCCACCACCACCACCATCATCATCATCCTCGTCCTCACAATGATGATGATGATGATGATGATGACGATGATGAAGATGATGATGATGATCATGTTGTTGATGATGATGAATATGATGATGATGAGGAGGAGGATGATGTGCTGCATATTCATCATAATCTTCATCATCAACATCATCATCATCATAATCATCTCCATTAGTCTTCATCATCATCATCATCATCATCATCATCATCATCATCATCATCATCATCATGAAGATCATGATGATGATGATGATAAGGATGATGGTGATGATGAGTATGACGAGGATGATGAAGATGACTATTATGATTACTATCATCATATGATTGTCATCTTCATCATCCTCATCATCATCCGCATCCTCACAATGATGATGATGAGGAGGAGGAAGTTGATGATGATGATCATGTGATGCATATTCCTCCTCATCTTCATCATCATCTCCAAATTAGTCATCATCATCATCGTACTCATATTCATCATCATCCACCACCACCACCACCACCATCATCATCATCATCATATCATCACGACAAAGATGATGATGATGATGATTATGTGCTGCATATTCGTCATCATCTCCAACAACATCTTCGTCATCTTCATCATCATCGTCATCATCATCATCATCATCATCATCATCATGAAGATGATGATGATGATGATGATGATGATATAAAGATGATGACGAAGATATCAATGATGGTGATGATTATGAAGAAGATGGCGATGACGAGTATGATGATGAAGACGAAGATGTCAATGATGGTGATGATTATGAGGAAGATGGCGATGATAGTGACTAATGAAGATGATGATGATGATGATGAATATGATGATTTTGATGATGATCATATTCATCATCATCATCACCTTCATCATTGTACTCATATTCATCATCATCCACCATTGTCATCATCATTATCATCATCCTCGTCCTGACAATGATGATGATGATGATGATGAAGTTGATGATGATGATCATGGTGTTGATGATGATGATAATCATTATCATCGCTGCATACATCATCACTTTATACAACATTAATAATATATCTACTATGTATTTAATTATTCTTGATGTAATACATATGTTTCTAATTGAAAATTAAATTAATGTTTTGAAATCAAAATACACAAATTTGTAAATATACCCTTAAACCCCTAAACACCTAGAAGCATTTAAATGCACTTGGGTATTATGGGTTAGAAGAGGTCCTAGAGGCATTTATGGGGGAGGGGATCTTTATAGGGAGGGGCTCTAGGCATAACCCGACACATTTATATCTGTTGGGCAATAAATACAGTGAACATTACCCACCAAACATTACAACGTTCAGCAAGGACGCGTACGCGCCTTTAGCACACATGTGCATCTGGCGCGTGCGTGTCCCTGTTGAACATAAAATTTAGAAAATCACCCGCGTTCTTTCTCCCGCATTTTTTCCCTCATTCATCGTATTCTCTTCGCTGGTTTCATGCACAATCGGACAAGCATTTACATGGTAGATTGAATTCATACACCATTTGGTGCTTCCTTCACCATTTGGATAAAATACACAACATTTGGGGCTCTATTTGGCTCTTTGTATTGATTACACACCTATTGGGCTCTATTTGGATCAAAAGAGTGAATACACAACAGTTGGACTCTATTTGGCACCTTGGATTGAATTCTCATGCTACTTGGACACACATGAAGTCTTCTTACATATAGTGGACACATCAAAAGAGCATTTGACATTTGAAGCAAAGAGCAATCATAATCCTTGAGGTATGGTGATAATTTTATCTTGTTAAATGTAATTCAGTCTTCATCCACTTGCTTGAATGGCATCTATTTTGGTTTTTCCTCATGAATTGTATGATAGATCTATTTTAGTCTTCTTAATCTTCAACATAGACAATAAAAACATCTTACCAAAAAAAACTACAACATGCACCAAGCAATGCTTTCAACCTTTCATGAAGATAATAAAAAAAAATTACTTGCATCACCACCAATAACATTTCATAATCACATTCCTCCATCTAGTAGACAAACATTTGTTGAATTCCTCATGGTTTCACTACAACAACTCACACAAACACCTAAAAAATTGAAAACTCTTAGCCTTTTGGGGCTATTTTCCCTCATCCATACCATGAAAATGAAGTGATATGAGCTTCTCCCTTGTAGGGAATTTGCTCCTACTAACATCCCATACCACCATCCAATACCATCCTACTGAGTTCCTAGAGGTGATGTTGTAACTTTATATGTAGGGAATTCCCAATAGCTTTTAAGATTATATGAAAACATTCTCACTAGATGTTTTTGTACATAATCAATTGATACATCGAGCTTTAATAATCATGCACATCGAGTTTTAATATCTTGTTTGTTGTTCATTCTTGCAGGGGTCATATTTTTGTTTTTCCAAAAAACACATTGAATATGGGAAACAACGTAATAATAAAAGAAAGTCTAGAAGGACGCAGTTGCCCCCTGAAAAGACCCACGAGATAAGAGAAAATGCCAAGTTGTACATGCAAAACCGTAGAAATCAAAATGTTAGTGCCTTAGATCCATCAACAAGCAATTACGAAGTGGTTGAAGTCAATCAAATCTTGCCTGATGTCGAGTATGAAGGGATGGATGTTGAACAAGTTCTTAATTGGCAACCACCCCAAGAAGAGCACACACATGGTGAACACACTCCATTGCAGGACCAATTTGTGAACGAAGGGCCACAACAAATCGTTGACGAGACTCGTACTTCCTTGTTGACTCCCTTGCCTCGACTATCAACCGGACGAAGAAAAACTCCTAGACGTATTCATGTGGATGAAAGTTTATTTTCAGGACTTGAAGGTAAGATGCCCAAATGCACTATTGATTTCCACTGTAGCAAGATAATCAAAGATTTTTTTGAATCCAAAACCAATGCATCAAAATGTCAATTGTTTCTTGCTTTGTTAAAATCACATTGTCTAGCTCATGTTAGGAGAATTTTGGGCATAAAAGTAGTTAGAATTTTAGAAGCCAACAATCATGTTGTTAGAAATCTACAATCTGCATTTAATTTGATTGGAAAAACTTCTCGTACAAAATATTTTAATGCGGCCTGTTGTGTACTGTCGGAATCGATTGCAGACAAATCCACAAGGCAACGTTGCCTACTATAACACACATCTAAAATATTTAAAGTAGATAGAAAGACTCTTCAAAAGTATTCTGCCATTAGAGAAAAACTTGAGACCCCAGGCCAAAAGTATTGTTGGGCCTTTGTTGGTAGGTTACCTCGTTCAGACATGAAGCTCATTGATGTTGTTAAAGAACTAGTGCAAAAGTTTTGGCATGATAACACTAGACTGTCATCGAATCAAAGAGATGTTTTAAAGTTGAGAAAAGGTGTTAGGGGGGGTGAACCCCATGTCAAGCACTTCCTTGACACGACACAAACAGAACTCTATGAGAGGTTCAAGAATGAGCACACACAATTGAACTTGGGCCAAAGGTCCTTCGAAAAATGCAAACCTTGGTATGTTAGAATTTGCATTGATCGCAATACATGTTGTTGTAGATACCATGTAGAATTTGAGTACTATTATGATACATAGAGACATATATTTTGTGGTTTGCATACTAACCTTGTGTAGGACTGCCCATTGTTACAACCACCGAATGCATCCAGATAATTTATACATAGCATAATGTGTCCAAGGCCTGAAGGACAAAAATATTATAAAAGATCATGTTTATATGGGACATGTTCCAGTTGCAGTGGATTTGCATTATTGAGTCACTGCATCCATGCAACCGTGGAGCACAAATTTGGGAGGATGTCAGTAGAAATGCAGAACTTCCAGTACATAACATATCAAGTAGATAGTTTGAAGGAAAGCAAAAAAATTGCATTGGTGAAGTCACAGGTAATCTAAGTTTGCATGCTTTCATACTGTACATGTTGAATTTGTACATATATATTCAGATTGAAAATGTCACATTGTATTAATGCCCTTATTTTTGTGGCACCAGGTACAAATTTTCAAATTCATGAAGGAATTCTACCAAAAGACCGAGCATTATGTACAGCACGTCCATGTAGCACGATGGTAGGATGAACAGTACAGACAGTGTAGAGACACCTTTCCCAAGGGCACAATATTGTCGGTTGTGGACTTTACAAAAAACTACACCCTACAACCACAGAATGAGATTCAAAGTCAATACTACCATTCAGACCAAGTTAGCATAATGGTCCATATCACGTACAGGCACGAGCCAGAGAGATGTAACGACATGAGGATAATATTGAAAGAGACCTTGTACATCAGTGACGACAGGTGCCACGACCTGCATTATGTGCAGCATTGCTTCAAAATTTTCTATGATCAACTGAAGGAGAGAGGTATACAGATGGATCAGCATTGGATATGGTCAGATGGTTGTGCAGGCTAGTTCAAAAATGCACGTGTTTTCCAGTGGTTGAGTATTTTGCACAAGACTTATGATGTGTTGCATGTATGGAACGATTTTGAGACTGGGCATGGAAAGGGAGAGCACGATGGGGATGGAGCATGTCTCAAAAATTCCCTATGAAGGGAGGATATGTAATGTCCCGTGTTAGGAATTTTATTAAAATTGCAATTTTCCACTTTTTTCCTTGGTTCGACCTTTGACTAGTTTCGATCTTTAGGTCCCAAATTTGCCCCAAATGATCCCAAATCTTCTGAGAAGGTATATGAATGATATTAGAACATAAATATGTGTTTCAAGGATTCCTTTGTACCTTTTAAACACTTCTGCAAATACTCTTTCAATTCTGGTCAATGTAGGTAACTTTACTAGTGATTTCCCTTTGACTAGTATTGGTCTCTAGGTCTCAAATTGACTCCAAATGCCTTCAAATCTTCAAGGAAGGTGTATGAATGATATTAGGTATTTAATATGATGTTTAGGGATAACATATGGCCACCAAAAGACCTCTGCAAACTCTCTTAAGATTCTGGACCAAGTATGCAATTTTACTAGTAATTTGGGGTTCAAATCCCCCTAAGGTAAGCACTGAAAATGGCTTCCCAAATGCCTCCAAACCCACTCAAATTTATGAACAGAGGTATGTAATGTGTTAAATATGTTATTAAGGTCTCATATGCACCATTAATGGTTTATTACAACTGTTCTCACCCTCTCCCATTCAACTGCAAAAATCACCAATTCGACCCTTGGGGAAATGGCACTATTTCTTCTCCCAATGCAATTAAACTGAGTAAAAATACTTCAAATGCTCAAGTATAGTACATGAAACTTGTAAAATACATCCATGGCAGTCCATTAATCACAAATGCATCATAGGATCATCCATTCATTCAAAATCATCATCAATACATTGGTTCACAACAAGGTAGTGGGGAAATGGCATTGTTCTTCCATTAAAAATGAGATTTATACATTTCTACTTGGAATTTCGACCTGAAACTTTCTGAAGATGAAGAACAGAGTATTTAATCCATATTAAAAAATAAATGGTGCATTAGAAGCTCCCCCAAAGAGTACAATAGCTCACCAAAAACGCCCTCCCTCAAGGATCAAGAATATGCCATCAAAACTGGAAATGGTTGAAGGAGCGAGCTGCAATAGAAGAAACCATGAGCTGCCCTGTAGCTTACAACTGAAAATAAAGACTCCATTAAAGCTCCAAATGAAAGGTCTGAATGGCCTTTCCAATTGCCAACTTGGATGGGAATCTTTCACCCTCGAAATTGGCTAAGGCAAGAAACTAGTCATCCACTAGCTCTCCCTCTTCACAAATGCAATTGCAAATTCTACAAATGATCAAAATCCATTCTCATATTTCATTTCTACATTTTATAACCAAAATTAGCCTTCTAAGGGTCGAAATCCTCTCAATAGATTCAATAGATTTCCATTTAGGAAATATTCCACATTTGCCACTTGTCTCCTAGTTCCAACCTTCCATCTTCTCCCAAATTTGATTTTGAGTCTCTTTGGCTTCTCCAACTCCCAAATTCGACTTCCTTGAGCCTATTTTTGGGGCTGACATATCATAGTGGTCAGATGTCAGAGGTCAGGTCTGCAATTTGTCATAGTTGTCATAGATGCTCCATCATTGGTGTCATAGGGGCTAGGGAATCTAGCCCAAGTGTCCACAAACTTCCACTTTGATTCTTTATCTTCCATGGAGGTTACCAATCCTTCCCAATTCGACCTAAGATGATAAATGACATGTGTTATGACTTACCAACTCACCCAAGAGTGTTCACATTCCCATTAATTCGAATTTGCAAAAGAGAGATACCATGTATTATGAAAAATCAAGCTAGTGTGGGTCCCACATCCTCCATATGTCTCCAAAACCATTTGTCATCTAGGATTTCTCTTGAATTTCTTTATTCACTCTATTTATTAAATAATTGAACCCTTCTAATGTCTAAATATCATTTATTATCCCCCTTATTCCAAATCTCAAAGCTTCCACCCCAAACCTAGGAAACTAGTAATTTTCCTCCTTGGCAATTATTTGACCCTTAACATCAATTTTACAAACTCTAATGAATATGGCTAATGTGATTAGGCCATTGTGACTCAATTCCAAATTTGGGACATGACAGGAGATGAGGTGCATGGGAGGCGCTCATATTCGGAATGACGAATCCATAGTTCGATGGTGCAAAGAAAAAATGTTAGATCGAACCATGGAGCAACACATACCGATAGGTAGAGGACATGTTGTCAGAAATTTTTGGAATGTAGTTGATATAGAACGATCGCGTTCTTATAGTTGTAGTACTGTGCAAGGCACTCGTGTATTTCATTCCGTTCGAAGCTCTAACAACCCCTTATTTGAAATATGGATGCAAAAACTTGCTTGCTTTTGTGGGTCTTGCAGCAGTTGTGAGTGGGATGAGTTCGAATCAATGGATTGGGTTGATGAATGGGATCATGTATCACTTGCAGTGGACCCATGTGCAATTGCTGAAAAAATCCAGTTAGAGGAAGACCAGTCCTCTTTTTCGAATGAATATGATCATATATCTGATCTTGTACATCCAGGTAAACATTTCGGCATGCATATCCCATTTCCCTCCTTGTTTTTGTAATTATCCAAGTTATCAAACCACTACTTGTTGGAATATGAACTTAAAATGCATTTTTGCAGGACACATCTATGCAGTTGTCACCTCGACAGACAGTGCAATTGGGATGAATTATTGGTTGGCACGATGCATCTAGGGTAAGCAAACCCTCCTCGCATCATTAATGGATAGTGAAGGCATTACCTTTCCGACTGGCTCGATGGTTGTTCAGGGGGAATATCTTACAGTGGATGGAAAGGGACCAAAGAGCAATGGCTACACATACACAGATTATAGACCAGGGTCACAGGTGTATCACTTTACGCACTTGATCGTGGGTACAAACATCCAACTACAGACAATGTCAACGAAGTCATCAAAAAAGGTACGCTACTTACTACCTCATGTGAAGCATGAGAGGTTGTTCGAGACAATAAAAATCGAGAGGATCTAGAAGGCCTAATTGGGTGAGGTACATAGTATAGCCATGTGATTGTTTATTCATGCACGATTAATGTTATTCATGTTAGATAGTTTATTTGATATCATTATCTTATATCGTTTATTTGATGTCTGAGTTATGATTAAGTTATGATTTATAGCCATGTGATTGTTTATTCATGCATGATTAACCCTAGAAGCCCTAATATAATCCTACAAAAATAATCTAGCCCTAGAAATGCTAGAAAGCTAAACTAACCCTAGAAACACTAATCTAACCCTCATAAACTAATCTAGAATCCTAGAAACATAATCTATCCCTAGAAATCCTAGAAAGCTAAACTAACCCTAGAAACACTAATCTAACCCTCAAAAACTAATCTAGAATCCTAGAAACCTAATGTAGCCCTATTAACCTAATCTAGCCCTAGAACCTGTGACCCACCACACGTACCCTCAATAGGGGGTATTTGGACTCCAAGTGGGATAGGATCACTGTTAGAAGGGTTTGTCACATCACACAAGTACACCAGTAGAGAACTCAACTTATATAATCCAAGTCTACATGTCTATCTTGGAATTTTGATCCTCAAACCCTAGGTCTTACCAAGATGCCCGCAGCACCCAAATCTGGATATTGCCCCCATTTTCTCTACCACTCTCTCCATTTGGAGCTTTAGGAATTGTTTCAATATTGGTCTACTACTTGGATGAATGTGAGGATCATTTGGGAGCTATGATTAAGTCGCACTAACATGTTCATCATTGTCACCTAATGGTTGGAAATGTCCTTGAGGGAGGCTTTAGACCTACCTCACCCATGTTAATGCTTGCATTTTTGGAGGTCCCTCATCACCATCTCCATCATCATCACCATCTTCGTCATCACCATCTCTATCATCATCACCATCTTCGTCATCATCATCACCATCTTCATCATCACTGTCATCTATAGGTCCCTCATCACCGTGTCCATCATCATCACCATCATCATCATCACCATCACCATCACCATCATCATCAACTTCTTCATCATCATCACCATCATCATCATCATCACCACAATTGCCCGATGGATGATTTTCCAAAGCTGACCCCCATGTGCAAAAATTGCACACTCCCTCACTGAGCAAAACCCTAGTTTCCAAGATGGATGTACAAGATGACATCGGGGAACAAGATGACACCGGGGCCACTAGACCGGAGGGGAGGGGCACCCCTAGCACTATCCCAGTGTCCTGAACCCAAAGGAGTCGACGGTTTGTTGATATGAGCCACAGTATTCATTCTAGGTAGGTTCTAGCCTGGAACGATAGCCACAAGTGCCCGGTGGATGATTTTCCAAAATTGACCCTCATGTGCAAAAATTGCACACTCCCTCACTAAGCAAAACCCTAGTTTCCAAGATGGGCATACAAGATGACACCGAGGCCACTAGAAAGGAGAGGAGGGGCACCCCTAGCACTATCCCGGCATCCTGAATCCAACGGAGTCGACAGTTCGTCGATCCAATCCACGGTCTTCATTCTATGGCTCGTTCCGTCTCTCATCCAAAAGGCCTTTGAGGACACCTGCTGGACACCTGCCGGGGGCATAGAAATCCAACCGTGCAACAAAACCAGGTTTTGGGGAGTCATTCAAGTGTGTATAGGTAGGTTCCATCCTGGAAATGTCCTTGAGGGAGGCTTTAGACCTACCTCATCCATGTTAATGCTTGCATTTTTGGAGGTCCCTCATCACCATCTCCATCATCATCTCCATCTTCGTCATCACCATCTCCATCATCATCACCATCTTCGTCGTCATCATCACCATCTTCGTCATCATCATCACCATCTTCATCATCACTGTCATCTATAGGTCCCTCATCACCGTGTCCATCATCATCACCATCATCATCATCACCATGATATTCATCACCATCACCATCACCATCATCATCAACGTCTTCATCATCATCACCATCATCATCATCATCACCACAATTTCCCGATGGATGATTTTCCAAAGTTGACCCCCATGTGCAAAAATTGCACACTCCCTCACTGAGCAAAACCCTAATTTCCAAGATGGACGTACAAGATGACATCGGGGAACAAGATGACACCGGGGCCACCGAACCGGAGGGGAGGGGCACCCCTAGCACTATCTCGGTGTCCTGAATCCAAAGGAGTTGATGGTTCATCGATCTGAGCCACGGTATTCATTCTAGGTAGGTTCCGGCCTGGAACGATAGCCACAAGTACCTGGTGGATGATTTTCCAAAGTTGACCCTTGTGTGCAAAAATTGCACACTCCCTCACTAAGCAAAACCCTAGTTTCCAAGATGGGCATACAAGATGACACCGGAGCCACTAGAAAGGAGAGGAGGGGCACCCCTAGCACTATCCCAGTGTCCTGAATCCAACGGAGTCGACAGTTCATCAATCCGAGCCACGGTATTCATTCTATGGCTTGTTCCATCTCGCATCCAAAAGGCCTTCGAGGACACCTGCTGGATACCTGCCGGGGGCATAGAACTCCAACCGTGCAACAAAACCAGGTTTCGGGGAGTCATGCAAGTGTGTCTAGGTAGGTTCCGTCTTGGAACGATAGCCACAAGTGCCCGGTGGATGATTTCCAAAGTTGACCCTCGTGTGCAAAAATTGCACACTCCCTCACTAAGCAAAACCCTAGTTTCCAATATGGGCGTACAAGATGACACTGGGGCACCAGACAACAGAGGAGGGGAACCCCTAGCACTATCCTGGCATTCTTAATCCAATGGAGTTGACGGTTCATCGATCCGAGACACGGTCTTCATTCTATGGCTCGTTCCGTCTCGCATCCAAAAGGCCTTTAGTGACACCTGCTGGATACCTGCTGGGGGCATAGAACTCCAACCATGCAACAAAACTGGGTTCTCAAGAGTCATGTAATTGTGTCTAGGTAGGTTCCGGCTAGGAATGCTAGCCATAAGTGCCTGGTGGATGATTTTCCAAAGTTGGCCCCCTAGTGCAAAAATTGCACACTCTCTCACTGAGCAAGACCCTAGTTTCCAAGATGGACGTACAAGATGACACCAGGGCCACCGGACCGGAGGGGAGGGGAACCCCTAGCACTATCCCAGTGTCCTGAATCCAATGGAGTCGACGGTTCGTCGATCTAAGCCACAGTATTCATTCTATGGCTTGTTCCGTCTTGCATCCAAAAGGCCTTCAGGGACACCTGCTGGATACCTGTCGGTGGCATAGAACTCCAACCGTGCAACAAAATCAGGTTTTGGGGAGTCATGCATGTGTGTCTAGGTAGGTTCCGGCCGGGAACGCTAGCCACAAGTGCTCGGTGGATGATTTTCCAAAGTTGATCCCCATGTGCAAAAATTGCATACTCCTTCACTAAGCAAAACCCTAGTTTCCAAGATGGACGTACAATATGACACCGGGGCCATCGGACCAGAGGGGAGGGGCACCACTAGCACTGTCCTAACGTCTTGAACCCAACGGAGTCAACGGTTCGTCGACCTGAGCCACGGTCTTGATTCTATGGCTCGTTCCATTTCTCATCCAAAAGGCCTCGAGAGAAGGTGAGAAATTGTATGAGTGGTTGAATCAATATCCTAAAATTACAGAGCTTTCTATCTCAAAGTTTGCTGAGCGGCTCCTAGATGTAGTATTAGACTCAACAGATAGTAAACTTGTTATCACCACTATAATGGCCCCGGGATGCCCGACTAGAATGCCCATAGTGCCCGAACTGTGGCTCGGTTCGTGAATCCGTCGATTCCGGTGGGTCTAGACAATGGGTTTCAGCTAGGGGACCCCCCACAGCATGCCTTGAAGGCCCGAAAGCAGTGCCAATGGGCCATCTTCGGAGCCAGGGTTTTGCTTAGTGATGACCATTCCAAATTTGCTAAAGGGGTGCATTTCTCGTCCGGAGGCCCCCAGGCGTATGTGGCCACCGTGGACAGGTCCACAATGGCCACATGGACTTGTGGGAGCCAACAGAATCCAATTCCGCTCGCCGGTTTGGGATTCGTGGCCCTATGGCAAATCTCTAAAGTGTCCATGAATGGCCATCACTGAGCAAAACCCTAGCTCTAGAGATGGCCAATTGGCACTTCTTTTGGGTCTTTAAGGCACGTAGTGGGGGGGGGGGGGCTAGTTGAAACCCAGCATCCCAGACCCACCAGAATAAACGGATTCACGAACCGAGCTACGGTTCAGGCGCTATGGGCATTCTAGTCGAGCACCTTGGGGCCATTCAGGGACACTTTGGGGATTTTCCCCGGGGCCACGAAACCCAAACTGACGAGCAGACTTGGATTTTGTTGGCTCCCATAGGTCCACGTGGCTATTGTGGACTTGTTCATGGTGGCCACACATGACTAGGGGCCTCCGGACGAGAAATGCACCCCTTTAGCCAATTTGGAATGGCCATCACTGAGAAAAACCCTAGCTCCGGAGATGGCCCATTGGCACCGCTTTCGAGCCTTCGAGGCATGTTGTTGGGGGTCCCCTAGCTAAAAATCGACGTCCTGGACCCACTGAAATTGATGGATTCACGAACCGAGCCACAGTTTGGGTGCTACGGGAATTCTAGTCGGGCACCCCGGGACCATTCAGGGACACTTTGGGGATTTGCCCCGGGGCCACGGAACCCAAACCGGCGAGCGGAATTGGATTCTATCGGCTCCCACAGGTCCACGTGGCCATTGTGGACCTGTCCACGGTGCCCATGCATGCTCAGGGGCCTCCGGACGAGAAATGTACCCCTTTAGCGAATTTGGAATGGCCATCACTGAGCAAAACCCTAGCTCCGGAGATGGACCATTGGCACCACTTTTGGGCCTTCAAGGAACGCTATGGGGGGTCCCCTAGCTGAAACCTGACATCCCGAACCCACTGGAATCGACAGATTCGCGAACCGATCCACTGTTCGGGCATTCTAGTTGGGCACCCCGGGGCCATTCAGGGACACTTTGGGGATTTGCCCCAGGGCCACGGATCCCAAACCGATGAGCAAAATTGGATTCCGTCGGCTCCCACAAGTCCCGGTGGCCACGCATGCCCGAGGGCCTCCAGACGAGAAATGTACCCCTTTAGCAAATTTGGAATGGCCATCACTGAGCAAAACCCTAGCTCCGTAGATGGCCCATTGGAACCGATTTCGGGCCTTCAAGGCACACTGTGGGGGCTCCCCTAGTTGAAACCCGACGTCACGGACCCACCAGAATCAATGGATTCGTGAACCAAGCCACGGTTCGAGCGCTACGCCATTATATTTGGGCACCCCGGATCCATTCTAATGGTGATAACAAGTTTACTGTCTGTTGAGTCTGATATTACATCTAGGAGCCGCTCAACAAACTTTGAGATAGAAACCTCTATAATTTTAGGATACTGATTCAACCACTCATATAGTTTCTCACCTTCTCCCGGGTCCTTTTGGATGCAAGACAGAACGAGCCATAGAATGAAGACCGTGGCTCAGATTGACGAACGGTCGCCTCCATTGGATTCAGGACGCCGGGATATTGCTAGGGGTTCTCCTCCCCTCCGTTCCGGTGGCCCTGATGTCATCTTGTACGTCCATCTTGGAAACTAGGGTCTTGCTCAGTGAGGGAGTGTGCATTTTTTGCACTAGGGGGTCCACATCCAAGAGATAGAGCTGTTGCTCAACACATCTATGTTCCTGAGTGAATTTCTCATCACAATTATAACAAAGCCATTTTTCTCTACGTGCCCACATCTCTGCTTTATACAAATGCCTGATAGGAGTTGTGTGAGGAGCTGGCGTGATGGGAGGTCATTGGGAAACCATATTTCTGAATGGAACAAAAGTGGATTTGTAGCATTGTTGGGTTGTGATCTTGTCCTCCGCCAACTTAGGCAACCCTAGTACTTCCATGATTGTGTTGGGACAGAACATTTTAACCTCTGAGCGGATTTCATCCTTAAAACCACTGATAAAACAAATCCTGTAGAATTCATCAGACAATCCTTCTATGTGATTGGCTATTTTCTCAAATTTTGTCTGATACTCTCTCACAGTGCCAATTTGGCTAAGTTTGGTGAGTGCTCCTATGAAGTCATCAAAAGCACTAGGACCAAATGGTTGCAAAAGGAGTTGGCAAAAATCTATCCATTTTGGCTCGTCATGAGCCTTGATGTACCAACAGTACCATTGAAGGGATTCCTGTTCCAAATGAAAGGATTCAAGTGGCACTTTTTGGACATCAAAAGTATTATGCGGATTGAAATATTGTTATGCCCGGTATATCCATCTACTCGGATCATTACCATTGAAGTGAAGAAAATCAAACTTCAGCCCACGAAAATTGCTGGAAGAAGAGAACCTTGTGCTCATGGCTGAATGTTGAAGATCGAGGCTGAGAAATTTTTCATCCAAATCTTGGAGTTTGGTTTTGAGGGCTACAAGTTCTTCCTCCATGATTTGTGCTCCTACGCAGGTAACAACCATAACCAAGATTTTTTCTTTTTGAATGGGTAGAAAAACACAAACATAAGCTTATTTAGTAAAGGGAAATTTGGATTTGGGAAAAACTCTGATGGGTAATTGGGGTTTGACTAGGTTTTGGACACTTTTGAATGGACAGGGAAACAAAAAATGAGGATTTCAAAAGTGGGGTGAAAGAATGGAAAAATTTGTTAGAGAGGGACAAAGAAACCAAAATAGGGGATGAACATGGTTGCAAAATTTGAAGGCAATTGGGTGAAAATCGAAGAAGTTATAGAAAACCCTAAAAGTAGACAAATGGGGGATTTCTTGCTCTAGGAAGTGGAATTTGGGATAGGGTCCTCAGGAATGAAATATGCAGAATGGGATTGCAAGGATATCAATGAAGTTTCAAGGGAAACAGATTTAAAACAAAGAAGATATGGCCAAAAAAAAAAAAATTTCTTCTTTTTTATTTTTTATTTTTTTCGGAATGGATCTGCAATGGCGTGGAAGTGATCGGAAACAGATGGATCTGCAATGGCCTGGAAGTAATCGAAAACAGATGGATTTGCAACGGTGTGGAAGTGATCATAAATAGATGGATCTGCAACGGTGCGGAATTGATCGGCAACAGGTCTAGATAGATGTAACCTGCGATTTAGCAGCTGAAAATAGATATGGACCCCTGGTATGCTCGGCTTCCTAATGGTTCAGGAGATTCACTCGGCCACCAATGATGTCTGACGACTTGTGTATTGGGGTAGTACCTCTCACTCCATGGCTTAGTTAAAACTAATAACTGCTTTGCCACAAATGGTAGCTCTTGGTTTACCTCACGGGTGGGAACTAGTCAATCAGGCAAGGGTCGTTGCCCTTTTCGTTGGAAGGTCCTCTCAATGGGCCAACTACTTTGGGGTTCCTATTGTACTCCTCACAATGATTTTTAGGGCTTATTTCCAAGTACTTCCACAGTTAAGCAGATAGACATTATTCCTAGATCCGAACCTGCAACAAATGCGAAAAAAAAATTGGCATAAATTCCACCCATTGAGCCCAAGAAAGTGCTATGATACCATATGTGAGGAACCTGCAACAATTAATTGATAAAATGCACGATATATGAGATAAAAGAATATGTTTATTGATCACGGGCCACTTCAACGGGGAAACCTCCTTTGAGCAAGCTCAATACAAATAACTTCACAGTGCCTTCATTGGCCTCAACACACACTTATATATTGAGTATGTGCCCAATACTATGGGTCAATACCATGGAACATATAATACTACGGGACAACTTACAAAGCATATGCGTCCAATAACAATATACTAACAAAGTAAAGAGAAGGGTTGACATGGGTTCTTAACATTGAGCAATATTAGCATGGCCTTCAGTGAGTAAAAACCTAGTTCTGAAGATGGCACAATATGACTATTTTAGAGCGTTGGAGGAATGGTGAGGGGGGTCCCATAGTTGAAACCCGATGTCTCGAATCCATCAAAATCAAAGGCTTCACGATTGGAGCCACGGTTTTGGTGCAATGGGAATTTTGGTCAGGCACCTCGTGGCCATTCAGGGACACTTTGAGGATTTGCTCTCGGTGAACAGAACCCAAACCGGTGAGCGGACTTGGGTTCCGTTGACTCCTGCACATGCATTTGGCCATTGTGAATGGTTCATGATGGCCATGCTTGGACAGGAGGCTTCGGATCATAAATTACCCCCTTGAGAAAGATTGGCATGGCCTTCATTGAGCAAAACCCTAGTTCCAGAGATGGCACAATATGACCGTTTCTGAGCCTTATAAGCATGGTGTGGGGGGGGCCTAGCTGAAACTCAGCATCCTGAATCCATCGGAATCGACGGATTCACGATCGTAGCTACGGTTTTGGTTCTACATCCATTTTGGTTAGGCACCTTGTCACCATTCAAGGACACTTTGAGGATTTGCTTCGGGGGCACAGAACCTAAATCGACGAGTGGACTTAGGTTTCGTCAACTCCTACACACGCATGTTTCCATTTTGTATGTGTTCACAATGGCCACACTCGACCGGGAGCCTTCGGTTCATAAATGACCCCCTTGAGCAATATTGGCATGGCCTTCACTTAGCAAAACCCTAGTTCCGGAGATGGCACAATATCACCATTTCCAAGCCTTGGAGGCACAGTGTGGGGGGTCCCCTAGCTGAAACCCGGTGTTCTGAATGCATTGGAATCGATGGATTCACGATTGAAGTCACGGTTTTGGTTCTACAGGCATTTTTTTCAAGAACCCTGTGACCATTCATGGACACTTTAAGGATTTTCTTTGGGGCCACGGAACCCAAATTGGCGAGCGGTCTTGGGTTCTATAAAATCCTGCAAATGCATGTGGCCATTGTGGATGTGTTCATGATGGCCACACTCGACCAAGAGCCTTTCGGTCATAAATGAACCCCTTGAGCAAGATTGACATGGCCTTCACTGAGCAAAACCCTAGTTCCGGAGATGGCACAATATCACTGTTTCCAAGCCTTGGAGGCATAGTGTGGGGGGTCCCCTAGTTGAAACCCAGTGTTCTGAATCCATCGGAATCGATGTATTTTTTATAGGAGCCACGGTTTCGTTGCTACGGGCATTTTGGTCAGGTACCCCGTGGCCATTCAGGGACACTTTGAGGATTTGCTCCGGGTGCATGGAACCCAAATCGACGAGTGTACTTGGATTTCATCAGCTCTTGCACATGCACATGGCCATCATGGACGTTTTAACAATGACCATGCATGCTTGGGAGCCTTCGAATGAGAATTGACCCCCTTGATCAAGATTGGATTGGCCTTCATTGATCAAAACCCTAGTTCTGGAGATGGCACAATAGGACCATTTCCAAGTGTTGGAGGCAGGGTGTGGGGGGATTCCAACTAGAAACCAACATCTTGAATCCACTGGAATTGACGTCTTCACAATCGGATTCATGGTTTTGATGCTATGGGCATTTTGTTCAGGCACCCCGTGGCCATTGAGGGACACTTTGAGGATTTGCTCTGGGGGCATGGAACCCAAACTGGAGAATGGACTTGGCTTTCGTCAGCTCCCACATGTGCACATGGCCATTGTGGACATGTTCACAATGACCATGCATGCCTGAGAACCTTCGAATCATAAATGACCCCCTTGAGCAAGATTGGCATGGCCTTCATTGAGCAAAACCCTAGTTTCAGAGATGGCACAATATGACTGTTTCTGAGCATTGGAGGCATGGTGTGGGGGGTCCCCTAGATGAAACCCAATGTCCTGAATCCATCAGAATCGATGGCTTCATGATCAGAGCCATGGTTTTGGTTCTTTGGGAATTTTGGTCAAGCACCCCGTGGCCATTCAGGGACATTTTGAGGATTTGCTCTGGGGGCATGGAACCCAAATCGGTGAGAAGAATTGGGTTCTGTCAACTCCTGCACATGCATGTGGCCATTTTGGGTGTGTTCATGATGGCCATGCTCGGTTGGGAGCCTTTGGATCATAAATGACCCCCTTGAGCAAGATTGGCATGGCCTTCACTGAGAAAAACCCTAGTTCTGGAGATGACACAATATGACCATTTTCGAGACTTGGAGGCACAGTGTGGGGGGTTCCATATTCGAAACCCAATGTCCTTCATCCATCGAAATCGACGGATTCAAAATCAGATCCACAGTTTTGGTTCTATGGGATTTTTTGTCATGAACCCCGTGGCCATTCAGGGACACTGTGAGGATTTGCTCACGGAACCCAAACCGACGAGCGGAATTGGGTTCCATCAAATCATGCACATGCATGTGACCATTTTGGATGTGCTCATGATGGCCATGCTCATTCAGGAGCCTTCGTATCATAAATGACCCCCTTGATCAAGATTGGCATGGCCTTCATTGAGAAAAACCCTATTTCTGGAGATGGCACAATATCATCGTTTCCAAGCCTTGGAGGCACGATGTGAGGGGTCCCCTAGATGAAAACCAATGTTCTGAATCCATTGGAATCGACGTATTCATGGTTTTGATTCTACGGGCATTTTGGTCAGGCACCCCATGGCCATTTAGGGACACCTTGAGTATTTTCTCTAGGGTCACGGGACCCAAACCAACGAGCGGACAAGGGTTCAGTCAACTCCTGCACATGAATGTGGCCATTGTGAATGTGTTCACGATGGCCACGCTTGATCGAGAGCCTTCGGATCATAAATGACCCCCTTGAGCAATACTGGCATGGCTTTCACTAAGCAAAACCCTAGTTCTAGAGATGGCACAATATCACCATTTCCAAGCCTTGGAGGCACATTGTGGGGGGTCTCGTAGGTGAAACCTGATGTTCTGAATCCATCGGAATCGACGGATTCGTGATCGAAGTCATGATTTTGCTGCTACTAGCATTTTGGTTAGGCACCCTATGGTCATTCAGGGACACTTTGAGGATTTGCTTCGGGGTCACGGAACCCAAACCAGCGAGCGAAACAAGGTTCTGTCAGCTCCCACACGTGCATAAAGGAGATTTCAAACTACCATATAGGACATGTCTTAGGGTTATTTGGCTCCCAAGTGTTTATACATACTTCATTAGGAGAACATGTATCCAACTAGATTACCTTCAAGTCTCTTTGCTTTAGATTTGGATTTGCTAAGCTATGACCTAGGATCATGGCTTTTGCAGGGAAGCATAACTCACATTCATCATTTGATTTGATTTACTTTATAGTACTTTGACTCTTTTCACTTTGATTTAGGCACCACACATATGAATAATATGCATATACTTTAGAACATGACACATAGTTAGTTTATTGCAAAAGGGGGACATGATGAAATTGGGTGAAGTGGATAGTGAAATGACATATGAAAAATGGCTAGGTAAATGTTGCTAAAGAGATGAAATGAGGGTTGTGATTGCTTAAATCCCAAAGGGCACACCTCAGACAAGAGGTCATACACTTATAACCACATCGTGATGCTCCCTAATCTATTGAGAGAATATTGAGAATATGTGAGCCATTATAGAGTAACACCTTTGATCTCCTAATTTTATGTAAACACATAAGAAAGTGTTTTACCATAATTCAATTAGAGAGGATATGCCATAACACTGGTACCAACTGGATGTCCCCATTTTTATATTACATATGGAAAGGTAGGCTAAGTCCATTGAAGGTAGACTAGAGGTATCTTTGAGCTGGTTGAAAGTGTCTCTATCAAGTGTCTATGGGAAAACCATAGAACTTCAATCTACTTAGTGGGAATATATGCATATTTAACATATTTAACATGTGGTTTTGGCTTAGTGGGAACCTTTAGGCATTCTACTTATGACAATGGATTGTACTATTTCGATTGTTTTTTTGTGTAGACTATACACATACTTATACAGAAAAAAAATACATGTAGTTCTTTGAGGCTGAGTTTCACTCTAGGTAAACCACATTATTTTTTTTATCCATAGTATATGTTTTTTACTGATTAGGTATATTGAACTACTAGTGGAAATTGTGAATACTGCAAGTTTTTTAGTCTAAAATTGTGGTTTTCTTTGTTGGGGTTTTAATCGTTGTTGTGAAAGCCCTGTAGTTGTTTTCCTATATATTGAAACCATATATGAATTAAAAGTTGTTTTGAATGGGTGAAGCAAGTCATTATAGCCTTTCTTTACATGTGGATGTACCTAGAAACATAAATTATGAGTGTATATAGGTTGGGATCATTACAAGGAATAGATGAAAATCAAGTTGTATTGAATGGATGAAGCAAGATAAGAATTTTACATCCTTTCTTTGCATGCAGATCTACTTGAAACCCCCATTTATGAGTGTAGAGGTCAATATAATTAGAAGGAACATTGTTAAAGGTATCCATTCCAATAGTAATGTCTTCCTTGTTAACTAGAAAAAAAAGGTGGGTCTTACTAGATGTACTCACTATGTCATATTTACCCAATATGAGAAGGAAATTGAATTGAAATGCTTTTGTTTGTAAATTAATGCTAGTTGAAAATGTTAAATGAATATCTAACTAAAAGCACGAATATCCATGGAAATGCAAATCCCATTATGTTAACATCCATGTGATTTTTGCCACTTATATGTTCTACTTCCATGCCCTATTTTCTAGCCCTTAACTTTTGGCTTTGATTAACTAGTAGTGAAATATATTAAATAGAACATTATGATATCCTAAATTTCCATTTAACTAGCTTCTTAGATATCCATCACACCTACATATTGTCAATACTCAAGAAATCTGACATAAAATATAAGATAGTCATGTTTTTTCATTTTTGCATTCTTAGTGATACTAACATTGTTGAAAGTGCAACATGAGCTATATATCAAGATATCCTTGTGTGGATCAAGATGTTTTCTTCCTTATTTGGATTTCATCAAGTCTTGTCCTTAACAATAACATTTTGTTATCATTTGATGACTTGAACCTGGTGAGCATTTCACATGGAAAATATAAACATGCAAACCTTCTTTCTATAAAAGCAATGCGAGATTTCTTTAGAACTTTCATCTTTTTAAGACAATAATAGATCCATAATCAATCAACTTATGGCCCATCTCTTTCATCAACATGGATGCTTATTGTGGAATTCAAATTTAATTATATATTCAATTACTCTTTTAATGTTGAGTTCAAAATTCTATTTAATGAGGCTAAGTTTAAAACTCCTTGTCCCTATTCTAGTTGGTTTGCAATCTTGGTATGTTTCCTTGCCTTCACAAGACCAAATCTCAAGAAAAATTAGATATTAGTATTACTATTTATTTTATATTTTATTTCTTATATATATATATATATGGGGATTACCCTGTGCCTACCATCTTGGCAAGTTCAAATGCAAAAAAGAACCCCACGTTGTCTCACTGAGTCTAAACATAGAGGGGAACTCCATAAGTTCTCGACCCAGATCGACTCCTTTGTCCCAACTCCACATATGTTCTAGGGTTTTCCCATAGACACTTGATAGAGACACTCCTTGTTGAAAGTGTCCCTATCTGTTAAATTTTCTGAATTTACTTCAATCTGATCTAGGATCTTAACTGAGAGAACAACATGTACAGCATATCTACAGCATATCAATCATGGAGACAATAATGCAATCACACAAGAGACACAAAGATTTACTTGGGGAAAACCATAAAGGTGAAAAACACCAATAACTTCCTCAGAGATAGATAGAGCAATGATACAACCAACCAAGAGAGATAGCCATAACCTAGCAGCAGATCCTCCTCCTCCATAAGTGTGCCACTCCTCCTTGAGTGCATGTGTGAGAAGTGAGTGAGAAAATAGAGTGCCTCCCGCACTCTATTTATACTTGACTTGACTTGCCTTTTTACCTAACTCATGTAGGCTCGAACTTTACCACATAACATAATGCTGAGTGGGCCGACCCCCAATAGGGTGGTCTAATAACCCTTTGACCCACATGGCCGACCCCCAATAGGGTGGTCTAATAACCCTTTGACCCACATGACTTATACAGGGGCGACCCCAAATAAGGTGGTCTAATAACCCATCAAGTATAAGTTACGACACTTACAATATAAATGACGACACTTCCTTATAGAGGAATAATACCATCTCTATAGGAATACAATATACATACATGTGAAATACATTCCCAAGTTACATATACATCAACACTATCAAGTGTTTATGGGAGAACCCTAGAAACCCAGAGCCTAGCCTAAAAACCCTAGTTTTGAATCCATGATATGCAAATTTTCTGACATGTATATAGCAGGGGTGCATACAACTAAAAACAAATCAAGTGCAATCCATATCTGACCCAAAATACATAAACAAATAGGATAAATGGCCTAGACTCCAATGACCATGACGAAGACATTGGTGACAATGAGCATAATGATGACGATGGTGATAATGGGCATGGGGATAGATATGGTGATAGTGACAATGAGACAAAGTGCATTAGGCTTGATGGTGGATGACGGATGATTGATGGGGATGAGGATGGTGGCACCACGAGCAAGAGGATGACGAGGCTTGATGGTGATTGTGGTAGTGGGAATGGTGTTGGTGATAATGTTGTCATGATAATGGATTTCAACATTAAGCTGGTAACCCTAGAGCTTGGAGCCTATCCTATAAACATGGGAGCCTATCCTAAAAACCCTAAGTTTGGTAGCGTAAACCCTAGTTTGTATTCTAATCACAATGAAACCCTATTATATAGCCTAATCCCTTGCCTAAATTATAATACATATAAAAAGTAAATCATTTTCATTTTACATATATATTCATGTGCATACATTTGAATCCAAATCATTATACACATATATGCATAGTTTCTCATCTATATGGCGAGGGTGCACACAACTAAAAAAACATTGTACCTAGCACTATAAATCTAATTATTTATTAGATGATTGAAATGTTGTTATTGTATTGTTGACAATTTTGTTGCAAATGATCATGGTTGATTCTAGGACCATAACTAGTATTTATTGAAGATAATTCATTTGGTCGAGTTGTAAAGGGTGCATGGTGTATGTTCATCTCCTCAATGGTTTGAAATTGGTTTTAGCATGAATTTTTTTATATGAGGGATATGTACACTTGTGACAACCTTCTCAATGGATGGAAAACCTAATATGATCATAACATTAGTAAAGCTTAGGCCAACATGTACATTCTACCATATTGCCAAATCCATGAGATAAAACCATAGTGGAACAAAACTCGAACACATATATAAATTTTCAGGCAAATAGTGGAATAAGGTTCCCAATGTACATATGATTGCAAATCGTGCCCTATACAGAATCCGACAACTCGTTTCGTAGATCCAAAATACATGGAAACTCGTGCCCTATACAAAATCCGACAACTTGTGCCGTAGATCCAAAATACATGGAAACCCGTGCTATAGATACAAAGTACATCACAACTGGTGCCCAAAAGTGCCACAGCATATCTAATGTACATAACATGGTGTGTCAAGCATTGTGACCACCCTAGTCACTACCAGGTGCATCTCCAAAATCGATCTTCCTCTTCTTGGAGCTACTGGTATCTCAGGTCTTCTTTTGTCTAGGAGTAGACCGTCTCTCCAGGCTCTGAAATAAATGATATAAGATACCATCATTTCAAGCATTTGTAACATTTACCACATTTATAAAATGAAAGTACAATTCAAATCTTAAATAACTCGCTGTTGATGCGAGTGGGAGACGTGAGGCAGGTGCCCTAGATTTGCTAAGCCTCTTAGCAATTCCACCCTACAACATTTACGACAATGATTTCATTGAAAAATAATAATTGGTTAAATTAATTTTGGTTAATGCATCAAACAATTTTCATAAATTAACTTGATTCTCACTGTGAACACCTCCAAAAATGGACATGGTTGGGCTTATGGGCTAGCAGGTGGAGCAGTTGGCTGGACAACCTGCTCTGATGCAGTCATGGCGGGGGCACAGATGTAGATGCAACAACTATGGGTGCAAACACTATAGATACATGGCATATACTAGAATAGTAGTTCCCACAATAGTGGCGGGAAATGGAGATGATATGGTGGAAGAGGAAATGGTGGTATGGGGTGGAGGAGGACGTCGTGGACAATGAACCCCTACCAGTTGTATGATAGGGGGGATGTTGAGGTATGGTGAATGGGAGGGAGGTCTTGGATAGAGGGAGGAGGATGGATAGAAGGGAGGTTGTGGATGAAGGA
This sequence comes from Larix kaempferi, assembly GCA_027924585.1. Classification (NCBI taxonomy): domain Eukaryota; kingdom Viridiplantae; phylum Streptophyta; class Pinopsida; order Pinales; family Pinaceae; genus Larix; species Larix kaempferi. Next base: position 1,029,912 of record BSBM01000486.1, on the reverse strand, counting down.
GGGAAGTTGGATGGAAGGGAGGGCATGGAAAAATGGGGGAGGATGGATAGACGGGGGGGACGTGGATGAATGGGAGAGGATGGATGGAGGGGGGAGTATGGACGGAGAGGGGAGGTTGGATGGAAGGGAGGGGGTGGACGGAGGGATGGGTCTGTATGGAAGCGAGGGGGATGACTCATGGGAGAGGGTGGAAACATGGGACTATAGTGGCCTGCAACTATTGGAGGCCCCTGCATATAAATTTGTAATATCATAGTTTAGTAAACAAAAATCAAATTAAACCATAGTATGTCGTAACATTTCAAATTAAAATCATTCTTTTAAATACACATTGTACCTGTGTATATGGTGATCTGTTGATCCCTAGATGAGATGGATGATCATCGTAGTTTATGCATACGTATGGACACCAAAATGCATGCATGTTATGAACATATTAAACAAGTAATTATTTAGTCAATCAAAATATTAAAAAATATTGTATGAACTATCGTCATGTATGTCATAAATATAAATACATAAAAATAGAAATGCCATAAGTAATAACAATATTGTGTGAGGTACTAAAAATACCTCCGTGTGAGGTGCCTCAATTTAAGTTGCAGCTGCCATTGCTGCATCCAGGTTGGGAGATCGTATGTTCTCCCATGATGGTGTCTTAGCTCTAAATAAATATACATTGAAATAATAGTTTAATTCAAACACAAATACTTTAAAATTACTTTACAAATTATCAAGTGATGATTGAAAACACATTAAAAAAAGTGCTAACCTGCTCCATATAGCAGCCCTCGATCGGGCGAGGGAAAGTGTGCTCGCAATGGGGACAAAGATGTGGTATTGTCCCCGTCAAACTAGAAGGCCCAACATGGCTACCACCAGTCACAGGTCTATCCTGACTCTGTCGTGAAGGCCCTGCACCTGCATCTCTATCAGGGACAACCTATCTCTCCATTGTAGTAGTTGCTACAAAGGCAATGTTTCTAAGTAGTCCATGTGCAACACTCCTCATTGCCCCCTCGATCTGAACAAGTTTGTGGGGTAACTCAGGTGGATGGGGAGAGGGGTCGGGCTCGCTCCTAGGATCTGGTGGCCCTTTCAGTGGGTTCCTCCTAGCAATAGGTCGATCTTGGGCAGAGCCACGCCCAACACCTTGTAACTTAGTTATGTCAAAATAGTTGACATGTAAACCAAATCCAAACTCAGCCCACAGTTGTCGAATGAAGTACTGTGGAACCTCCCTATTATTGCAGGAAGGTTTATCGTAAACCATGAACCACCCAAGCAAACACTTGGCCTTCTACTGTCAGGTGGTTGTTGTGTTCTTGGATCGGTAAACATATTGTATAATTGGGCCTTTGTAATATTCAATTCTTTTATTTCCTCCTTGGAAATGCTTGTGGAATAATACACCTGCATCCTAGCTCTATATTCAGTCATGTTAGTCAATTGACAATGTGCATGGATGAGGGAGTCAATTGAGCTCTCAATTGGGGTGGCAAGGGACACTCAAGATAGTTCCCCCGTGTTTCTTAGTTTTCGAGTGTGCACTCTCATTTCATTTACATAATGGTTCAAGTCATCTTGGTTAAAATTTTGTTGGGGGTTTTGATTTTCCTAGGCATTTGGAATTTGTTGAGGGTTTTCATTGGTTCCAAGATTTGTGTTTTCTTGTGTTCCATTGGACTCCATGTTAACATTTTGTTCATTCATTGTGTAGGTTTACACTCTGCAATTGAAAAATTCTCTATTATTTTACTAATTTGGGAATTATTAAAACTTTAATAAACAAAAAAAAAGAATAAAATGACAAAAAACATGGATCTTACATATCCAATGCACTTGATGATCACTTGGTGGATGGATTGAGAGTGTTTTTGAGTGGCAATGATGAAGTTGGTGGTCTGTAGTGCCACGCATGCGATGGGTGAGTCACACTCAGCCACAATGGAAAGAATTACAATGCCTCTACCCTGTTTTTTTTATTAGCTTAACAGATGCGTGTGCACGCATCTTAGTGCGTACGCGCCAGGAATGCGCACGCTCCCCGGTTCGGTACCAAACCTAGTGGTGTGTGCACGCTGCCTTAGGTGTGTACGTGAGTTCATTTTTCCCTGCTAACGCGGCCCCATTGCAACACTTTTGGGGAGCAACTTTGTGTGCCCGCCCTTAACTGACAGTAAATCAGATTTACAAACATCGCTTTGTAGACTCTTGGTCGACACTTTTTAGAAGATGTTGATATGGAGAAAAAAGAAGCCATTAACATCAATTAAGCGATGCTTATGAACGTCACTTAAGCATGTCACAGTAACAATGTTTAGCAAGATCCCATTCCCCATTCTGACGCTAAAAATCGTCGATCAGACATTGGATATGGGGACCCCATGGGAGAAATGGTTTAGACAAAGTTTCAATTAGCAGTTCGACAACTAGAAATCTATACAATTATTGTTTTTCTTGCAACTTTACATTCCCCGAATTCGCCTTGTAGTGCTAATTGGCGAGAGGTAATGAAAAGGATATCAGAAACAAGTCAAAAATATTATAGAAGCATTTGTTTATGAAAATGAACAATTTTTAGAGTACTTCTGTGAAGCCGCTGTTGAAGCAGAGATTGTAGATTTTTGGAACTGAACCTTTTGTGATTGTGTGTTTTTGGATGGCTCTTGCAGCAACTACAATCCCTAATACATTTCTTCAGTGGCATTTCCAACGTGGCTATGTCATTCGAATGGTAAAACATTATGGGAAATCACAACAATGACAACACTTTAGTAGCCATGGGCTATTAGGGGGCTGCATACCTTTCGTGGCTCGTCAGCATGAAAGAGGCTCAGTGATTTATTTATTTTGAATAGTCGCAGAGGGTTGTTTATCATCAATCTTACGTACTTATCTTGATTTGGCCTCTTCTAGCGGCATTTGGTCTTACATTGTAGATAAATCTTTTTATAGATAATTACAAGACAACTAAATCTTTGTGTCTTAATTAATCTTTCCTTGATTTGATTTACAAGAGAGACATGGATTAAGAATAACTATTTTTCTTTCATAATCAATGAATTAATGCAATTTTTGTCTATTTGTAGGAATTATAGTTGGCTAGTGGATGATTATGATGAAAAATATATTGATTATGTATTATTAAGTTAGTAATAGAACAATAAGTTAGATTTTAGTTTTATGATAATTGTAAATTTAATTAATGGTAAATTGCAAGTATTTTACTTCATAATTAGTTAATGAATGCAACTTTTGCATATTTATATGATTTATGTGTTATAACTTACAATATGAAATAGTTGGCATTTAAACAATTATATTTGGGTAAATAATTATTTTACTTCATAATTAATTAATTGATGCAATTTTTACACGTGTTTAGATATTATCTAAGATTTTGGACTTCCTTGAGTGGATTAACAAGATTAACACGAGTTTAACAAGTGTATAGTGGGAATTCATTTCATGGTCCTAGTATCTTGTTATGCTCAAATGTATCTCGATTAAGATTTAAATAAGCTTAGGTGGTTAAGAAAATGAGTATGTTTATTAAATAGTATTTGTTTTATGTTTATATATTAATTAGTTTATTGTTTATGTTAGTTTATTGTTTATATTAATTAGTTTAATGTTTAGTATGTGTTTAACAACCAATCATCTCCACAAAACTAAGTGGTTAGCTACACCTCTCGGTGTTTGACCACAATAAGATCTTTTATTGTATAGAAAGAGACAATCATAACAAATATCTCTTTATAGAATTTTTTGTTCAAATCATCTTTATAATTATGTTTAACCATAGCTCGTTAATCTCTTAAGTGATTTTTAATGAAATCTTCATCTCTAACTTCACCTTTGTTTTATTTCCAATTCATATTTAAACTTTTTTATACATTATAGCATAGTAGCATAATTCGAGTACGAATACGGATACAGATACGATTCAATACGGAAAAAAATATGTAATAAAAAAATCCAATACGGATAAAATACAGAAGTAGGTTTCTTATATATAATACTTTTAATCAAATATATAAACCAAATTAACATAAATGTACATTAAAAACCATTCCTTTTTATAAGAAAGTAATAAATTGAATGTTATTTATATTTTATAGTTATTAAATAATTAAAATTTGGTTTTCTAAAATTGGTTTTTAAATTTTATCTTTTAGTTAGTAAGAATCTATATTCTTATCATATCTATACCGAATATTGACGAATTCGAATTGCCCCAAATTTCCATATGGGAAATACCAATACCGCCGAATTATGCTACAAAGATTTAGTTGTAAGACAACTACATCGTTTTCACATATTATAATATAACCATATAATTATCTCCCATATGAATTGTTACTTCAAATAAGTAGAATTGTCAATTCTCATCATGGTCTTGCCCCTCACCATTTTTGAACTGCAATAGCCTAGATCCAACATGCATTTATTTGAGTACTATGATACATTAATTAGGGTTAAATTTAGTTGATCCAACCAACCAACCCACCATATAATATTTTAAAGTCTTACTTAAAACCTAGCTAGAATGAGTATCACTCATAGTCCTTTAAAGGACATGTTTTTGGGTCCATTCTTGAAACCTGGCTATAATACGTAATGTTCATGGTCCTTCAAAGGAAATGGTTTTGGCTCAATTGTATCCCTTCAATAAAAACATACCATTTTTTGTTTTTTCCTTCTTTGAGAGGCATCAATTTTCCTCCAATAAATGTTGGACACGACCTCTTAAGAGTGATGAAATGAAATGCATAGAACACTCTTACTTTTGGAATAAAACCCTTACATTCTTTGTTTGAAGGAAGGCCACTTATTGACTAATGGGACTCGATCCTTTACCGTTATACAAAGAATTCAACTACGGTGAATACTAATCCAACTCCAACTTCAACAAAGAGAGACTCTATCTTAATTATAAAAAAAAATGCCACCAATGACTATCATATTGATTATCCCCATTAGGTAGTTTTATTGTTTTTCCAAGAACACATAAATAGATGTTGCTAGCATATTTTTCACTATCTCCACTTAGAATTTGGGTTGTTCTATTTCAGTCCAATTATTTCTAAAAAAGGATGTGTAGCAAAGAAATACAAGTTCCATTGACTTTGACAAGTTCCACTATCCAAAAACGTCTCTCCAATGCTACTCTAAATCCCTTCATTCCTCTCCATCAAGACAAAGCAATTCCAATAGAAAAATCCTAACTCAACAATCTATACGAGAGCACATACAAGAGGTGGCATTGTTAACTACTCTCATGGTTCAATGTTCTCTATAATTAGGTGCTTCATATATATATATATGAATGAATCAATGGTGCAAAAATTATCCCATATATCGCATGTCCCAAACACATAATGGTTATCACTCATAGTCCTTTAAAGGACATGTTTTTGGGTCCATTCTTGAAACCTATCTAGAATAGGTAATGTTCATGGTCCTTTAAAGGAAATGGTTTTAGTTCATATATCCCTTCAATAAAAACATACTATTTCTTTTTCCTTCTTCGAGAGGCATCAATTTCCCTCCAGGAAATGTTGGACATTACCTCTTAAGAGTGATGAAATGAGATGCCCATAACACTCTTACTTTTGAAATAAAACCCTTCCATTCTTTGTTTGAAGGTAGGCCACTTATTGGTTGATGGGACTCGATCCCTTACCTTTATAAAAAGAATTCAAATCGGGTGAATACTACTCCAACTCCAAATCCAAATCCAACTTAAACAAAGAGAGAGTCTATCTTAATTATAAAAACAATAATACACCGCTAGTGACTATCAGATTCATTATCGCTACTAGGTAGTTTTATTGTTATACCAAGAACACATAAATAGATGTTGCTAGCAACTTTTTATTTGTATCCACTTAGAATGTGGGTTCTTCTATTTCAATCCAACTCTTTCTAAAAAAGGATGTGAAGCAAAGAAATACAAGTTCCACTATCCAAAATATTTTCTGCCATTCTACTTTGAATCCCTTCATTCCTCCCCATTAAGATAGAGCAATTCCAATAGAAAAATCCTAACTCATCAGTCTATACGAGAGCATGTACTGGAGGTGGCATTGTTAACTACTCTCTTGGTTCAATGTTCTCTATAATTAGGTTCTTCACACACACACATTTATGACTCCATGATGCAAATAGTATCCCATATATCACATGTCCCAAGCCATTATCATCCACAATTGGATATATATTTGTTGAGGAAATTATGAGCTTATTGTTGTTGTCCATGTCCATGTATATGTGTTGTAGCATTTATTTGATACATTCAAGGTATCAATGTTGATTGAATGTATGGCATGTATCTATTTTGATGATAATATGAGATGGAACTAATCTCATTGTTGTTGCTATCATATTATGTAGGCTAATGCCATATTTGTTCAATATAAGACAAGTTCCATGTAAGCCCAAAGACACTTTCTCCCAATATATGTGGTTCGCCCAAAATGTGCTACATCCATAGAGAAATTGCCAGTCCTTTTTTTATATCCTCTAGCAAATGAAGGGATGCAACCAACAACACATCCGCCACAATTTCCTCTTCACTCTCTTGCAGTATCTCTCATGCAATCACATAGATCTTTACAATACTACAATACATAGTCGTATTAAGGTGCCTTCCTTTTAAAGAGGGATTACCATGGGAAAATACCATGGGACCGTAAATTACCCATTATTGACCAAGTCATGACTATGTCATTACAACATTTAACAAGGAATTTTAATCCAAAATTTTTGTTATGGGGGCACTGCCCCCGAACCCCTTCCAGGGGGGGCTCCAAAAATGTAGTCGTTTCCCTCCCTAGACCCCCCATGGTGACTATAGTGAGGGGTAAATCCCCGCCACACCCCCTTGTCATGGACTAGGATCCAGACACAGCTGAAACATGATCTCTAAATTAGGAAGATCAACCTCCACAACCAATAATCTCCCACTTGGAGAATGATCACAACAACTCCACTGCTACTACATCTGATGGACTAGGCTCCAACCTAACTGGAAAATTTCTCATCTTCTTCTTCATGCTTGAAGGCCAATTGAAACTGAGCAAGAAATCAATTTATCTCTAGTTACTACCTTTGTCAACATGTCTGCAGGATTCTGGCTAGTATTTATCCTTTCCAAATTCAACAGTTCATCTTCCAAAACATATCGTATGAAATAGCACTTGAGGTGTATATGTTTACTCTTAGAATGGAAAGTTAAGTTCTTTGCAAGATGAATGGCACTATGCCTATCACTATACAACCTGGTATTCTCATGCTTCTTACCCAATTCCTCCATGAACCTCTGTAACCAAATCATATATTTACTAACCTTTGTAGTAGCAACTTACTCGTCTTCTATTGTTGAAATTGCAACAACCTTTTGTAGTTTTGAAATCCAACTTATTGCAGTTCCACCTACAGTAAAGACATACCCTGTGGTGTTCCTCCCACTATCTTAACCACCTTCCATATCTGCATCAACATATCCCTTTAGAATAGTGTTTGAACCTCCAAAACATAATGCATGAGTAGTAGTACCTCTCAAATACCTGAGAATCCACTTTACTTACTTCCAAATCTCTTTACCTGCATTGTTCATATACCTTCTCACAACTCCCATTACATATGCAATATCTGGTTGGGTGCACACCATGGAATACATCAAGATGCCAACTATTGATTAATAGGGACCCTTGGACATGTATTATATCTCCTCATGTGTCTTGGGACATGTCATGTCCCCTTCCATCAATCCAACCTAAGGGAGGGAACACGAACTAAACTCGGGATTCCAAATTTCACACCATATTTGTTTTACAAATTCATGCAAACAAAATACATGTACAGATGCATAATACAAAGAAACATAGGAAGTAAACCCCACCCACCACACATAGAAATCACAAACAAGCATAATAACCACTAGCATCATTTATAAATACCAATGTAAGTATTCATTTCATTCAACACAGTTGAATAACAAATGAATTGAAAACAATGAAGCTTCCATTGAATACTTATCTTGAAATGGAGCTATTTCTAGCAACTATCTATGAAAGGGCTATGCTCCACCTAACCATAGGTCGACTGTGTTCATGAATATCTCAACACAACTGCCACCCCCGATTTGGGCATGATTTCCACAAGGAAAAGTGAACAACAAAATCACACATATCCAAGTACGTACCACATCTCATCCAAGCCAGTCCACAACTAGGTTTATCAGGATGTCAAGGCTGTAGAGGGAAAGGAATTGCTAATCTAGTGAGATCAATCCATAAAGCTACCAAAACCTCTGCAAGATTAGCTAGCTTGGCACCCATAATACCTACACACCCAACACAAGGAAGTATCCCCTTCACTACTCCACAATCCCTCGGGCCATACTTTCCCTTCTAGTGCTCTTCAGGGTGTGAATAGAAAATTAGCCAAAGACCTATCATCTTTGGTGAGGTTACACCTTTCACTAGGTTTATCAAGCCAATTCCAAATCAACGTCTACTCTTGGTTGCTTACACACCAGTTCAAGACAAAACAAGTGATGCGTGTATCCCAATCCTCACCCAACTTCACACATAGAAAGACACATGCGGTTCAATGGGAAAACAACAAGATGGATGAGCTAGCATAGTTTCAAGGTAAATTCCCAACAGCTGAAACTCAATTTTAACAATTACACAGTCATTCAATCCTTGGGCATAACAAAACAAAATTTGAGAGTGGAAAATGACCAATAGGGAACAAAATGATTTTCCAGCGGGAATACAATCATTCAAATGGAAAAAAATGATCTCTTTGAACCCCCAAATCGAATTTCCCTTCCTCCTAGTCACTCTGAAACCCCCAAAAATCACTTCTTCAGCAAGAAAATGAAGGAAGTATAGGGAAAAACATGGATGAAACACCCAACACATTATCACTGTGTGATGAAGTACCCCTAGTGAGTGAATGATGGATTAGGGAGAAAATTCGTGGATCTTAGCTTGCCCAGGAAGCGAAACACATTTTTCAAAAATGGTGGCTTGCCCATACATGAAATTGGACAACCATGCTCTCCATTTCCCAAAACAATAACTACTTCAACCACCACTTGGAAGAATTAAATGATTGGGTGCAAAAGTCAAAATGGGTAGTTGATGGTTCATGGGTTCTCTCATTGAACTTGGCTTAACATTATTGGCTTCAAAGGTTTGAGTATTTCCCTCCCTATTCCTTGTAAAAATCATGCCCCCATACTCTTGTTTCCTTGCATAGATAGTTGTGGGTAATTTTATCAAAATATATATTTACATCATATTTATAATTTCCATCGTGACAAGATAGCACGCGATCCACATGCATCGATTTTTAATTTATGATACAAGAATGATAAATCAATGGTGGGGCCTTGGCCTTGAGCTCATCCCCATGATTTTATAACTATGTTACATCATTTACATGTTTAACACAATGGGGTCAAAATCAGGATATTACATTCCCCTCCCCCTTAAATACCATTGTCCTCAGTGCTCTTCAAAATTGAACAAAAATGATATGCCACTCTCATGGAATCCTCCAACTCCCATGTAGCCTCATCAGGATGGTAGTGCTTCCATTGCACCTTTACTTGTTTGATGGCTCAGTTCCTGAGTAACGTTAGATTCCTATCTAGGATTCCCAATGGCTCTGTTTTGAACTCTCCCTCAGGTTCCAGTTGGATCACATCCCAATCAATCACATGGTTAAGATCATGTACATATTTCTTAAGTAAAGAAACATGAAAACAATTATGAGCTCTAGTGTTAGCAGGAAATGCAAGTCTATATGCAAATGGCCCTATTCTTTCAAGCATTTCAAATGGCCCACAATATCTGGGTGATAGCTTGGCACAACTCCCAGGCTTCAAGGAACTCTTTCTTGGCCTCACTCTAAGGCAAACATGATCCCCAACACTGAACTCTCTATGCACTATATGGTTTTCTACATAGCTTTTCTGTCTATCTTGGGATGTTTTTAAATTATGCTTGATCTTTGCAACTTCTTGTTCCATCTCCTTAATCAATTATGTCCCAAGTATAATCATGTTCATAGGATTATCCCAAGTCACTGGTGTCCTGCACTTCCGGCCATACAAAGCCTCAAATGGACTCATGCCCAATGATGCTTGATGCCCGTTATTATGTGCAAACTCTACCAAGTGTAGATAATCCTCCCACTTGGATGGTTTGTCCATTACATACATGCAAATAATATCTTCAAGAACCTAATTTACTCTCTATTTTCCCATCTGTTTGAGGATGGTATGTTGTGCTAAAGTTCAGCTACGTACCCAAATCTGCAAAATGACCTTTCCAAAAATTTGAAGTGAACTTGGTATCCCTATCAGAAATTATTGCCTTAGGAAATCCATGCAATCCGAAATTTTCCTTCATGAAAATCTTTTCAATGGAATCAGTTTTATATGTGGACTTAACTGGTATAAAATGTGTTTCCTTTGTTAGCTTGTCCACCACCACCATGATGGAATCATGTTGCTTTATTGTCATCAGCAAACCTGTAATAAAATCCATGGAAGTTATCTCCCATTTCCATTCCGGAATTGGAAATGGATGTAATAAACTTGTTGGGTATTGTTTTTTAACATTCACCTGCTAACATTTCATGCACTTAGAAATGTATTCGGTGATCTTCTTCTTCATCCCTGGCCAGAAAAATTGTTTTCTAGTTGTAGCAATTGTTTTTTTATATCCTAGGTGACCAAAATATGGAGCTTTATGGATTTCATCCATAAAAATCCTTCTCAAGTTTTCCACATTTGGAATATAAATTCCATTCTTATAAGTAAGATGTTCCTCACCTTCCTAATGATACCCTTCATACCTCTTTTCAAAGTTCTGTTGTTGCCATCTGTCATTTATCTGTACATACATTTTGTCTTCAACAATACAATTAAAAATATGTTGCCTCCAATCTGATTGGCAAGTACTAAGGGATGCCACATGCATTTCATGTACTTTTATACTAAGTGAATTAGCCACCTTATTTTCTTTCCTCTTTACGTGTTTGATCTCAAAATCAAATTCACACAAAAATGCCATCCATCTAGATTTCCTAGCATTTAATGTTGGTTTCTCAAACAAATATTTCAGACCACAATCGTCTATCCATAGCTCAAATTTTCTTCCCTTTAAGTAATGCCCCCACATCTTTAAACCATGCACTATGGCTACAAGTTCTAAATTATGGGTGGCATAGTTCTTCTCATGCTCCTTCAACTTTCTTGACTCATAGCATACCACATGGTTGTATTGCATAATAACTCCTTTGAGTCTCTGGTTGCATGCATCAATACATACCACAAAGTCTGTTTCTGGGTCTGCATTTTTCAAAATTGGTGCACTCTTGAGAAGATTCTTCAACCGCTGGAAAATTTCTTCACGTCTTGGTGTCCACTGAAATTTCATTCCCTTCTTCTACAAGGAAGTAATTGGATTGGAAACCTTGGAAAATCCTTCAATGAACCTTCTGTAGTAACCAACAAGTCCCATAAAGTATCTCACATACGTCACGTTCTTTGGAGTTGGTCAATTAATAACAGCTTCAATCTTCTCATGGTCCACAAATATTCCTTCCTTTGAGATAATGTGACCCAAATAATGAATTTTATCTTTATAAAAGTCACATTTGCTCAACTTTGCATACAGCTTATGCTCCCTTAGGAATTGTAAGGCCATTCTTAAATGTTCTTCATGCTCTTCTTCATTCTTAGAATAAATAAGAATTTCATCTAGAAAAACAAGAACAAACTTGTCCAAATACTTGCTAAAAACACTATTCATGAGACACATGAATGTAGCTGGTGCATTCATGAGACCATATGGTACCACCACAAACTCACAATGCCCATACTTTATTCTAAAGGTTGTATTATGAATACCTTCCTCTTTGATTCTTACCAGATGGTAACAAGACCTCAAGTCAATATTTGAAAATACCTTTGCTCCTCTCATTTGATAAAAAAGGTAATCAATTCAACTTAATGGGTATTTGTTTTTCATAGTGACTTTGTTCAAATTCCTATAGTCGATACATAACCTGAGTGTTCCATCTTTCTTTTTCACAAATAGCACACGTGATCCCCATGGGGACACACTTGGCCTAATATATTACTTTTTCAATGGATTTTGTAACTGCATTTTCAATTCTAGCAATTCCGATGTACTCATCCTATAGGGTGTCTTGGACACTGGTGCAACATCCGGCAAAAGGTCAATTGTACTGAAATCAATGTCTCTCTTTGGAGGGAGTCTTGGAATCTCATCATGAAACACATCCTTGAATTATTTCAATACATGATAGTCCTCCAACTTGGGAATTTCATTTTCTATTTCCTTCAAAACACGGGTGGCATACAATTGAAAATCCTTCCTTTAGAACTTCTTTAGCTACATGGTTGAAATATACCTAATAGAAATCACCTTTGGATTTCCTTTTACAACCCTTGCATTTCCTTCCTCATCCATGCATTCAAAAGTCTTATTGCAGCAGTCAAGTTTAACTTTGTGTGCTTCTAACCAATCCATTCCAATCATAATATCATAGGAACCAAGTGGCAGAATATTCGAATTTGCACAAGTGAATATCCAATCCATTTCTAATGGACATTTCTCTACCATTTCACTAACTTTTATCTTGGTTCCAATCGCTAGTTGAACTAACCATGAGTTACTATGCTTTTGTTCGGGTACACAGGGTACTACCAAAGGACCGAACACCAAGAGCAACCAATTCACACAAACAGATCACAGATCAACACACCGATGTTTTGACGTGGTTTAAACCCTCTTGAGGGAAACACTCCACGGCCCCGGCCAAATAGCTTCTACGGGACAATTTATTATGCAAAGAAAGAAAGTTACAAATGAGCTTCTCATAATCGATCAACTAAACAATGACCCTCCATGCTCTTTAAATAGAGATCATGGACCAATCGGGTGTTAAGCCACAGATCAAGGTTAGGTTTGATCTAAGAGAAGTTGAGCCGTCGGATCACTCTATGTCGGAAACATATCGTGACCGTCGGATTAAGTATTTACAAATGCATACTAATGCATACTAAAGAAACACACTATCCCTAACGGATATATTACACAAGTTGATCTTAACTAACTCCTAAGTGTCTAAATATCCTAACATCCCCCCTTAAGAACAACTTGGGATAGGATTGAAGGATTTACAAAAGTGACACTATTAGGAGAAGGCAGGAGGCATTAGAGCCTATCCCCCCTCAATGACAAGTTCCTGAACTCCTAACATAGATCGAAGTTTAGAAAACTTCGCTTCTGTAAGAGACTTGGTGAAGATGTCTGCAACTTGATCATCTGTAGGGCAAAAGAGCACTTCAAGAACACGATCATGAACAAGATTTTTGATGAAGTGCATATGTAGCTCAATGTGTTTGCTGCGTTGATGTAGAACTGGATCTTTGGCAAGCTTGATGGCACTTTGATTGTCGCACCAAAGTGGAGTAGGCTGCTGCTGCTCGAATCCAAACTCTGAAAGGATCTGTCGAAGCCATAAAGCTTCCTGACTGGCATTAACTGTTGCTTGATATTCTGCCTCTACTGAAGAAAGAGCAAGAGCTTGTTGTTTCTTACAAGCCCAAGTAATAGGTCCAGATCCCAGACTGAAAACATAACCTGCAGTAGACTTTCGATCATCAGGATCGCCGGCCCAATCTGAATCAGTGAAACCAAGCAACAAAGGTTTTCCCCCTGTACTGTAATGAATCCCAAACTGAACTGTACCTCGAATATATCAAAGTATTCTTTTAGCTGCTTTCCAGTGACTTTCATGAGGTGTCTGCATATAACGGGCAACTCGACTAACGGAAAAGGAAAGGTCAGGACGGGAATGAGTCAAGTATAAAAGACTACCAACAAGTTGACGATACAAGGTGGCATCTACTTCAGGTGAAGTACAAGTGGCAGAAAGTTTGACTCCAGACTGGAAGGGAGAAGGGGCTGGTGTACAATCTTCCATGTGAAAGCGACGAAGAAGGTCACAAGCATACTTAGACTGAGAAAGAAAGATTCCTTCTTTGGTTTGCAGAACTTGGAGGCCAAGAAAATAATGCAAATGTCCTAAGTCTGACATTTCAAAAGTTTGTTTAAGACTGGATTTCACATGGGTTATAAGATTAGGGTCACTACCAGTAAGAATAAGGTCATCAACATATAGAACAAGTATGATGAGATGGTTTCCTACTTTCTTGGTATAGACATTGGGGTCAGAATGGCATCTAGAAAAACCAGTGTCAAGGAGAAAGTTATCCATTTTGGCATACCAAGCTCTAGGAGCTTGCTTAAGGCCATATAAGGATTTCTTAAGGCGGCAGACAAGGCTAGAGTTATTCTGAACATAGCCAGGAGGTTGTTCCATGTAAATTTTCTCCTGTAAATCACCATGTAAGAAGGAAGACTTGACATCCATTTGATGGACTTCCCAATTGTGTAAGGCTGCAAGGGAAAGAACAAGGCGGATGGAGTTCATTTTGGCGACGGGAGCAAAGGTTTCATTGTAGTCAATCCCTTCAACTTGGGAAAAACCTTTGGCAACTAACCTTGCCTTAAGTCTTTCAACACTTCCATCTGATGCATACTTAGTTCTGTAGACCCATTTACATCTGACAAGTTTTCTTCCTTTTGGAAGAGGTACAAGATCCCAAGTATCGTTCGCCATTAAGGAACGATATTCTTCATCCATGGCTGCATCCCAATCTGGATTCCCTGAAGCTTCTGCAAAAGTTTCTGGATCATGATTCTCGGAAACTTGAGCCAAAAGAGAAGAGGCTCGCTAAAACTGAGAACGTGTTCGATGTTGATCTCTAGGATCACCGGCAAGATCACCAGCTGCTTCACATGTTGAACGGACCCATCAAGAAAGCACTTGTGCTGGTACAACTGGAGGAACATGAGCAGGCGGAGGTGGATTTTCATCCTCACTGTCATCATCAGAAACTGGAGTTGGAAACCTGTCAAGGAAGTTGGAAGAAGAAGAAGAAGGCACAAACGCCGAATCAGGCTCGCAGGCCAAAGATGGCACACTCGCCGAGTTAGGCTCGCAGGCCAAGATATTTTCATCAAATTTAACATCTCTTCTAATGATTATAGCATGAGAATGTGGTTGAAGAAGTCTATAACCTTTTACATCTTCAGAATATCCAACAAATATGCACTTTTCACTTTTAGGTTGCAATGCTTTCCGTTTTTCATCCGGAATGTGAGCCCATGCTTCACTACCAAACACACGAAAGTGACTTACATCAGGTTTAATTTTACTCCATGCTTCTTCCGGTGTTATACCTTGTAATGCTTTTGTGGGGGTGCGATTAACTATGTAATTTGCACAATTTATGGCTTCAGCCCAAAATTGAAGACTCAGTCCCTTAGATTGGATCATATAATTAGCCATTTCTTTTAAAGTGCGGTTCTTCCGCTCAGCTACACCATTTTGTTGTGGTGTATATGGAACAGTGTGCTGTTGTTGGATGCCTTGTTCAGTGCAGAAAGTAGTGAACTGTTTGTTAACATATTCTCCTCCATTGTCATATCTTAACTTAATAATTTGATGACCAGATTGTTTTTCAACAAGGGCCTTGTAGGCCAAGAACATGTTAAATACTTCGCTCTTAAGTTTTAGGAAATAAACCCAAGTGCGTCTGGTGTAATCATCAATGAAAGTTAAGAAATACTTGAAACCAGAAAAGGAAGCAGATGGAAGAGGGCCACACAAGTCACTATGCACAAGCTCCAAGGGAACCGAGGCGTGCTAAGAGGCACGTTGGTCAAAACTGTACCGATGATGTTTTCCAAGTACACAACCGAAACAAACACCATCTCTGCAAGATACCATCGGAAGACCTGTCACCATATTTTCTTTACATAGTTGTTGCAATGAGCGATAATTTAAGTGACCAAATCACTCATGCCAAAGTTTGCTCAAGTTATCACTATGAGCAACAAAAACTGAAGGGAAAGGTGATGACCCAAAGTTGTTAAAATTGTACAACCTGGTAATATCATCAACAATTCCGGTAGCTAGAACATGTTGAGGATCTTTAAATCCTTGATTACAACTTGGTGAGGTGTAAAGGTCACAGTTTTACCTTCACCAGAATGAGTGATCTGATAGACTGATAACAAATTGCAGGAAATTCTTGGAACACATAGTACATCACTAAAATGACCATTATCTACTGGAACTGTTCCAGCTCCTACAACACTTAGTGTTAGAACTTTAATCCACACTTAGTACCATAATCCATAAATTTTATTGCTCATGTGCTTAATTAAACCATAGTTTGGACTAGGTGACTACAGTTGGTCAAAAACCCACTTTTGAGAGTGTTCACACCCACTTCCAAGCAAACCAGTTCACCCAGCCTCCTGTTTTGTCCACAAGTGCGCCCTCATTAATTGCTGGTGCACCCTCTCTCCTTGTTTTGGGGAATTTTAGTTGACCAAGGGCGCTAGGGTGGATTTTTGCCCATTTTTGGCTAGATTTGGAGCATTTAATGCTCCCTTGGGCCCCCAAACCTCCTCTACTTTCTCACCCGTGCCTGCCTTGAGCTCATTTATGACCCAGCATGCTTCAGCCACCTCCACACCAGAATTCATGACTGTTTGGGGTGATTGGGATTGAGTTGGACCCACCTAGGGGGGGATTGAGGCCAATTTGGCATTGTTGACTTGTACACTCAGCTTGAGCCACCTAATGCTCTCGAATTTCTCATGGATGTAATAAAAACCTGTTACTAACATTTTCACACGTTAGACAGTCAGTTAATCAAAGGTTTCAGCATACATTGTGTGTAAATTTATCTTCTTTTCCAAGTTTTTCCACTGTTTTTGCAAATTAATTCAATTTTGTGAGGTTCTCCATAGCTCCTAGATCTTCTGTGATCAAAATAATCACATGGTATCAGAGCCATCGTGGAGTTAGTGAGTTGCAGGTCAATATTGAGCATTGAACTGCATTCTAGAGAGGATTTCCAGATAAAAATTGAGTGTTTTTGCAGGTGTTTCAGTAGTTTTCTCACCATTAACGCAGCCGTCATGGAAGCAAACCAAATGTTGCTCACACCCTTCAATTTTTTCGATTGGAAGGCTGAGATGGTCATCAAGCTGATATCTAAGGGTCTCTATAGAGTGACCATGGGCATAGAAGTGGAACCAAACTCTGCTGTGGAGAAAGCAAAGTACTACAATCGACTTGATGAAGCTTATGGATTGCTATGCCTGAGCATTTCAAGGGAACTCTTGTTTCATACAGACAGCTTGACAACCCCCAATGAAGTATGGGTGAAGCTAGAATCACTCTTTGGGAAAACTGATGAACTGAGAGGCCACCAGCTTGAAAACGAGCTCATTAGCTTGAGCCTAGCGCATTTTGAAACCATCCAGGAGTTCTTCACGAAATTCAAGTCACTGGTGCTTCAACTGCAACAATGTGGAATTGTTAAGAAGGAGGAACAACTGATTCTGTCCATCCTTTCGAAGCTAGGCCCAGAGTTTTCAGTATTTGTTAGCACATTTCACTCAGCCAAAATGACCCTTCGAAATTGGCAAATGCCATCACTAGCTACGTTCATGGAGTGTCTCACTCAGGAGCAGGACAAACTAGTTCAGATGGGCACCATAAAATCAAAGGACCAAGCATTGGCAATGGGTGTTTCAAATGCAAGCAAAGGAAAGCAGAAAGCCAAGAATTCGAAGCAGCAAGAGAAGAGGAAGTTTGACAAGACCAAGTCTGCAGATGGGGGTTCGAATCTGTCAAAGGAGAAGGACAAGAAGGGAAAGGAAAAGACCAAATGCACCTATTGTCATAGGGGATGGCATCCAGAGAGCTCATGTATGAAGAAAACCATTGACTCAATGGCGCAGCTGCTAGAGAAGAACAACATCCCAGTCCCTGAGGGCGCAAGGAAGAAGGAGAGCACCTCAAACCCTGACAATAAGGAGAAGTGTCATGCTTTGGTAGCAGGTACTTCGAATCCCTCTTCCTTCATCATTGATTCAGGAGCTTTCCAGACATATGGTTTCATCCAGAGAGCTCTTCTCCTCTATGCATTCGAATGGTGGCCCAACAGTTCGAATGGGAGATGATTCAGAAATCAAGACCAAGGGGATTGGTAGGATTGACATGGAGCATGGCTATTTCAGTGATGTGCTCTATGTACCTTCATTGGATGCAAATTTGCTATCAGTCTATCAAATGACCCATACAGGAGAAGCTAAGAGAGTAACATTTACTCCAGATTTGGTAGAAATCTCAGAAATTTCCTCAAATCAAGTTGTGGCAGTAGGGTATGCTGATCATGATGAGAGAATGTACAAATTCTCAAATTTCATTCCAAATTCTAGTGACCATGCTCTTGTCTCTCATGCCAACGAGACTTCCAAGTTGTGGCATGAAATATTTGGCCACATGAACTACAAATATGTCCAGCAATTGCACAAGGACGAGATGGTGGAAGGGCTTCCAGAAATCAGATTTCAAATGGTGCATGCATTGGGTGTGTAGTTGGAAAGCATCCTGAGCGCAGTTATGAGAAGGGAATGGCAAGGAGAGCCACTCAACCACTTGGATTGGTACATTCAGACCTCATTGGTCCTCTTCCCACTCCATCATATGGTGGATCAAGGTATGTACTTACATTCATAGATGACTACTCTCGATTCTGCTGGGTTTACTTCCTTAAATTGAAGTCAGAAGTGTTTGAGAAATTGAAGATTTGGAAAGCCCTGGTGGAGAACCATAGTGGTCATAAGATAAAGATCCTTAGGACTGATAATGGAAAGGAATATGTGAATAATAACATTCAGCACCTTTGTGAGGAATGTGGCATCCAAATGCAACATTCAATCCCCTACACACCTCAGCAAAATGGTGTGGCAGAGAGGAAAAATAGATCTCTCAAGGAGATGGCTACTTGCATGATTGAAGCTAGGGATCTAAGCCCTAAGCTATGGGCTGAAGCCATCAATTGTGCTGCTCATATTCAGAACAGAGCCTTTCACAAATCAGTCAAAGGAAAAACCCCCTATGAGGCATGGTTTGGCCAAAAACCAAATGTGTCAAATTTCAGGATTTTTGGGTCTAGAGCATGGGCTCGAATTCCATCAGAAAAGAGGAAGGCTTTGGAGCCACAGAGCAGGGAATGTATCATGGTTGGATATGGTGAGGACACAAAGGGCTACAAGCTCTTTGACACATCCACACTCAAAACTTTCATTGAGAGAAGTGTGCAATTCGAAGAAGAACCAATTCCAGATTTTGAGCTTGCACCGGGGGAAAGCTCCTCTCCTCCACACCTTAATGAAATTAGTGATGATTCCACCTCTAATTTTTCTGATATTGTTGAATATGACATGGCTGAAGATGACATTGCTGTACATGAGTCACCATCAAGGCCTAAGTGGGCTGAGAAAATCATACAAGCTGCAGGTGAATTGGCAGGCAATCCCCAAGAGCCTAGGAAGACTAGATCTCAAACAATCAATGCTTCCTTTGCAAATGAAAGTGAACTTGATGATCACTGTTATATGATGATTGGATCGGATCCAACATCATATCAGGAAGCTCATCATGATCCGAGGTGGAGAGCAGCAATGCAAGAAGAATTCCAGTCTCTCCAAGAGAACAAAACATGGGATTTGGTGCCTCTTCCTCCCAAGAGGAAACTTGTGCAATGTAAGTGGATTTTTCGAACCAAACCTGTTGCTGATGGTTCTGATCTGAAGTATAAGGCTAGGTTAGTGGCTAAGGGCTACTCACAAATCCATGGTGTGGATTATACAGAGACCTTTGCACCGGTTGCAAAGATGGACTCAATTAGACTAGCTCTAGCCATGGCAGCTAGTAAAGGTTGGGAAGTTCACCACATGGATGTCAAAAGTGCATTCTTGCATGGTGAGCTATAGGAAGAGATATATATGCAGCAACCTGAAGGATTCCAAGAGGATCCCACACTTGTATGCAGGTTGAAGAAGTCACTCTATGGACTCAAGCAAGCCCCCAGGGCTTGGTATGCCAAAATGGATGCTTTTTTGCTCTCAATTGGTTTCTGTCGATGCAAGTATGATCCAAATGTTTATTTGCAGCATTGTGATGATAATTTGCAGGTCATTGTACTGTATGTTGATGATCTCTTAATTACAGGGAGCTGCACCAAACAAATTGGCTCAATTAAAGCTTCTTTGCACAGTGAATTTGCCATGAGCGACCTAGGATTGCTAAGGCAATTTTTGGGTTTGGAAATTGAGCAATCTGAGAGAGGTATATTGCTGAGTCAACCTAAGTATGCTTCAGACCTGTTATTCAAGTTTAAAATGGCTGAATGTAAGGCAGCCAAGTGCCCATTCCTTTCAGGCATAAAACTAGGTGAATTTGAAGACTCTCCATTGGTGGATTGCACTCTCTACAGGCAGCTAGTCGGAAGTTTGTTGTATCTTACACATACAAGACCTGATTTGTCTTATGCTGTAAGTGCTGTAGCAAGGTATATGTAGCAGCCACATGAGATCCATTGGAAGGCAGCCAAAAGGATCCTTCATTATGTCCAAGGAACAAAGAACTTTGGGGTACACTATGCAGCTGGTTCTTCACTTCAACTAGCTGGATTTTCTGATTCCGATTGGGCGGGAGATCCCATCGATAGAAAGTCCACTTCAGGTTTTGTGTTTATGTTTGCTGAAGGTCCCATTTGCTGGTCAAGTAAGAAACAGCATACAATTTCTCTTTCATCAGCAGAGGCCGAGTACAGGGCAGCAGTGAACGCAGCCACACAGTGTGTTTGGTTGCAAGGCATTCTTCGGGAGTTTGGTGTTGCTATTGATTCTCCAACCAATATTTGGGTGGATAATCAAAGTGCCATCAAGATATCTACTGATCCAGTACAGAGGCAAAGAACAAAGCACATTGAGATCCACATGCATTACATTCGGGGCTTGGTGCATGACAGGGTGATTTCATTGCAGTATTGCCCATCCACCGAGCAAACTGCAGATATTTTCACCAAGTGCTTTACTGAGAAGACCTTCACTCACTTGAGAGCTTTGCTTGGAGTGAGTGATAGATGGTGATTGCTGCAATTTAATTGCAGGTTCAGCCCCATGTCCATTTTAGAGGGAAGTTTTTATCCCATGAGGTTTTACTTCTTTTCCTCGGTTCATATGGACAAATAAAATTTCTGTTTGTAATGAGGTGACTTGAGCCTTTGTTGCCAAGGCCTCCCACTTATCTTTCATGAGATGTACTAACATATGGTTAAGGGGGGGTGTTAGAACTGTAATCCACACTTAGTACCATAATCCATAAATTTTATTGCTCATGTGCTTAATTAAACCATAGTTTGGACTAAGTGACTACAGTTGGTCAAAAACCCACTTTTGAGAGTGTTCACACCCACTTCCAAGCAAACCAGTTCACCCAGCCTCCTGTTTTGTCCACAAGTACGCCCTCATTAATTGCTGGTGTGCCCTCTCTCCTTGTTTTGGGGAATTTTAGTTGACCAAGGGCGCTAGGGTGGATTTTTGCCCATTTTTGGCTAGATTTGGAGCATTTAATGCTCCCTTGGGCCCCCAAACCTCCTCTACTTGCTCACCCACGCCTGCCTTGAGCTCATTTATGACCCAGCATGCTTCAGCCACCTCCACACCAGAATTCGTGACTGTTTGGGGTGATTGGGATTGAGTTGGACCCACCTAGGGGGGGATTGAGGCCAATTTGGCATTGTTGACTTGTACACTCAGCTTGAGCCACCTAATGCTCTCGAATTTCTCATGGATGTAATAAAAACCTGTTACTAACATTTTCACACGTTAGACAGTCAGTTAATCAAAGGTTTCAGCATACATTGTGTGTAAATTTATCTTCTTTTCCAAGTTTTTCCACTGTTTTTGCAAATTAATTCGATTTTGTGAGGTTCTCCATAGCTCCTAGATCTTCTGTGATCAAAATACTCACACTTAGAGATCTATCATCACCAACAAAAATTTGTTTGGTGTTACATTCATGCATAATAGAAAAGATGGCTTGATCCTTAGCCATATGATAAGATGCTCCAGAATCAATGAGCCATTCATTTGAAGTAGAAGAAGAAGATGCATTATAAGAATAACCAGAAGCACAAAGTGCATGTCCATGAGAGGTAGATTCTGATGGCGAATCTAGGTTGATGTGGTGCTTCTTCATTGCTACTTCCAAGGCTACCATCTTCTTGAAACACTTTGATTCATCATGATTATCTTTCCTGCAATAGTTGCAATGCCGCTCAGTCTTCTTGCCTTTTGGCTTGGATCCTTTGTCATTTTTTAAAGAAGGAGCTGACTGAGAGGGTTTGGGACCCTTGTTTGTCTTATTATTGCGAAAATTTTATTTCTTGGGAGGCTTGGACTTTTCTTTCTGTTGGGACAATAAGGCTTTCCCAGATGTATCTACATTGTTGATTATTCCAAGGTGAATGAGTTTATCTTGTTCTCTAATCAAGGAATCACAAAAGGATTCAAGACTAGGCTCTTGATAGCTAGCTGCATTCAAGGATGCTTTCATGGAGTAAAATGTAGATACAAAAACAGAATATGCAGGTCCAAGTTTGGAAAGAATATGATAAATGCACTGTTTGTCTTCCCTCTCAATCTTACATTCTGCACATAAGAGTTTAAGAGTTTTGTACTTAGATAAATAATCTTGAATGCATGAAAAGTCACTTGGATTTAAAGAAATCAACTCATTTTCGAGTTGGTGACCTCGAATTTCATTGTGTTTACCAAACACAGTTTCCAACTTGTCCCAAGCAGTATTAGGTTCATCAATTCCAGATATGTGGAATCGCAAATCAGTAGAGATTGACATCCCAATCAATCCACGAGCTTCATCACATCTATTTGCCCATTTTATTTTCTTATCATCATCAGTGGGTTCCTTTTCTTTCCCTGTGGTAATTCTGAAAAGTCCCCTACTTCGTAGAACATCCTCCATACGAGATTTCCATGAGAAATAGTTGGAACTGTTAAGTAGAATATCACAATGGGCGGCCATATTTGTAAATTAATGGCTGTAAAAGCAGAAACTAATAGTCTGGATGTGAAGAGCTCGAAAAAATAGGCGGTTTCAAAAAAACGGCACTGAAAACTGACTCTGTATGATGAAGTTATGCTTGAACAAAGAAACTATTGAAGATGTCCCCAATAGTGACGTGGCAGCTAAAGAATGTCCAGCAAAAAAAAGAACCCCCCTCTTCCCAAGATGAACCTTTTGACAAACACTTTACAATAAAGTTGCTTTAAGTGAATCACTTTTGTAAAATAAGTGATTTCACTTTTACAATGATATTACTTTAAAATAGTGCAACAATAAAAAAACTTAAGTGACTCACTTGTATTTTTATTTTTATTATTTAAGTGAGATGCACTTTTACAATAAAGTAACTTGAAATTAGAAATTGCATGCACTTTTTATTTTAAAAGTAACTTCCTAAGACTTGAACTCAAGACCTATTAAGGAATAAAGTAACTTTGGACCAAGTGAGCTAGTTTAAAAGGTATGTAAAATATGGAAATGAGGAAGGGTTTTTTTTTTTTTTTTTTTTTTACTCTTCTTGCTCGGTTTGCGTGCTTGCCCTTTTTCCTGCAAAACAGACCACAAATCGAAACAAAAAAAACTTTTCCACACTTGTGGAGTTAGATCTTGTTAGCTTGCCCGGAAAGTTTATGTTTTCTCTCTGTTTCTAATTTGCCGAGATCGCGCAAGGTGCACGGCAAAGAGCATACGCAGCCGAGAAAAACCCTTTTTCCTTTCTGTTTCTGATTTGCCGAAATCACTCAAGGTGCACGGAAAAGAGCATACGCAGACGGAAAAACAACAATCCGAACAAAAAAAAATCTAACAGTAAAAAAAAATGAAATATGAGATTTTTCTTTTCAAAAAACGAAATAAAAAAATGCGTCACTGTAACATTATACCTTCAGATCTGATGAAATACGCGTTTCTGGAGCAATTGGGAACCGTTTTCGATCAAACGAAAACTATTTTCCAATGGAAACGATGCTCCGGATGCAATGGAACACCTCCCACATCCCAGAAATTCACAGAAATACCAGAACCAGAAACCCTTTCGAGTTTTGGCAACAACAGTTCAAGATCTAGATCATAACCGGAAGCGGCACTTCATAAAAGCTCTGATACCATGTTCGGGTACACAGGGTACTACCAAAGGACCGAACACCAAGAGCAACCACTTCACACAAACAGATCACAGATCAACACACCGATTTTTTGATGTGGTTTAAACACTCTTGAGGGAAACACTCCACGGCCCCGGCCAAATAGCTTCTCCGGGACAATTTATTATGCAAAGAAAGAAAGTTACAAATGAGCTTCTCATAATCGATCAATTAAACAATGACCCTCCATGCTCTTTAAATAGAGATCATGGACCAATCGGGTGTTAAGCCACGGATCAAGGTTAGGTTTGATCTAAGAGAAGTTGAGCCGTCGGATCACTCTATGTCGGAAACATATCGTGACCGTCGGATTAAGTATTTACAAATGCATACTAATGCATACTAAAGAAACACACTATCCCTAACAGATATATTACACAAGTTGATCTTAACTAACTCCTAAGTGTCTAAATATCCTAACAACTTTAATTTCTTAAAATCGCAAATATTAACAATTTTAGGAGTGATATAATTGTGAGTAGATCTAGGGTCAGTATAAATATAAATAGATTGCTTAGAAATATTACCTTCAACTTCAACCACAGTTGATTGATGGTATGCCTGGAAGTCCTCTAGTGTTGTTTATATTCTAGGGATGGTCCTTTCCACTTGACCCACAGTTTCATCTCCTTGGATGTTGTGAACCTACTTTACACTCCCATTATGATGTGTACAGTTCCTAAGCATATGGTCCTCTCCAAATCCCCAACATTGAAGTGGATCTCTTGGCTTGTCTCCCATCATTCTAGTTGGATTAGTCACACCATGTGGTGGCTTCCTTTGCTGATTTCTAAGAGGAAGAGGTTTGAACCCCTTCCTCCTTTGGTCAAACTTCTCACATTTTTTGTCCTTCCATTCTTTATGGAAATCAGGTTTTCTTTTGTTTTGATCATAATAATACTTGGTCTTTCTCATGGCCTCCTCTAGAGTTCAAGGTTCATCAAACTCAATTCTGTCTTATCCACTTAGAAAATGCTAAATTTTCACCTTATCATCTCTAATATATTTGACATATCTTAGCAGATCCAAGAATTTGTTTGCATATTCTTCCATG
Organism: Larix kaempferi; assembly: GCA_027924585.1. Taxonomy (NCBI): domain Eukaryota; kingdom Viridiplantae; phylum Streptophyta; class Pinopsida; order Pinales; family Pinaceae; genus Larix; species Larix kaempferi. The sequence continues at coordinate 1,004,568 of BSBM01000486.1, read as the reverse complement.
GTCATTTTCCCTAATTCCAGTTCATGAAATTCTTTGATTTTATCACTGTAGTACCTATCAGAGAGGTACTTATGCTTGAATTATGCCTTGAACTGCTTCCATGCAATATTCCTTTCATTGATCTTCTTCACTTTCCTAAGGTGATCCCACCATATAGATGCTCTTCCATTTGGATTGAATATGGCGACCCTTTCTTTCATATTTCCATAGTAGTCTTGGAGTTGTAAATACTTCCTCATCCCAAGAAGCCAATCTTTAGCTTCTTGACCATATTTTACCGCACCATCAAATGTAGGAGGTTTGGCCTTCTTAAATTCCACAGGTGAATTGTTCTTGTAATGCATCTTCCTCTTATTCTTGTGACATGAAGATATTTATCCTTCAATGGATTTTTCAGAGTCGGATGATCCACCAGAAGATATTTCTGGAGTATATGTTCTATCTCTAGAAACTCTTCTTGAGCTATTGGACCTCTTACGGGGATTTCTCTTTGAACTACTCCCACTCCTTTCTGGATTTCTTGAGTGATGCCCAAAGTTAATCCTCCTTTGAATGTCTATCAAACTTTGCATCATAGCTACATTCAACTGATTCTATCTTCTTGAGCTCTAATCATCCTCTCATTGTCTTCTCTACAACTCTGTAGTTCCACCCTTAGTCTCATCATGGTGGTTGCAATGTTTGGGGAGTCTCTTGATTTATTCTACCATTGGATTCAGTCTCAACATTCTCAACCTGTATGTTCTCTCCCATGGAATATGTCTCAAGCACAGAGGGATATTGTGCATCATCCATGATGATGATCGTCTTGGCCCAACCAAGACCAAAGTTTTTCAACATGAACTATATGGAATTCCAAAACTTGTATGTCTCTGATATGACTATGTTTATGCAAAACATGTTCACATACAACACATTTTTTAGTTATATTTTACATTCTTAGAAATTATAAAAAATATTTTCTTGCATATTAGGGACAACCATTCACCCTTCAAAATCCACAACCCACTCAATTTTTATACTACTATAACAATCGCGATTGAACCCAAGATCTAACTTTGTAGATTAAAAAAAATGGAGGTCAAGGGGGCTTTACCCCTTGCAGCACCCTCACTTTTTTTTGTAAATCTTTCGATTTCGCATAATCTAGTGCATAAGAACAATTGCATTTTTTCGATTTTTGGCACCTGAAATTCACCTGCAAATTGTCTAATTTCTCTATTTCGGAAAACTTCTCCAAGTTTGTTGATACATCGGCCTCTTTTCCCCAAGTGTCGTGACACTCATTGACAAATTTCTCCAAATTTTGTTGAAACGCATCGGCAGAACTTCACAAAACTCGTTGAAATTGTAATATCTTGATTTTGACCCCATTGCATTAAAATGTAAATGATGTAATATTGTTATAAAATCATGGTGAGGAGCTCAAGGTCAAGGCCCCGCCATCGATTTAGTGATGCATATTTGTTACATGCTATCCAGGCACAATGGAATTGCAAATATCATGTAAATATGCATTTTAATAAAATACCCACAACTAGCTATGTAACGCAACAAGAAATGGGTCAAGATTTTACAAGGAATTGGGAGGAAAATATTCAAACCCTTGAGCCAATCAATTCAATCCAAGTGTCAATGAGAGAACCCATGAACCCTCAGCTACCCATGTTGACTTTTGTACCCAATCATTAATTTCTCCCAAGAGGTGGTTGAAATAGTTAATGCCTTGGGGAATGGAGAGGTATGGCTGTCCAAATTTGGGTATGGAAAAGCCACCCTCCATGGAAAATCGTGTTTGAATTATTGGGCAAGAAAGGAGCCACGAAATTACTCCCCAAGCCATTACCCATCAAGGAGTTTTTGCTCTCTCACGTTTTTGGAGCTACCTGGGTGTTTTCTATCCACGTTTTTGTGGTTTTTCCTTGTTTTTCTAGTGGGGAAGAGGGCGTTTTTGTGTTGCAGAGTGGCTGGTAGGATGGGAGCTCGATTTGGGGTTTTGTTGAGGTTGTTTTGGCCATTGGAATTCTCATAACCTGTGGGAGAAATCAGTTTTTCTCCCTGTGGTCAAATTCCCCTTTTCACAGTCTGTTTTGGTGTGCCCACGATTTTGGAAAACCCATGGCCATCTTGTTTCTAAATTCCATTGTTAAAAATGTGTATCCATGCCCAATTATTGTATTTTTCTGTTTGTAGATGGAGTATGTTGGGGTATGGGTTATGGGTATCCATTGCTTTGGCTTGGGCTAGAGTGCAAGCATCCAAAAATGAAGAGGGTTCAGATTTAGCCTGATTATTGGCTTACTATATTGTCTTGAGGTTTTCTATAAAGACCCAGGTTCTTCGCGGTTCAAGGAACCAACAAAACCCCTTTTCACCGGCCCTTTCGGAAACAATCTGCGAGCAAACTGAGGTCTCACCCAAGGCAAAGTTATGGGGGGGTTGTGGAATCATGTTTCCACAACCGCGTGATGAGTGTTTACGCAGATCTGATGGGAAACGCGCTGCAGGGCTGCGCTATGAACTGAGGACTGTACGATGATCAACTTCGTTGTGGCTAACCCTTTTGCAAGGCCAAACACTTGCAGGACTCGTGCATCCAAGGACTGCATGGCTAAAAAATAACTCAACAAGGGACAACGCAATAGATAACTGCGCTTCCTCTTCAGACTTAACCAATTTCAACAAGTAACACTTGATTTTTTACCTACTCATCAACTACCTTAGATTATTGATCTTATGACTTATGCAAAGTGATGGAACTCAAATTACTGCATACTTCCGGTGCTACGCTCGATAGAGTCGCACAGTGCGAACTCAGTTGACTTAAATGCTTATGCAACAAGATTATACATTCATTCAGACTTAGACATACTTAAGCATCTAGCATTCATCCACATATGTGTAACTTTACATATTACTCCCATCTCAATCCTCATGGTGAATACATATAAAAGTAAAGACATAAAATGATAAGCAAGATCTCAAGCATTCATTGTAAGCAAATAACAGATGAAAACATGTAAACAATCACACAACATGAGAATTTAACATGGTTCACCACTAGGATGGGAACTACGTCCACAGGAACTGTTGTATTAGTCTTTGGGAAGGGTACAACAATTCCAGTTTGCGCACTCAATGACAAACTCTCTTCTCTCTCAATAGGCCTCTGCGCAAACAACTTTCAGAGCCTTTACAAAAGTGTCTCTCAACATAGAACTATTCAGTCTTTACACTTAAAATAGTTCTCAATGCTAAGCATAAACAACGACACGAGAGATTAACCCTTTCCCTTACAAAATGGTGTCTATTTATAGATCATGCCCGTAGGTCATGTCTTTACAATATGCAGGAAAAAACCCTAAGATTTCCCAAAAATGTCGTGGTTTTCCCTTAACTAGACTGCTGGCTTCTGGTAGCGAATCTTCCATCATGGGCATCCTCTGTGAGTGGTCACATCGCTATCAACCCCCCTGTCATGCGCACCCCAATAGGTCACTTACACCCAGTCATTCCTTCTCTAACGACCTTATGCGGTCGGTTCATGTAGTGGTTTCTTGCTTACGTGACCAGTCCCTTTGCTCCTTACCCGCTGCTTGGTAGTCATGTAGCATCTTTGCCAAAAATAGACTACCTATGGTCTAGCTGGAATATATGTCATCTTCCTTCCAATATACTACCTTGCCGGATCTCTAGGACTGGCTCATTGTAGTGCTGTACTCCTCCGAAACGCTGAACTTCGCAGCTCTTCCGATGTTGCATTGTGCTCATCTTCGCAGCTTCCCAAAACTGACTTGTTCAAAAAGTCTTCAACCGAACTGCACTTAAATCCGCAGTTCCAAAACTTGACTCGCCCAAAAATGCCCCACTTGGGCCAGGCCCAACAGGCCCATGACACTTACATGTGGCTCATCCCCGAGCCACCTTGAACTTCTTCATCTCCAGGTTGTTCTTCCTCCTATGGAGCCAACTTCGCAATGAGCTCTTGGTATGTTGCAGTCAATTTTGCAACATCTTCCTTGGTGTCATGCACAATTGTTTTGACGGTTTCTAACACATCAGCTATGATTTCATCATCCATTTGCTCTTGTACTGAATCCTGTCCTTCGTGGAGCTCTCTCAACTTTTCTTCAATTTTCTGGGTGAGCTCGTAGGCTTCCTCTTGCAGGGGCTGCGACTTATCTCTGATTTTGGTCTCCCTGTCTCACAGTGCGTGTAGTTGTTTCTTATATCCCCTAACTTCTGGAAATCTTTTGATTCAGTCCCTTGGAGGAAAGGCCTTGACCTCTGCGTCCAGCAATTCTAATGCTGTTTGCTTGTCCTTCAAATTGTTCTTGAGTCCCAACAACTCTTGGTCTTCTTCAAGTGCCGTAAAAAATTTTGTTTCCTCGTCCAGCAGAGTCTAGCACTTAGCCACTTCACTAGCTATACTCTCTGCTGCAACTTTCACTTCCTTTGCTCTAAGCTGTTGCTGATCAGGTGGAGTCTTTGATTGATTTTCCGCTTCCAACACAACAATATTCGCTTCGTAACTGACCTCCATATCCTTCATTTCTACTTTTACATCGCTAACCACCTCACCGATCTTAATAACAGTGTCTGTAGGGTCTGCCCTCTCATCACATTTTTATATCTCCGCAACTACCGTGGTGACTGTAGACTCTAGTCTCATGCGGCGATCATGCTCATCTTGCAATTGAATGGACCTCTTTAAGCTAGACTCCTGCAGCTTCTTATAGTTTGTGACTAAGTCATGGTGCTGGTTCCGAGCAACTACATCTCTCTCATGGATTTCCTCCACAACCTGCATGTGCAGATTATCCATTGGCAGAACTGAAATGTCTACATCCACATATCAAATGTCCTGCACACACGAAGTTAACTGATCACGCGGTGGCAATCTTACACTTAGTGGGTCCAGCTTGACTATGCGTGGATTCGATGGAAAAGTTAGGGCTATTTGCGCTATCTTCGACTGCGAAGTGCCCCCTGACTTTCCTTCCGATTCTGAGTCTCGCAGCAAGGGTAAGCGGCGGTGTACTTCTTCAATCTTTTATGTAATTCCTTGCATAGTGATTAGATTCTTCTGCAGACTCTGTTGAATTGCCTCATTCTATTTATCTTTTTCGATCATCAGGTCTTCCATCTACGATGTTACTGTAGACGTGATCATCTCATAATCTTCCTCATGGAGTTTGGCTTCGGATGGTCCCTTAACTGCTTTATGCTTCTTCTTTTGCACCTTTTGTTGTACAGGACTCTCAGCTTCCTTCCTTTTCCTTGTCCATGACTCTTCAACAATGGGCGTAGGAATGGGATTGCTCTCTGCGGAATCACTTTCGATTTCCACAACTTCGACTCTAAATTCAGCAGGCCATTCCTTCATAATGTTATCAATGTCATCTTCATTCATGTGGTATCTTCCTCTGAACCATTCAAGGTTCTTCGTCTGTGCCTTGGCTAAAATGTGAATAGAACGCATGTCAGCATAAAAATTGACAGTGCGAATGTACTTAGCCATTACCTCTTTTGTTATCCGCGGCGTGACGATAATGGCTTCACGTAACTACTCATAGTAAGTGTAGAAGACCTCAGCTGTCGCGTGTTGTCTTTCTGAATTCAAGTTTTCCCAAAGGTTTGCATAACAGAGTCCTCTGTAGTCATCATTGTCGGTTCTTATGGCAACGTAATCCTTCGGGTCCTTCCATCCTACGAATGCAATCAGTACTATTAACCATGTAAAATGGAAATTACCGCCATGGGTCTGTGTATCATTTAGTTCCTCCAGGAACTCATTCAATGAGTATTGACACCAGTTGAATCTTCCTCCCTCCGCAGCTTTTGCACCAAGCAGTACTGCGCCCGCAGGTACTTCCAATGGTCTTGCCTTCCTCAGAATTTTTTCGGCTAGCATTTGTGTGACAAACTGTGTAGCCTCATCATCTATGTCATCCATGACAAAGCCTCTCTTCCCTTTGAATACGGTTTCCTTTTTCTTCATCTTCGCAGCGACCTCTTTGTCCCTATTCTTTCCTTTAAAGAACTGCTTTGGGTCTTCGCCCCTCTTACTTAATCCAATGATCCGGTCGATCAAGTCTATGTTCAAGTCGATATTGCGATCAAGCCACAAATATCCCTGTTGAATGAGTGACATAAGGGTTCACACCACCGCATTCAACTCTGGAGATTGGTTAAAGTGAGGAAGCCTCAACAGGTTGAGCAGTCCCGATTCGACTACTCCGGATAACCAAGTTTCTACGACCAAGGTAGGATTTCCTTTGATGTCTCTCTTCCAGTACATGTACTTGTCTGGCTATAACTTTGGATACTTGGGTTCATAGGGGTCCTTCTGGATCTGAAGCAGGTCGTAATCTTCCCACTTACATTCTGGGATCTTACCCAATAGATTTCCTCCCACTTCGACATGCTTCGACATAGGCGAGAGCGAAATCTCATACATGGCATTCCTCATTAGCTTGGTGGCCGGTGCATCCTCTGCACGCGGTGAGATATACTCAGGGGTTAGCTTCAAATGTATTTTCGATTTTTCCCAACGAAACTTGTGACACTGTGGAACTCATCACTTTTGGCTTCATTTCTGGCGCCACTGGTTCTTTTCCCTTATCTTGCATTGCTGTAGCATGTCTTGGTGATCTTCGGGAAGCCTGACCTTGTTCTATTATAAATTTCTTGACGGGGGTTCTCATCAACCCTTTGATTCCCCCATATCTAAAAACCTTCACAGTCTCCTGGATCGTCAACTCTTGCTCAATAGAGGACCTTTCAAACATTCACTAGACATGTCTGGATAGAATGATGATATTTCTGATAGCTTGCTCTAAAACAATCGTAAAGTATCGCTCGCAAGAAAATTCAAAGGTTTCGGTAAATCCCGCGAGTCCAAATACATCAGTATTTATAGGCACATCTAGCCTCCTTCGTGCCCCTCAATGGCTAGATAAGCATTAAATGTGGTATCCGTTGGCCAAATTCGAAAAATATTTGGGTCCTTTCCTTCATTAACTCGTTCAAAATGGCTATTTATGCATTAAATGCCCGAGCGGTCACTGGAAAAAGTATTGTATAATGGCTCTATTTGCAAACGACATTCTAACCACTACTTTTCTGGAATCTTGCATCAAACTACAAGGAGGACTGTCTCTACTCCATCGTAGTTGCTTCGACATGTTGAGATTCTCAGTCTAAACTTGAACATTCTCTGCTTCATTGGTTTTGCGCAACTACCTTTTTGAGCTTCACGCTGTGCGGTTCTGCTTTTCTTTTAGTTTTTATTTTCTGTCTCTTTTTTTTTTTTTGCTACACTCTACAGAAGGTTTTGTGAAGTAGGGCTATCCCGATAAGGTTTTAGCCTACTTCCATTGACTAATCCAGGTAGATCATCTCCAGCTAACGTGTCTAACTGAACTGCACCAACATTAGTAACATGTGCAACAGTATATGGACCAAGCCAATGCATCTTAAACTTTTCAGAAAATTTCATAAATTTGCTATCATATAGGAGGACTAGATCACCTACCTGAAAGGACTTGTTCTTGATGTGGCGATCATGCCATGATTTTTCTCTGCCTTTCTGCACTTGTTGGTGAAATCCTGTGATGAAGCGATCTTCCTCCACACCAACCAAGTGTAGAAGCCTTTCTTCTAGTGCCTCTTGATCTTCCATGCTTGTAAATGTAGCTATTCTCAAGCTGGGAACAATATACTCCATTGGCATCACTACTTCCTATCCGTAGTGATATCTAAAAGGAGTGTGGCCAGTCAATTTCTTACTAGTAGTTATGTATGCCCACAACACAGCTGGAATGTGCACATCCCAGTCATCCTTATTCACATTGCATATCTTATTTAATGCATTCTCCAGTACTTTATTGAAAGCTTCAACAATTCCATTTGCTTATGGATGATATGGCGTACTTCGTTGATGATGAATGTGGAACTCTTCTGTCAATGCATCAATAGTTCTTTTCATAAAATGAGTGCCTTGATCACTCATAAAAATCTTTGGGCATCCAAACCTTGTAAGGATATTCTAAAAAATGAACTGTGCGGAAGTGGCTGTGCTACAGTCCTTCACTGGATTTGTTTCTTCCCATCTGGTGAGACAATCGGTAGCAATAATAATATATCTTGCACCAGTTCATTTTCCCGGTGGGTTTATAGGTCCCACAAAATCAATTGCACATTTCTCAAATGCCTGAAGTGTCAGCTACGGATTCAAAGGCATCTCGTCTCTTCATGACGGATTCCCTATCCTTTGATAAACATCGCAGCTCTGGCAATGCTCCTTTGCATCTTTGTGAATAGTAGGGTACCATAGCCCTGCTCGCAATATCTTCTACGCAGTAGCCCTTCCTGTGTAGTGACCTCCCGATATAGCTGAATGTGCCTCAGCCAAAATAAATGGCCTCTCATGCTCCAGTACACATCTGCGCAGCACTTCATCCAGTCCCAATTTGTATAGTTGGACCGCAATTATGGTGAAGTATGCTTCTTTCACTACCAGATACTTCTTCTGCTACGTAGTGAACTCTATGGGTGCCAACCCAACAGTCAAGAAGTCTATGATATCTTTATAGTAGTCATTGACAATCTGAATAGAAAACAACTGCGCATCAATCATATTGTCTTCGAGGTTCATAAGTTCTTCTCCTTACTCGATCCTTGACAAATGATCAGGTTCCAAGTTCAATCTACCCGGCTTAACTACAATTTCAAAGTCATACTCCTGAAATAGTAACATCCATATGCAGATTCTCCCCCCTAACACTGGCTTGTTGACCAGGTATTTCAAAGCAGAATGGTTAGTGAACATAGAGAAGTGTGTACCAAGAAAATAGTGCCTGAACTTTTGTAGTGCATAGACCATAGCTATACCTTCTCTCTCAGTGGTTTTGTAATTCTTTTCTATAGATGAGAGCTTCCTACTTGAAAATTCAATGGGATGGCCAATACATCCCTCTCCTGGTTGTGCTAGTACAACACCTAATGCTATACATGAAGCATCAACATGTACATGAAACGGTTTCCCCCAGTCTGGAAAAACTAGGATCGACGCAGTTACCATTTTCTTTTTTAATGTGTCAAAGCCTTGTTCACATTCTACATTCCAAATGAACTACGCATCTTTCTTCAATAGCTTCTCCATCGGTGTGGTTATATGAGCATAACCCTTTATAAACTTCCGATAATAACTTGTATGGCCCAATGTGGTGTGCAGCTGCTTTATTGAATTCAGTGTCAGTAGGTTTACAATAACTGTGATCTTCGTAGGATCAACCATCAAGCCTTCATTAGAGATATTTTGAGGTCAAAAATGGCCTCAAAACAAACAAAATGTACTATAAAAAACAACCAATCACATTCTAGTAGATGACATCATTTCCCATGTTGAGGTGGCATTGCATGAGTTAAGAATGCTTATTTGTCAAATTTTCTATGGTGGATGAAAATACATAGTTAACCAAGGTAGTGGTGTAAGTACTTTTAAGTCATAAAGTAAAGTACTCATAATGATAGTCTTTTCATAAAATAATATTATTGTCATTTTCAAGTAAAGTACTCAAAATTCATAAAGAAGGTCCTTCACATTTTTTATAAAATAATATTTTATCATTTTTATGTTTTTTATTTTAAATTATATATTCACTCCATTCTATTTAATATCATAATGTCAAACTAATATATATATATTCATTTCACATTTTTTCATAAAATAATATTTGTCTTTTTATTTCATATTTTTAATTTTTAATTATATATTCACTCCATTTTATTTAATATTATAATGCCAAACTAATATATATATATATAGATATCCTTGTACTTTTAAAATAAATTAAATTCATTATTGATATTAATCTAAAAAATGTATATTAGTTATGCATATAAATTTATGATTTTGATATTAATTTACCAATATAGATTTAATGAATAAAAAATAATGATAATAATGCAATGTGGGTTATTAACATTTTACATGTAAATAAATTTTCAATTAAATTACATTATATTAAATTTATGAGAAAAGTACTAAATATAAAAAGTCAACATAAAATTAAAAAAATAGCTCTTAAAAATGTTTTTTATTATTTAATTTCATTTGCAAGTTCAAGACAAATAAATGCTAAATGACAATAAATTTTTGGGAATTTACAATGAATCTTAGTCACATCAATGTAGAGTTTTTTTATTAATTTTATTTATAGTGTATTTTGAAAAGTAACTCAACCATGGTTATTTATATTGTGCATAGAAAATAGTGTGGGAGGTGACTTGTCATATATACCTACCCCATAAAACCCTCAATTAATAATATTTTAATATATCTCATATTTTTGTAGTACATCTCTTAGGAGGCCATTTTTTGACCTCAAAATCTCTCTAATGGTTTGCATACTATGTGTCCCCACAAAATTCCATAGGGTACACAAAATAGACACTTCTTCAGGTTCAATGAAATTTGGCACTGTCTGCACTTTTCTAGCATCAATCTAAGGTTTGCGCAATGGTTCTTCAGCAACCCAAATACTGTCCAATCATCAAAATAGGCTTCTAAAAACTTATGCATGAAATCTTTAAATGTTGAGACCACAACTCTAGAAAAGATGGTAGGTGCATTCTTCAGACCAAATGACATTACTGTGTACTGGAACGACCCCCATTCAGTGGCAAAATTTGTCTTGTGTCTATCTACTAGAACAATTCTTATCTGATGGTATCCCGAAAATCCATCAATGAAGGAATATGCCTCATTTCCTCCAACGTTATCGAGCACCTCATTAGTGAAGGGAATAGGAAATGGGTCATGCATCGAAGCATCATTCAATTTTCTAAGATCCACGCAAATCCTGATCTCACCCTTAGTTTTCTTGTCTTGGATCACCATCGAGCTTATCCACTCTGACTCTTCAACCGGCTCAATGATCCCCGCATCGAGCGTTTTATCAAGTTCTACCCTAACTCACTCCTTGTATCGTGGATTCAATCTATAGGGCCTTTGCTTATCAGGCTTCACACCTAGCTTAAGAGGTATCTTCATAACCCCTAAGTCACCCAGAATACCTTTCATTTCTGTGAACTTTGTCGGGAATAAATCCTGGTACTCATGTAACAAGTTTGCGATATTCGCGACCGTCTCATCATCCCAGTATTCTCCAATAGATGTAAACTTTGGTTCTTCACTGGTGCCAATCTTCACTTTCCTTGTTTTTACGGGTCCACTCATGTCTGAAATTTCTAGCGGAGGTCCCTCTATGTCGCGCGCTCCCTCTAAATCAAGTATGTTTATGTTGTGCGGGTCCTCGTCATCACTTTCTTATTGTTTATCTTCTTGTTCAGCAAGGTTATAGCATTCAAGGGCATGCTCTATCTGTTTCGTGTACTCTGGTTGTAGGTTTTCAGGTACTTCTCCAAAGAATTCCTCTAATGTCATGTTTCTGTGTGGACATTCTGGTCTACATATTGTTTCCTTGATAATCTGCAAAGAATCATTTATGTTAGGGTTGGCGTCTTCAAAATTAAAGCTCTTTTGGAAGTTTGCAGTCAGGGTAGGCCAATCTATAGTTTCTCTATTCAACTCCATGTCTAGATACCAATTCTTTGGAATTTGTTCCTCCAACATGTGCACAAACAGATGCACCCATTCTGTCTATGGTCTCTCCTCCCATGCTTGTGAATGGATTTCAATATGCTCCCTTGGATCCGTTTGTCCATTATATTTTTCAGAGGTCAACGCAACCTTCTCAACAAATTTGATCTACATCTTGATTCTGCTCTAATACCATGTGGTCAATGTTTGCTTATGCACAGCCCACCATCTAGAAGGTGTCTCGCATAGTGCCATGTTTAGTGCTGGTAAGCGATGTTATTTTGCAATTGCTACAGTATATTCTTTTATAAAGGAATAAATATTAGGTGAACCATCATAGGTAGGAATTGGACTTACCTCCTTTCCAATCCATCACAATGACTTTGTAATCTGTGTGCATCTCCTTGCAGATACTTCATGCATACGACCTTTCCAGTTCTCCAGTCCTGCGTCAAAGTCTGAGATGCAAGAGTTGTCACATCGCCAACTGAGTGTTCCATCCTCAATAGGATTAACATAGTCATCTTGATTCGCAGTCATCTTGTAAAGGAGGTCAAGATCTTGTGCTCTAGATTCTTCCTGAATTGTCTCACTGTATCGATCTCCGTGTGCAGGGTCCAGCGGTGCGATGACCCTGAGATGCTTTCCTTCGAAGATCATCTTCTTCGTCTTCAAGTTTATGATGGAAAGGTTATCCATAGCCCATTCAATTCCCAATAATGCAGGATAAGGATGACTATCATCCACAATTTCGATAACCTCAAAGTCAGCATGACTTTGCACTCCATCAATGTCAACAATAACATTGGATAACCTTCCAAAAGGTATGACTTTCTCCTGATTGTCCATTCTCAACTGTATAGGTGACCATAATAGCTTTGGTCTCCTCATCTGCTGCCATGTCTATTTAGTTAAGACATTTACTTCAGATCCCAAATCAAGAATGATATCATCCATCACATAGTCTCCTATTTGCGCACTGAGTCTCATTTCTCTTCTTGTTCTTTTTTGTTTCCCGATATGATGAACTGCACTCTGTGCAGTTTCAATCTCACTACGTGGTTCATACTGATCTAATAGTTTTTTGCAATTCTGCGATAACATCTGGGCTATTTAATAGTTTCATGTAGCTCCTTAGGAACTGCGCAACAGAGGTGCATGTCTTTGCTGCGTGGTTCGTTTTATCATAAGCCGCTGGCATATCCTCTATATGCGGTATTTCACTACGCAATGGGATTCTTGGTGACCTAGGTGCTTGTCCTTTGAAAATGTCTCGCGCTTCTTCAAATGCTCCTTTATTCTTCTCTAGATCAAAGGCAGGTGTCTTTCCAGTAGCTTTTCTGATCCAAATTGTTTCAAGAGGAGTGTGCTTAGTCTCAAAGTCTCTAGAAGTCGAAGCTTCTACTCCTCTATCTCTCCCTGTTGTAGCGCCAATTTGTGTCACTACATTATACTCGGATCCACAGGCCTTCTCTCTATTGCGGTCAACTGAATGTTCGGGTTCAGTGCATCTTGCTTTCTTTTCTACATTTCTGCAGCTAACACTAGGCAGACCTCAATGACATGATCAAAAGATTTGCAATAATTCCAAGTAGTACATTCATTGGTACAATCCCTAGATAAGTGACCTGCCTGGCCACATTTGTAATAGATCATCTGGCCTCTTCCCCTTCCTTGTCTTGGGCTAGTATTTCTTCCTCTTTCGCGGAATCCTCCACGGCCTCTATATGCGCCTTGGTCATACTGCACATTAGCTTTTTTCGGTGGGGTTTCTTCTTGCACTCTATATACTCCACTATTGCACATATGCTCCATGTCTCACTTCCTTTCTTGCATGAGCTCATATGCTCTACAATTGGATTCATCATGTCCGACTGATTTACAAAAATTGCAATATAGATTCTTAGTGGTGCGCACATACTTCTGTATCAGATAACAGTATCCAGGCCTACGGCCTCGCGTTTTACAGATTTCACACCACGGTGCTTAATTCTAATTTAGTGGGTTCAGGGCTCCACTGTGTTGATGCCCCGAATATCGCAACATCAAGCAGAAAAGGATTCTCCCCAGTTAAGGATTTTCCCCAATTAGATCACTCATCGTTTGGTGTGGGGAATCCATCCGGTTAACAGTTTTGACTACCGTAAGTTTTTAAAGATTTGTTGGTTTTACCGGTTGCGGCCCAATCCACTGGTTATGTATTTTGTATTTAAAATGATGTGCATGTGTCATAGACTAAATGCATGCGGTAAACAAATCTGTATTAATCTAAACTAGTCTAATCTACCTATCCTTATAAGGAGCAGAGTTAAAGAATGGGTAAATAACTAGAAAATACAACAAAACAATCCACGGTTAGCTGTTAAATTGAAAGGGGCATTTATAGCAAAAAAGAAAGATTATCTAAGGTAACTCAGATAATTATAAACATTCCATTACCCCTTTAACACAGAAATTTTACATAAGAATATGAAACCATCCACAACAAATAATTAATTCATAAAAGCCAGGAAATATCTCACAGGAAATGTATGAGAAATTTACAGAAATAGTTCAACATCTTAATCAACAAGACTCCATGTAAAATAATGTGCTAGATTTCACAAGCCAAAATGATTTCCATTCATGTAGCATAAATACTTCCTTTACAAAATAGCAAAAGAGTTTCACTTGCCAAAAGCCCTTTGCTTCTCCTCATATTAGCTATATATAGCTTTAAAAAATATGCAAAGAATTGACACCTATACCCTAACCATTTAGATTCATCTATTTTTTCTTGTAGTGCTTGATATTACATAAGAGAAATATTCTAAATGCTTTTACAAAATGGGAATTACAAAATTACAAATGTTTTATCATCCCAAATGTATGTACAAAGATACACATCCATGTGTCATGCTGAAGAGCACGAGTTATCTCTGACTTGGCTCCTTTGGAAGCTCAGGCGCCTCTGGGATTGTTGGGGTCTCCTCTTGCATCACTGCAATGGTTGGGCCAATCTCTGATGTAGTAGCTTGACTAGTTGCCAGTGCCTTCTCCACCTCTGCTATGTGAATTCCCTAATGATTAGTGTCTTTCACAATATTTGCTCCAATCAAGGGGCTCATGAATCTGAGAGATATCTTTTGCTTGACCAGCTCTTCTTCTAAGGTGTTTATTTCAGCCGCAGTAGTCTGGAGGATTTCTTCCAGGCTATGTTGATGAACAGCAGCTTGGCTGATAAATTGGCGTAGATCTTTTGCTGTCAATGTGTCCAGCTTCTGCACATTTCACTTTCTACCTGGAGCTCTATACTCAAATTAGCTAAATACTGGTCCTTATCTGGGAAGTCTTTTATCATTTGAGGCATGGCTATTCTGCAGTTTTCCTATGTGTTCCGGATCCGGGAGTATACGGTCTTGCACTGATCATAAGATTCTGAAGTCACGAAGGCCAATTTCACTCTGCAGTCTCTGGAATACTCCAGGGTGCGTATATCTGCCTTGTATTCATCAATAGTTTTAAGGGGAAGGGTTGCTGGGAACCCTAACTTCCTTCTCTCCATTCGATATGCCTTCTAATCTCGTCATTGATGCGTGAGTGCTTCCTTCTGACCCTGGTGGCTTCAAAATTTACTTGCTTGACCTTGGCCATGACTAATTTTAGTCTATCTATTTCTTCTGCTATGAGTTCTCTGACTCCATAAATCTCTTTTAGGATTCCACTGGCTTGCTCATGGAAGGGTTTGATATCTCCCATTTTGTTGTTTGCTAACTCCAATTATTGCTCCAGTGATTCATTATCTCCTTGTAATTTTTCAATGCTCTCTTTCAGGTCTCCTAACTCCTGAAGGTTGTCGAATTTATCATATTCGAGCTTCAAATTCTTCCCTTTAAGATTTGCATTTTCATCTTCTAAGGTCCTTACTTGTATTGACAGAGCTCTCAAATCTGCCTCTAATCGTTGGAGTTCTCTTTGCAAGTCTTCCTTTTGAGATGTGAGAGCATTGATTTCTCAATCATCAGGTTTGCATAGTTATGCTCTTTGACCAAGGCTTCCTGAAGCTGTTGTGCTTTCTCCTTTTCTTCATGTAACTTGTCTCCCAATATAAAGACATTGTCTACGGTTGCTGTGACCGTGGCTACAAAGAAGGATGCTAAGTGTCTAGCTGCTTCTTTAATGTTCCTCATGACCGTGGTCTCATGGGTGGTGATGATGTCTGGCCGAAAAGGTCTTTTCAATTTGGAGCCTATCTCCTTGACAATGGTTTTCCTCTTCTTGTTGTAAGTAAAATTTACCCAATTGGAAAATGTGCTTCCTTTATAAGGTTTGAAAGGCACAATGGGTAGATCCCCTATGGGAGAGCCCATATCCAAGTTCTGCAGGTCTGGGCTTTTGGGGTCAATCTCTTCTTGGGATTTCTTTTCTTCCTCTTCTTTCCTCTTTGCTTCTGCTTTAGCTTCGGCTGCTTGGATCTTCAAATTTTCTTCTTCTCTTGATTTATCTTCTTGGATCTTCTTTATGTGTTCCAAGAGTTTCAGTTCTTCTTCAGAGAGAGACTGGGAGCTTGAGCTGGCTCCTCCTTTGCTTACCTGACAAATCTGTAGCTCGGCCATATTGCTGATTCCTCTATATGGTTGTTCCTGAGGATCATAAAAATTGGTATATTCACAGGGAGTAGAGTGCTCTTTGCAATGATGCGCAACTTTGCCTTGTCAATCGTTCCTATGGAAAATCCTTTCTCCAAAGTGGAAGCTTTTCAATTTTGCAACAAACTCTTTTAGAGTCATGATTCCTGCAAACTTGTAGGAGTCAATATAAAAGGGTAAGGGGGGAGAGGTGGCCTTTTTGGCTTTGTACAAGGTGTTACCCATTCCATCAAGGAAGACTTTCCTGACCATTTCCTTATGGACTATGCAATCTGTAGCATACTTTGGAAGAATATATGGTGCTTTAGAACCTCCATACATTCTTATGTAGGTACCTTCCGGAGAGAAATAGAAATCGCCATACTTTTCGAAGGTTTCCATGGCGTTCTCTGATAAACAATTTGGTTCTTCATGGAAAATCATTTCATAAAGCGGCATGATGAACTCCTCATAGATGAGCTTGTAGTCTCTCTTGTAATTTTGTGCCCAAAAGATTTTATAGGCAAGGAATATTGGACCTTCGGTCGGACTCCACATGCATCCCAACTTGGGAAAAAGACACTTTGCCACAATACAATCTATGAGATACGAGGCCATATAGAATTCTGCCTTTCTTTCCTCTAGCCCTTCTTTAGCCATTGTTATTGCTGATGTCAGGCTATCTGAGAGAATGTCGGCCGAATTGAAGATTGTGCCTTTGAAAGCGACAAAATGTATGATAGGGACCCACTGCAGCATGAACATCGTCCCTTTAGGTCTCTCGAAGATCCTGCTTAGCATGAGAGCAATTAGTCTGATGGGAGGCCTTAAATTATGGATTTCTTATTCCTCACTATCTTTTCTTCTGAATTGCTTGCTTGAAATTAACATCCTCCTTGCCATGTCTAAATTATCCATATTGATCTCCTGCAACCATGCATCATCTAGTTGCTGTTGTGCTTTGGATAGTTTGTAAGCTGTTGCAATGTAAGACGGGTGAAATGAGGTGAAGGAATTACCCTTGCTGTCTGCTATGACTCTAGTTTCAGGGTTGGCATGCTGCAACACCCATCCGATCACCTCTGAGCATGGGAATAGTTCTGGACGTGTGGCTACTTTGGATATACAAGAGGTCCGGATGTTTTGATACAAGCATTCTTCTTCAAGGAGGGCTTCCAGAAATACTTGATCCCTTATCATACGGTAGACATCACCCCAGTTCACTTCTGGAGGAACGTTTGTAGTGCATTTGGTGTCCTGAAATGTCGTCTCCAGTCTGGAGCTTTCTTCGATCGCTTCCTTCCTCCTTTTGCCACCTTTGGCCATAATGAGAATCCTGTACAACAATTGACCTGAATAAGCATGCATGGCATAGTGTTTTACAAATCTAAACTATTACATGTAGATGGTTTTTAAAAGGAATATGTTCCTTTCTCATAAAAAGGAATAAAATGTGAAAACATTAATCAGGCTATCCTCGTGGATGTGCTGGTTAGGAGGACTAACGGTTACAAGATCAAGGTTGGTCTGGGTACTCAAGTCCTTCGGATACTGTCCAATGCACGGGGGTGGGAAATGTCAACATACTATAGCTGAGACGTCTATTGATTAGGTGCGAAAAGGCGGACAAGTTCAGGAAGTCATGAAAAGACGCAGCTTTCAAAAGCGAGAGTCTCGGGACCTATTACACCTAAGTTTAGGGTTGCTTAACGCACGCCCTCTTAAGGTCAAACTTTTAACCAGGGCTGGGAAGGGCTAACACATAATGGGACCATGATTGAGGTGGTGATACCAGGAAGCGTGATACTCTGCGGTAGCTGCACAAAGGTTGACAAAGTTCCAGGGAAATGTCATAGTAAATAACAACCCAATGAAGCAAATGAAACAATAATACAAGCAGGCATATACGTTCTATAATACAGGCGAATGTACTTACTTGGAAACGGAAGGCATGACGCCAACGATACTCTAGCAGCCTGCGAATCTAAGCCTTGAGACAACGGTGAACGCACTCGGTTGTTCAAACGGAATGGGCAAGACCTTGGAGCGATAATAAAAAAAAAGTTGAAACAGTAACCGGGTCTCACCCCTATTTATGAGATCTGGCACATGTGGACCATTAATTTGGTAGTTGAATGCCATTAAATGGGCATTAAGCCTGTGTATGGCTAGGTCACGTTGAAAACTTTTCAATAAATGCGACTGTCAAACGTGGGAAGCTCATGTTAAAGCTTCCGACACACGCAGAAAGAAAAGCTAAAAATGTTTCGCCGTTGCGGAAGAGTTGTGCGAGTGTTTCCACGAGAGAGCTATGTGCCGCGGGAGACTTAAATGAAATCTTTCGCTTCTGCAGGAAAGTTATCCAAACTTCTCCGAAAAAATGCCAAGGCTTGTTGGTACGAGGAAATGGTGATTTTTTCGAAAAGGAAGAGTCGAAGGGTTTCTGGCACTCGTGGAAGAGTTATGCAAAAGCTTTCGCTGTAGCGGAAGGTTTTGACAAGCTTATTTCGTTGTGGTCCTATTTGATTAAACGTTTCGTCCCTTCGAAGACTTTAAGTTATATTTTCCGTTGTGGTCTAACTTTGTTTATTCTTCCGCGGTTTCGGATGACTTAAGCCAACTCTTCCACCATTTCGGGAAAGTTAGCTGAAAGCTTCCGTCGTTGCGGGTCAAAACGCTAAGTTTTTCTTGGTTTAAAAGAAAAAAAAAGAAAAAAATATAAGGCAAACTTAAGACTGAAGCTAAGTAACAAGATGCCCAAAAGGTGCAGGAAAACATTTAAAGGAAGTCATAAAAAGAAGGAGGGTCCCCAATATTTTTTAAAATCTAAGGGGAGGTGTTGTCCTAACAACAAATGGCGATTCGCTGGTGAACACAAATCTCTGAAACAAACTCACCTAAAATCTGAAAAATCTCAAAGTGTTGATTGCATGAGAAGTTGAAGGTCTTCATATTTCAGTTCTAAAGGATACATTGATAGCTCTTTTTCATGATGGTGATAAAGGGAAGGGTAACTTTGACTCAACTTCCTTGAAAACTCTCTTGGGGCCAAACTGGGGTTTTTAGAAAAGGTCGTCTTTTAGAAGCTTCAAAGTATAGGACTCCACTGGATTGTGGCAAGATCTCATAGGGACATTCGTTTGTTCCTCATTCCCACGCTCTCACATCATTTAGATGTCTCTTTAATTCCTGGCTTTAGCCATTTCGAGTCTTCCAGAAATATATTTCTTCTACTTTCGAGGTTTAGATATAAGTTCTTCAATCCATAATGTCCTTTTGTGTGAATAGAAGCTTTAATTTCATGATTCACGGACGGAGAAGAACTTTGCTGGGTTGGTTTGTTAGACAGCTTTCTTTGGTTTACTCGATCTTACTGTTATTTTCTCGGCCATGCTTCAATTGAAGTGAGAATTTCTAAAAACCAAACTCTTTAATATGTGCCTTTGGGATTTACTTGGAGCATGTGATCATTTTAAATACCATGTATCTGTGAGACATGCTTCCTCTCCATGGGTCCAACCATAGTCAACTTCTTGAGACAATCATTATTATTAGGGTGAGTAAGCCCTGAGATAGTTAAAAAGGAAACATTGGATCTTAGTTATTTGACAAGGGTTACTTCAACCAGTCAAAAAGGAGAATTATTGCATTCCAGGATACTGACCAATGAAGGTGAGGTTATGAATATGCATTCCACTTATTTGTGAGCTTCTGATTATGTCTGAGTTCTCTGGAGTCTCATTCATCTAGCTACACCATGATGAATTTTTGGCTTTTATGAAAGCAAAATGAGCAAAGAATAAAATGACTAGTGGCTGAAGGCAACTTAAAGAAAACTAAAACAAAGTAAAAGCAACGAAGACAAACCAAAAGAAAGAAAGCATGTTTTATTTATGTACAAAACCTAGAGAGATTTATGCAAAGTACTGCTTTAAAGCAAGGCTATTGAGAGGAAGGTTTAGTTCCTCTCCTTGTAGGTCTTTCACTTTATAGGTTGATGGGCCCAGCTTCTCATAAATTTGATAAGGGCTGAGCCATAGGTGTTGAAATTTTGTGTGCATTCCCTTACCATCGTGTTGGTGATCCCACTTGAGGGCTAAGTCCCCTACATCGAAAGTTCTCTTCCCGGATTTTCTTTTATCAAACCATCGCTTGACAATGTCTTGGTGATGATGAAAACGTTCTTTGGCCCTTTCCCTTGACTCTTCCAGTTTTATCAGCATATCAATTCTAGAATGTAACGCTTGATTGCTGGTCCCTCGAGAGGATTGGGATAACTTCAAGGAGGGGAGTAATACATTCGGTGGGAGAATGGCTTCTTTGCCATAGACCAGGTTGAAGGGAGAGGATCCTAAGGAATCTTTAGGTGTTACCCTATCAGCCCATAGAGCATTAGGGAGGATTGCGTGCCAACTCCTTTGATTTTCAATCACAGTCTTTTTCAAGATACAGATGAGGTTTTCATTGGTTGATTCAGCTAAACCATTTCCCTGAGGGTAGTAATTGGCTGAATAATGTAATTTGATTCCCCTTTCAAAAGCGAATTCATTAATTTTTATTGATGAAAAATAAGGTGCATTATCAAAAACCAGGGAAATTGGAACCCCAAACCTGGTTATGATATTCTCTTCCAAGAAGTTGATGACCATGTCTTCATTAGCTTTATTTAGGGGAACAGCTTCCACCCATCTCATAAAATAATCTGTAGCAGTCAGAATGTACCGATGCTGCAGTGAAGAGTTGGGATTTATTTCTCCAATTATGTCTATGCCCCACTGCTCAAATGGTTCAGTAATGATGACTGGCTGCAGAGGCCCTGCTACTTTGGGTAGCTTTCTAGTGATCCTTTGGCATACATCACAATTTCTCGCATAGGCATGGACATCTTTGAAGAGAGTAGGCCAATAATATCCCGCTCTAAGTATTTTGTGTGCTGTAGTGTCCCCTGAATAATGTCCTCCAGCAGGTCTGTCATGTAGTTCTTTGACCATGCTAATAGCATCTTCCTTTTCTAAACATCTGAGATAAATGCCATCATAATTTTTTTCTGAAGAATACTCCTTCGATAATCTAGTAGGCCACTAATTTAAGACGGAGGGCTCTTCTTTATTTTGGGCTCCAGTGTTCTGGTAAGTACCCTGACTATAAGTAATGTACCAGATCCCTGTACTAAGACTCTGGAGCTGTGAAGATTGAACACACGTCTATCATATTCAGCTCGGCTTCATTCCTCCAATATAGCTCTTCGTCAGTTGGGATTTGAGTGAGTAACTTACATAGGCCTTGACCTTTAATAATGCTAGCGGGCTTGAATTCTAAGTCATATTCCTGGAGGGCGGTGACCCAATTCCCTCTTCTTTCTCCCAAATCCTTTTGAACAAAAAGAGTTCTGACAGCGGGATGAGGGACTATAACCCTTGTCCTATTTTTTAGAATATATGGCCTAAACTGTTTTACTTCTTTGAAGACTGCATATGCTTGTTTGTCTACCACGGGATAGTTTAGCTTGGTGCCTTGCAGACCAGTGCTCATAAAAGAGATTGGATATTCATGTCCCATTTCTATCTTCTGAGTTAGGACAGCTGCAAGAGAATCATCAGAGGCAAACGTATACAATATAAAATCTTTGTCAAATTTCGGGATTCTTAAAGAAGGTGCCTTGGTTATTGCTGCTTTGATATCTTTGAATGCAACCTTTTCCAAGTCTGTCCATTTAAATTGTACATATTGCGTAACCATTTGCGGCAATGGTTTAACTATCTGGGTGAAATCCGGGACGAATCTTCGGACAAAATTTATGGTTCCCATGAATGATTGCATAGATTTCTTACTGTGAGGTGTGGGGATCTTATTAATAACCTAGAACTTCTATTGATCTATTGATATTCCTTCCTTAGAGATGATATGATCGAGAAGTTTTCCTTCAATAACCGCAAAAATGCTTTTCTTAGGGCTCAGGGAGATGCCATACTTCCTGCAGAGGTCGAAGATTTGCTTCAGGTGAGAAACGTGATCTTCTCTTCTTTTGGAAAAGACTGTGACATCATCCAAGTATACTACTACACATCGATCGCTCAATCCTTAGAAGGTAATGTCCATGGCTCACTGAAAGGTGGCTCCTGCATTAATTAAACCAAAAAGCATTCTTCGGTATGCAAAATTTCCCCACTTAGTGAGAAAAGTGGTCTTGAGTTGGTCTTCTTCTGATACTAGCACTTGATTGTAACCAGAGAAACCATCCAGTAAGGAGAACAGTTCGGATCCTGATACCAACTGCAATATCTGATCCATCGGGGGAACCGGGTAATTGTATTTATTGGAAGCCCTATTCAAGTTTCGGAAATCTATGCACAGCCTGATTTCTCCTGATTTCTTCCGCACAGGGACTAGATTTGCCACCCATTCAAAATGCCGAACTTTGAAAATGATTTTGGCGTCCAGTAACTTTTTTAATTCTTTTTGGATTAGAGGCTCAAGCGTTGGATGCATTCTCCTTAACTGTTGCTGGAAAGGTTTGACTCCTTCTTTCATAGGTATTACGTGTTGAATGGTACGGGTGTCATATGTTTTTAGATCACCATAGGTCCAAGCGAAGACATATTTATATTGCTGGAAAAGTTTAATGAACCTACTTCTTTCTGTCGGCATACAACATTTTCCTGAATTGACATACTTTGGTTCAACTTCGGTGCCTACGTTGATCAACTCATATTGCAGGGTCGAACTATGGGTCTTGGCATTCACTAGTTTCCTGAATTTTTTTTGCAAGTCGAAGAGGGCCTCTAGCGTCCTCACACCTTTGGGCATAAATTTTCCTTGCACTATGTCATTATTTCGTAGATCTGAGTCGTGCTTCTCTTCCTCTATAACGGCTTCTTGAAACACATCTTCATTGGTTAAGAAACCGATGATCTGTTCATCATCGTCAAATACTCTAAAATTTGTGATATTGTTTGGCACCGAAGGCCTGAAAATTAGTTCAATAGAACATTTGTTATTAGTGGGTACTAATCTGGAAGCGGAAGTAGCTAACAAATCAGCTGCAGTGTTTTGTAATCTTGGGACAACATTAATATTAAAAGCGTCAAAGCAAGAGATTAAATTCTAGACTTATGCTTGATAACCTTTTAAATGAGGTGAAAGACAATGAATCGTATTTCTTACTTGCCTAACCACAATTTCAGAATCACCAATGACTATCAAAGATTTAACCTTTAGATCAATGGCCTTTTTCAAACCTTGAATGAGAGCTTCGTATTCTGCAGTATTATTAGTACATTCAAAATCTAACCTACATGACAAAAAATATTTATTTTTATTAGGATCGATTAAAATGCAACCAGCTCCGGATCCTTCCTGTGTCTTGGAGCCATCAAAGTAAAGCGTCCAAAAGACATTTTCTTTTCTACCTAAGTTAGTTTGATTATTGTCTAAGTTAGTGGCTAAGTCTGCTATGTTACAGTCAATGTCATCAGCCTGCGAAAACTGAAGGAGATCAGGCTGTCTATCTAAAATATGGCTAACTTCTTTTGACTTGTAGTTTCCAGGTTCAATTTCCAAAAAGTAATTTCCTAAAACTGAAGACGAAAAGGCCACTGCTTCATTCTTTCCATCCAGCTGAGTAACATTTTGTTTCATATGTGGTTCCCTCAATATCTTAATCTGATTTTGACGATTTTGATATGGCAACCATAGATGGGACCAATCTATTGCAAAATAGACATTAAGTTTCGTAGACCAGTCCCTACTCAATATTGGACCGTAGGCCTCGGGAATATCAACTACCATTATATCAATGAATTGGCATACTCTTGGATCGGATGACAATCTAATGAGTACATCTTTCATCTCCCCAATAACCTTAACAACAGTCCTATCTAATTGTATGATTTGAGATGGGGATGGGAGAGGCTGTCCGTTAATTTTCTTGCAAATCAACAAAGGCATGACATTTGAGTTGGATCCCGAGTCTACCAGACAGTTGTGGACATTATGATTAAATATTTCAAAGGTCAATAGAAAAGGAAGAGCCTGAGATTTTGATTTTATGCCAATACTTGCTTCATTGATCTCTGGGTTTTCCTCAGTGTTTTCTACTGGGACAGCTATTTGCGTATCTAGTGCTTGCATCATTTTCCTCCTCTCTTGTGGTAAACTACACATATAAAAAATGGAGACGTTTGCTTTAGTTTTTTTAATATCCTCTATTATATCATAGCTCATGTCACAACCCTTTGACACCTCTAATTGGTTTTCTGTTTTGTTCAAAGGAGCTTGTGGTTGTTTATTAATTTCAGAGTTGGGTACTTTCGTCACTGTAGGAGCAGCCACCGTGCTCATTTTGGGTTGGGGAGGTATTACAGTTATGTGCTGCCTCGGTATTTGGTTAGACCTTGTCTTAGGTAGTTCTATTGTTGGTTCGGTTACCGGGCCTTTACTCCTAGTAGCAATGTTAACAGATGTTGTTTCCACTTCATCTGTGAGCTCTTCACAAGATTGTTCTTGGGAAAGGGTCCAATCCCAAAGGATCATCGTAGTGTTGGGGGTTGGTTCCTCATTGTCAAGAATTTTCTCTTGTTGGGGACTTGTTTGCTCGGGTGTTTGTGCATCTAACATTTGGTTCATTACTAAGCTCATCGAGTTGATCCAATGTGGACAACTTTTCTCCGAATGTTGTTCTTGGTGAAAAGTACAAAAGTGATCCATCCCTATTTCATTAAGATTTAATACAATAGAATTATTTACTGGTGGGGTTGGATGCCCATTGTCTTCTTTCCGTTTGTAGAACGGTTTGAATGGTGGTCTGGAAGAACTTGTTGCTTTATCCTTTTCTAAATCCACGATTTTATTGGAGATTTTCTGCATCATTTTTATGACACCTTCTAAATCTGTTGTGGGTTCCTCTTTATCCTTAGTCAACCAAAAAGGTTTCTTAACAGCTGCTGGTTTGCCTTCTAAATCCAAAGTATGTTTAGCAATACTGTCATGTTCTTCTTCTACCTTCTTGGCTTCCTCAAAATTTTCTGTCAAGGTGGGTTTTTTGGTTCTTTTGACGAACATTGTGAGTAGACATTTAAGGGTTGTTGTGTAAAACTGTACTAGGCATTCCTCCGCCGATTTGGTTGCGTCACTGAAATTATTTAACAATGTTGTGAATCTCTGATTAAACTCTTGAACTTTCTCATTCTTCTCCATTCTCATGGACAGTAATTCTTTCATGAGAGTAGCTACGGTTTTCTAACTACCATATTTTTTAAGAAAGCATTTCTCAAAGTCTTCCCAACTTGTTATTGAACCAGCCTGCAAACTAAAGTACCAGGAAGATAATTTGGGTTTGAAAGTATACAGAAAGAGACGACAAACCACATCTTCATGTTCCACGTTCGAAAGGTTTATAGCTAAATAGAAACTTTTGAGGTGATCTTCAACAGAGACTCCTTTGCTAGGGTCATATTTAGGCAAAACCTTTTCTGTGTTTTTGGGCAAATCATGGAATGGTACGACTATGTTCAATGCCCCTCTGGCTCTCCATGCGGGTACGACCATGACTCTTGGGGGAGAGCGTGGTGGTGAGTGCGGTGGTGAGTTAACATGAGTGTATCTTGGAGGTTGATCTTCTGGGCCTGTAGGGGTGAGACTAACTTTGTTGAAAGGTTCAGTGATCTCTTCTAAAGATAAATCTAACAATTCTTCTAGGCTTTGAACAAGCACATAATCTCTTGTGCATTGAGGATTTTTTCGAGGGGCTCTAGTTCTGGGTAATAGTTGAATTGTGGTTAATCCTCCAAGACTTCTCACATACGAGCGGGTATGTCTCCTGAATTGATTTACTTCTTCGAAAGGTACAACATACACTACTTCTGACTGCTCGGTTCCAGGGTTGTGATCTTCTAGATTTATGGATTCCAGATCTGGAAATTATGGAAAGACTATTGTGGATGGGTTTTCAGTGGAAATTTTGCTAACAAAAGAATATTTTCCTCTAGCCATGCACTGATGGCCCTCCTTCTAGCGCCAAAAAATGTTGATGCCCCGAATATCGCAGCATCAAGCAGAAAGGGATTCTCCCAAGTAAGCAATCCCAATTAGATCACTCACCGTTTGGTGTGGGGAATCCGTCCGGTTAACAGTTCTGGCTACCATAAGTTTTTAAAGATTTGTTGGTTTTACTGGTTGCAGCCTGATCCACTGGTTATTTATTTTGTATTTAAAATGATGTGCATGTGCCCTACACTAAATGCATGCGGTAAATAAATCTGTATTAATCTAAACTAGTCTAATCTACCTATCCTTATAAGGAGAAGAGTTAAAGAATGGGTAAATAACTAGAAAATACACCAAAACAATCCACAGTTTGCTGTTAAATTGAAAGGGGCATTTACAGCAGAAAATAAGGATTATCTAAGGTAACTCAGATAAATATAAACATTTCATTACCCATTTAACACGGAAATGTTACATAAGAATATGAAACCATCCACAGCAAAGAATTATTTCATAAAAGCCAGGAAAGATCTCACAGGAAATGTATGAGAAATTGGCAGAAACTGTTCAGCAGCTTAATCAACAAGACTCCATGTAAAATAGCGTGCTAGCTTTCACAGGCCAAAACAATTTCCATTCATGTAGCAGAAATACTTCCTTTACAAAATAGCAAAAGAGTTTTATCTGCCAAAAGTCCTTTGCTTCTCCTCTTATTAGCTATATCTAGCTTTACAAAATATGCCCAGAATTGACACCTATACCCTAACCATTTAGATTCCTCTATTTTGTCTTGTAGTGCTTGATATTACATAAGAGAAATATTCTAAATGCTTTTACAAAATTACAAATGTTTTATTGTCCCAAATGTATGTACAAAGATGCACATCCATGTGTCATGTTGAAGAGCACAAGCTATCTCTGGCTTGGCTCCTTTGGCAGCTCAGGCGCCTCTCGGATTGTTGGGGTCTCCTCTTGCGTCATTGCAATGGTTGGGCCAATATCTGATGTAGTAGCTTGAATAGCTTCCAGTGCCTTCTCCACCTTTGCTATGTGAATTCCCCAATGATTAGTGTCTTTCATAATATTTGCTCTAATCAAGGGGCTCATGAATTTGGGAGATATCTTTTGCTTGACCAGCTCTTCTTCTAAGGTGTTTATTTCAGCCGCAGTAGTCGAATGGATTTCTTCCAGGCTATGTTGATGAACAACAGCTTGGCTGATAAATTGGCGTAGATCTTCTACTGTCAATATGTCCAGCTTCTGCACATATTCACTTTATGCCTGGAGCTCTATACTCAGATTAGCTAAATACTGAGCCTTATCCGAGAAGTCTTCTATCATTTGAGGCATGGATATTTTGCAGTTTTCCTGTGTGGTCCAGATCCGGGAGTATATGGTCTTGCACTGATCATAAGTCTCTGAAGTCACGGAGGCCAATTTCACTCCGCAGTCTCTAAAATACTCCAGGGTGCGTATATCTGCCTTGTATTCAGCAATAGTTTTAAGGGGAAGGGTTGCTGAGAACCCTGACTTTCCTTCTCTCCATTCGATATGCCTTCTAATCTCCTCACTGATGCGTGAGTGATTCCTTCTGATCCTGGTGGCTTCAACATTTACTTGCTTGACCTTGTCCATGACTAATTTTAGTCTATATATTTATTTTGCTATAAGTTCTCTGACTCCATAGGTCTCTTTTAGGATTCCACTGGCCTACTCATGGAAGGGTCTGATATCTCCCATTTTGTTGTTTTCTAACTCCAATTGTTGCTCCAGTGATTCATTCTCTCCTTGTAATTTTTCAATGCTCTCTTTCAGGTCTTCTAACTCCTGAAGGTTGTCGAATTTATCTGATTCGAGCTTCAAATTTTTCCCTTTAAGCTCTGCATTTTCATCTTCTAAGGTCCTTACTTGTATTGATAGAGCTCTCCTATCTGCCTCTAATCGTTGGAGTTCTCTTTCCAGGTCTTCCTTTTGAGATGTGAGAGCATTATTCTTCTCAATCATCAGGTTTGCATAGTTCTGCTCTTTGACCAAGGCTTCCTGAAGCTACTGTGCTTTCTCCTTTTCTTCATGTAACTTGTCTCCCAATATAAAAACATTGTCTACAGTTGCTGTGACCGTGGCTACAGAGATGGATGCTAGGTGTCTAGCTGCTTCTTTAGTGTTCCTCATGACCATGGTCTCATGCGTGATGATGATGTCTGGCCGAAAATTTCTTTTCAATTTGGAGCCTATCTCCTTGACAATGGTTTTCCTCTTCTTGTTGTAAGTAAAATTTACCCAATTGGAAACTATGCTACCTTTATAACGTGTGAAAGGGAAAATGGGTAGATCCCTTATGGGAGAGACCATATCCAAGTTCTGCAGGTCTGGGATTTTGGGTTCAATCTCTTCTTGGGATTTATTTTCTTCCTCTTCTTTCCTCTTTGCTTCTGCTTCAGCTTCGGCTGCTTGGATCTTCAAATTTTCTTCTTCTCTTGATTTATCTTCTTGGGTCTTCTTTACGTGTTCCAAGAGCTCCAGTTCTTCTTCAGAGAGAAACTGGGAGTGTAGCTAGGGTTTTACCCCTAGCTTGTGCAAATGAGCACCTACTAAGGAGAATGGACTCCTTAGTAGCAGTTCAGTAAGTGTAGATAATTAAGCTAAAACAGAAATTAAATTACTTCTAAAACATGCATGAAATATAAATAACAAATTTGAAGAATGGCCTTTTGTATTGAAATTACCTTCAATGTGAAGGTTTGATGGAGTCCTTTGTAGTGTCCAAGAGGATGCTCCAAGCTTCAATATGCTCCTTCTCCTTCTCCAATGGTGGGAATGGGCCAAAAGTGGCTCTCAAGGTGAAAGTAGTTCAATGGTGAACTAGGGTTTCGAGAGAGATTTTGGCAGAGTAAGGGTGCTTGTGATTGTGGATATGGAATAAGGGATCTCCATCACCTATTTATAGTTTTTTGGTGGAGTGCTGACCCATGGTTTTAGGAAACACATGGTTTTGGGCAGCTGTATAGGGTTTTTTCCTCCTTTTCCTCATTATTTTATATTTTTTATTCCCTTTTTAGGGGATTTTTGCTATTTTTGGAGGAAAAAGGGGGTTTTTTAGCCTTTTTTAGGCTATTTTGATGGTTTTGTGGCCTTTTGGAGGCATTTTAGGCCTTTTGGAGGCTTTCTAATGGGATTTTTTAGGATTTTAAGGGAAATATGGTAGGAAAATGGACAAATGAGCCATATAATGTGGTAGATGAGGTAGTGAACACTTTTTGGGTGTTAACAGGGAGCTTGAGCTGGCTCCTCCTTTGCTTACCTGACAAATCTATAGCTCAGTGTTGGCGGAAAAAACTACCCTATAGCAAGGAAACTAATGCTATCAATTGGAATGGGGTGATAGGTAAGTGTATTTTCTCTATTGCAGAGATATTTATGAAAAGAAATGAGTTACAGATCTTGAGAACATACCTTTTAACCGGCGTTTGATCCTAGCTTTTATTTGATTCTGCGTTCAGTCCTCAAATTCACCTTGTGTTCAGTAAACCTACAAAACAAACACCTTTCTCAGCGTATCTTGGCTAATAGATAATGTTTGAAAGAAAAAAAAGCAATGTTAAACATTCTATATTGACCAAAACAGATCCAAATTAAGATATTATTTTAGAAAACATTTAAGTTGGAACAAGAAAGACACTTCAACCTTTATTGTCTAATGCAATTTGATGTACAAGGATACTTGACATTGTGACATGCTCCTGCAACTTGATTCTGGGCTCTTGCTCTCCTCTGGCTTGGATATCTTCAGCATCAACTCCTCCAATGCAAGCTTCTCCTTTAGATCTCTATGTCTCTAGGTTTCTCCATCTATCCATCTAACCTTTCTCTATAGTCTTTCCTATACTTATAGGATCAGAGAAGTAGTTCAGGTCGAGATATGGTTATGGAGGAAGTTGGAAAACTACCAGCAACTAATCCTCGTGAAATTAATTATTTTTTAATCATCTTTTGAGGTATACGCTACTATTGTTCAGTGAAGTAGCGTTTAGGGCGCTACTATGGTGCTTGTCAACTAGCGCTCATCGATTTTTAAATGTTGAGCGCTACTATGCTGAGAAGGAGTAGCGCTCATAAGGCTTTGAGCGCTACTATTATACACTGGAGTAGCGTATAGGAGCTAGTCTATTGAAGTAGAGTAGCGCTCATATCTCAGAATGATATTTTTATGGTTTTTCAGTAATGTCAGGAAATGGAGTAAGTCAAAGTATCATCTAGGGTAAACATGCTCCTCCATCCAAGTTGTCCTTTTGTGTGATCAACAGCTCAAGGTGGTCATGGACGGAGAGGTGCAAGTTTGACCTATAACAGATGCCCCCTAATGTGTGAGGTCAAAGGGAAAAAATGGACGAAGTACATTATAATCCAAAGCCAGAGGAGGAGCAAAGAACCGCAAAAAACAAGTTACAAGAACACCTGCGACAAAGATCAAGGTCAGCTAGCAATTACATCTTAGACATCATATAGATGTGCAGTGTGGTACAACATGATCTCTGATACATAACAAGGAGATGTATATAAAGCATGGCCACTTGGAATACAAGCATGGATCCATGTCAAACTGAGAGATCATAGCCATAACAACAAACGGGATCTATGTCTCATGGAGAGCCGAATATAAGTGAGGCTCAGTATTGTGCAACTTGGGTGATAACAAAATGAGGTAATTTCATCTAAAGTCCCAAGGTCTTCATCCAAAATAACTCTAGCTACAAAATCTAACCATGTGAATAGATGAGTTGACAGTCGAACATGGGGGGTATCGTTTGATTACTGGTCATTGATGTATACCGTTAACAAATGCGAGGACTTCCACCAATAATGATGATGGGGTCCAAGGTACCAGGTATGATCCGCCAAGTGTGAATAGATGGACTTGGAATCGAACACTTGGGAATCTTGTCGAAGAAGAGACATTGATGTATTCTCATAATTCAACAGTGAGGAAAATTGCCACTGGTGACTGCAATCTCCAAGGTACTAACCAAAACTCTAAACTTCATTCCCAGAGTAAAATGAGTTGATGTCGATGGGAAGAAGTCCATTGGAAGGGAGGCCTTAAGGAATCCTCCATCATCCAACTTGAGAGACACTCAACTGGTAAGAGCTGATATGGAATAATATGTAACAAGACTGACACTAGGAAGGCCAACACATGAGGTCAAGGTAAACTGCAGAATGGCCGACACAGGGTATATCCTTGAACATTGAGCACGACACAAGGTGATTCAGGCAGTTTCTGACATAATGGGGTAAATAATAAGTCTGAAATGTAATAGACATTAGCAGACCCTCCATATGGTTGGAAGAATAACCAACCGAGGGAGTAAATAACTCGGAGGAAAGGTTCACCTTGAGGTCAAAAACTAAACCCAACCGACAAGATAGACTCAAGTAGGTGTTGTGTTCAAAGATAGAACTGACTGAACTGCGTTTGACAATGAAGATATGATACGTCTTTCCCATCCCTTATTCTTTTTAGATAAAAGAATACCTTTCTTGTTGTTTTAATGAGTCCAAGAAAGAATGAAAACTCAATAGATCCAACCATGTAAAAATTTTAACGAGCCCATGGGAGGAAGACTCAGGACCTTCTTCATTATTTATAGAGTTCGAAGAAGAGATAGAAGATTACTCTATAGTACTGATCTCTGGATTTTAATATCGAGCCGAGATCTGTTCTTGCTCGCTGGTGTTTTCAATTTTAAGGAGTCTGAAAAACTTAAACAATAACTCCATATATCTGCTCGTGGATTTTAGTATCCAGCCCAAGCAAATTAATGCTCGCCGGTGTTTTCCTGTTTATGGAGTCTGAAAAACTTTAAAAATCCTCTTTTCACCTATTTGTGGATTTTATATCGAGCCCAGATTGGTCTGTGCTCGCTTGGTATTTTCATATTTAGAGAGCCTGAAAACCCTAAAGAAAGGCTCCAAAAGGTCCTTTTTCATGCAGTTAGTCTCCTCCCCCGAAAAAGTAAAAAACAATGGAAGAAGAACTCTTCTAGCGCATACATGAGTATACCTAGAGTAAACCTTTTCCGTAGTTAATCCACCTAGGCCCGGAAAAGGGGTAATTCTATACCTGAGTGGATGAGTCTTCGATTACTTTAACGAGCTCGAAGAGGACAAGCTTGCTCGGCAATCTTGTTTAGGTTTAAATAGTCCAAACAAGAGCTTAAAATGACTTAAAGGTTAGCTTCTAGTATCATCACTTCATACTTTGCCAAAACTATGTCTTCAACAAAATATTAGTTGATGCGGCAAAAAATCTGGAATGATATATGAATTTGAACTAGTTGACAAGGTATAACTAGTTGACAAGGTCTAACATCAAGAGTTTTTAAACTTAGGAGATGAATCTTACAAAAATTAAATGAAAATTGAGCTTGGATTAGTACTGCACCATATGTGTGTTCCAATTGATTAATTAGGTATTTTTTGAAAATTTTGAAACTATAGAAAATTAAACAATGGTGGGTAAAAATCAAACTCCAATTCATATATATAATTTCATTTTAAAAATCAATTTCCAAATTGTTTTGTAGGGAAAAGATTGGGGCAACCTTTTGCATTTTCAAATCTCCGTGGCGATCAAACCAAGCATTCAAACATCGTTCTTCTTCCACCATGTAAGTTAGAATTCACCCTACTTGCATTTTCATGTTTTAGTTTTCATTTTTTGAGCAAAAAATTGCTTGCAACGTGATGCTCACAACCTTCGCTGCACGGGCGCTACTGTGTAACAATAGCAGTAGCGTGTAATCGAGATGAGTGATACTGTGCTCAAGCAAAGTAGCGCCCATACGTGACTGTGTAGTATACACAGTAGCGCTCACTCTTGAAAACCTATATACAAGTGCCGAGACTCAAAGAATTTTCATTTTTTGTGCAGGATGGTTCTTCAATGGAGGGAGAGAGGACATGAGGACATGGATAGGTTGGCCATGCAAGATCCGGCCACTCTCCATGCTCTCCAAAGATGCGGTTTATTGAAGTTTTACCGAACTGTAAACATGAGGGCCTTAAACAAACTATTTCGAATACTTATTCAGTACTGGGATGTGGATACCAATACTTTTGTCATCCGTGGGAAAACTTTGGAGCTTATAGTTGATGACATACATTTCATTACTGGTCTCTCACGAAGAGGAGATGTAATAAATCTGAAAGGGTCTTCTCGTGTGGGTGTAAGATCTGTGCAAGAGTATGTGAATTCATATTTTATTGCCGGAGCGGAGAAATCGGGAAGCCAAGTCTTGATTTCAACCATTGAAAGCCTCCCCTTGAAAGTGATAGTGTGCATGATTAACCGAGTGGCAGGTAGTGCCTCACTACACTTAGCTTCCACGAACTCTATGCATATTTGTGTACAATGCTTACACGGTCATGTCTATGATTGGTGTACTAGTTTACTGGAGAGCATGAAATCTCAATTGACAGGTTGCAAATCCGGCACAATGAAGAATTTTGGGTACGGTAGCATTTTGTGTACTTTCTTCTTTGAGAGGATGCCTGCTATCAGTTTGGGGATGCCTTTACCTCAGGTTAACCCCCGTGAGCCTAGATTAGGCTGTTGGGGTGACATATTCCTCCGCTAAGGTGGTGGGGAAAGTCACTACTATTATCATACTGATGATTTCTGGGGGTGGTGGGAGAGGCAAGTGCCCGCTTTCGAGTAGTTTCCATATGCTGGATTGGATTTCCGTCATGATCCAGAACTGGTGCTTCCTCCAGGTGGAGCCTGGGGAGATATTGGTATGTTTAAATTTTGAGAATTATTTAATTTTTTCAAACTTTTTCAAGTATTTGATTTTTATGAATGAATTTTGAAGTTCTAATCAAGTGTCATATGCAGATCTTGGGCCTGTTCGTCCTGAGGGACATCTTACCATCTTTGTGAGGCCAACTGATATTGCTGCAGCTGATGCTATGTTGGGGACCCTAGAGAGAAAAATGAGTCGGTTGACTCACGAAGTTCCTGCATGCCGTATGGATCAGATACCTATTGATATGCAGGAAGATGTTGTTGGGGTGCCCCCGGCATGGCTTAGGGTGCTGCGGAAGATAGATAGGCTAGTCATATGCTATCGCAATGCAGTAGATGATGATGAGGTCCCTCCTTCTCCATAGGAGAGGGATACATTCTATGTATATATTTTTGAGGCTACTATGCCCAGTTTTTGTACTTTTATGACTTGACTTGATAGACTTGTGACCCAAAACTCATATATTTTTTAATACAGTATCGGTTATTTACATGTGTATGTGTTTTATGTGTGCAATGTTATTTACGAAAATGTATGATGCAAATGCCAGTCTAACACATAGTTTGCTAATGAATCGGCTAATGTGTTTAAACTTCTTGGAATGTGTTCATATATAATAGAATCAAATCGTCTTTCCAATAGTCTAACTCATAGAAACTGACGTAGCAATCCAGGATCCCTAATCTGATAGACACCTGTTAACTGAAATACAATTTATTGTGAGTCAAGTCTTACCTCCAAATGTGAAATGCCATGACTAAGAGCATCTCGGAAAAGTTCTATAACTGCACTGTATTCAACCACATTATTCGTGGTAGGACCCAAACAAACCCCCCCGAAGAGACAAGTTGGCCAGCGGGTGAATAAATGACCCATGCTGCTGCAGCCAACTGGCAGGTGTTGCAACTAGCACCATCAGCAAATCCTAAGAAATGTTAGGTTGACATCTGGTACACGAAACAAAAAACACACATAATATTAACTAGCATGCATAACAAAACTAGCTTTACAAAAATATACAGCTATGTTACAAGAAAGAGTACTTCATCCTAAGCATAGTACTTCTTCAGGTAGAGCCCATTTCTAGGCTCGACCAACTTATTACCTTCGTAATCTATCAGTTCATAGGAACCTTTCTTCAATACTTTGGAAATTATAAAAGGTCCGAGCCACCTGGATTTGAATTTGCCAGGTCCTAAGGGTTCTTTGTCTTGATCCCAAAGAAGGACCAAGTCTCCTTCAATGAAAACCCTAGGTTTAACGGATTTGTCGTACTGTCCTTTGACTCATTTTTTGTGGACCTCGTTTGTTATGAGCACGTCGCGGAGCTGTTCATCCAGATGTTCTAAGTGTAACAAACGCTCTTCTGGTATTGAAGTATCTGGTAGTAACTGAACTACTAGTTTTAGCGAAGGAATCTCGCATTCAATCGGTACGACTGCTTCTATCCCATGCACAAGTTGGAAGGGAGAGAAACCGGTAGCAGTCTTAACGTTGGCTCAGTAATCCCAAAGAGCCGGGTACAGCATGATGTGCCAGTTATTTCGACTGGCATTAACAATTCTTTGCAATATAACCTTCAAAGTTTTGTTTACTACTTCAACTTGTCCATTCGCCTGTGGATAGTATGAAGACGAATGTTCTTGTCGAAAACCAAGCATTGTATACAACTCAGTCATCATGCTATTTTGGAAATGACTGCCATGATCAGTCACTATCTCTTTAGGTATGCCAAACCGTGCAATAATCTGATTAAACATGAAATAAGCGGCAGTTTCTCCATCTGCCTTAAAAGTAGGCATTGCCTCTACCCACTTAGTAAAGTAATCAATGGAAACAATGATGTAATGATGTCCTCCAGCTGAAGATGGATTGCACGTCATGTAATCAACCCCCCATTTTGTGAAGGGACCTACTGTAATTACAAGATGAAGAGGAGCTGGGTGTGCCCTCATTTTCTTAGTGAAAAACTGACACAGTCGACAGCATTTCACCGCTTCTACACAATCTTTAAAGATCGTGGACCAAAAATATCCGGCACGCAATATCTTCTGAGCTATTGCCAACCCAGAAAGATGTCCCGCACAAGCTCCACTGTGGGCATCATTTAATACTGCTTCGGCTTCTGCTCGAGTTAAGCAGCGTCATAAAATGGAATCTACCCCACATCGATATAAAGTATCTGAGATGATAAGGTATTTATTCGCATGGCTTTTGAGCTTGCGTCGCTTTTCTCAAGAAAAAGTAGTAGGACACCTCAAAGTCCGGAGATATATTAAGATATCTCCGTACCATGTGTCAGAGGAAACAATGAGAAAGATATGTTCATCTAGGAATGATGATTCTTCCTCAACGTATTCTAGGTCACTTGGAAATTCTGAGATTAACTCAGCGAACACTAGTGATTTCTTTGACTTGGCTGATTGGAAGACCAAATCGAACTCCTGTAGGATTACAATCCATTTATTATATTTCCCACCGATGATTCGTCAGGTGAGAACATACTGGAAAGGATTGACTTCTGCTATCATAGTAGTAGTTCGTAAAAGTATATAGTGACGAAGCCTCTGTACCGCATAGACCGCGACAAGTGCTAACTTCTCAACATGCGAATATTTAACCTCATGGGCTATCAATGCGCGAGAAAGATAGTAGATAACATGCTCTTGGAGCATATCGTCTTCCTGAACTAAAACTATACCAATTGTATTAAGAGACGTTGCCAGGTATAAAATAAAATCTTTTGAGTAGTCTGGCGGGCTCAACAAGGGTGCTGAAAGGAGTGCCTTTTTTAAAGCTTCAAAGGATGCTTGAGCAGCCTGGTCCCACACAAAGTAGGAGTCTTGTTTGAGTAGCCTCATAAAACCTTTGGTAATTTTAGCATAGTTTATGATGAATCGCCATAAGAAATTAGACATGCCTTGCAGACTTTGGAGTTGTCGCAAGGTGCGAGGAGGAGGCAGATTTACAATCGCCTCTACTTTCAGCGGGTCGACCATTATGCCACGAATGGAGACAATGAATCCCAGTAAACGCCCTGATTCAACACAGAACACACACTTATTAGGATTCAAACGAATCTTATATTGTCTGCATCTTTCAAACACTTGTCTAAGATGAGCTGGATGATCTTGTCTCTTTCGAGATCGCGCCGGGAGATCATTCAAGTAAGGTTCTACAATGTGTTTGATATCATGAAAAGCAAAATTCATCGCACGCTGGAAGGTAGCTCCATCATTCTTTAAGCCAAATGGCATTTTCCTATAAGCGAAGGTCCCCCACAGGAAAATGAAAGTTGTTTTATGCTGGTCTTCGGGTTTGATTTCTATTTGATTGTATCCCGAAAAATCATCCATGAAAGAGAACATCTCATGTCCCGCACAAGCATCTATAATTTGATCGATAAATGGTGTGGGATAGTTTTCTTTCGGACAAGCTTTGTTCAAATCCCGGAAGTCAGTACAGACTCTAATAGTGCCTTGCTTCTTATCAACTGGAACGAGGTTTGAAACTCATTCTGTCATATCAATCGGATAGATGAAACCGGCTTTAAGCAATTTTTCAACCTCCGCCTTAATGGCGGCTGCTTTTCTAGGGTTCACGGGGTGGAGC
Source organism: Larix kaempferi (assembly GCA_027924585.1). Classification (NCBI taxonomy): domain Eukaryota; kingdom Viridiplantae; phylum Streptophyta; class Pinopsida; order Pinales; family Pinaceae; genus Larix; species Larix kaempferi. The sequence goes on along the minus strand of BSBM01000486.1, from coordinate 966,952 downwards.
TTTTGTCTCACAGGTTTTGCGTTATGGTATGTCGTGATGACATGATCCACGATGGCTGGGTCAATACCTGGCATCTCCTCATATGACCAGGAAAAAACGTCGTGGAATTCTTTAAAAAGTTTTGTATACAAAACGATCTCTTCTGGAGAACATTCTGCACCAATAAAAATATTTTCCACGACCCCGGGTCTGGTGGAAATGTTGATTGGAATTCTTCTCGATATACTAGCCATATTTCCTTCAACATAAACTGCTCTCGAAGTAGAAGGAAAAGATGACAAATCAACCAATCCACCGGGTCTCACAGGGAATTCTCCTCTCTCAATCTTGTCTAGATCTGGAAGCATGTAGGACCTATGATGCATATGTTCCCATGGTTGGTCCAGGCCCATCATGACTTATAAGATGGCTTCATCAGATGGCAAAACCGTATCTAAACAATCAAATGAGTGAGTGGAATTCAATGACCATGCCGGAGCATAGTCCATATCTAACTCAACAGAGACTGGTGGAGTCATGATATGTTCCATGGAAGTGTGTTTTGTTTCCATATAAGCCACTTCTGCAATGGATGGAGGCACAAAAGGTTCTGACGTAGTAGGAAGGATCCAAGGATCAGTTCTTAAACCAACCGTGAATATTTCGGTAGCAGTACCCACATCAAAATGCATAAAAAGAACAGGGGAGGGGAGGTGGTCAGATAAATGAGTGGCTTTATTTTGCCTAAATGTAGACAAAAGGTATGTTCCGGCATCATACCGAATAGGAAGCTGGAAGTGATTCAAAAAGACAGTCGCGAGATCTCCAAAATTAGAGAACGTAGCTGTAGGTAACTCAATGTACCATTTGGCTGCAGCACCGGTTAAAGTCCTTTGGAACAGTCTCAATCTAATGGAATCTTCATTTAATGAATTCAAGGAACACCATAAGTGGAAAGTAGTGAGATGGTCACCAGGTTCTTCACCTGCTTTGCCTTCGAACTTTGGAATGTCCGAAGGTAACTTGGTAGGAAATGATGGCCATGTAGCATTATGATGCACTGGATCGTTGGTCAGTTTGGAAAGATCTGGCAAATTTAAAGTTGCCAAAAATGGTAAACGAGGCCGGTAAGACGGTACTTGATAATATGGGGTTGAAAAATGGGAACCACCCATAGTTTGACCCATGAATTGCTGGTAGGGGTTTCCCCTAGTCGTCTGCTGGTAGGGGTTGCCCCCAACCATCTGTTGATAAGGGTTGCCCCCGGCCAAATGCTGATAGGGGTTTCCACCTACCATCTGTTGATAGGGGTTGCCCCCAGCTACTTGTTGGTAGGGGTTTCCCTCTGCCATCTGTTGTTGTACGAAAGAATTATTGAAATTTCCCCACCCATATGAAAGTGGATTAGTGCTCTGTGGGTTCGTCCACTGTGGCTGGGTGTTAGCCCCGCCATATTGTTGGTTAAAAATATTACCCCCTCCCCCTGAAAATAAGGAAAAAGGGACATTACCCACAGGCATATTACATTGATTCATGTTGGGACCTACAAAGGTATTGAAACCAGTGGTAGCTGATGTAGACGGTGCAGTCATGGTACTCATGACAGGCATGGTTGCAGAAGCACTTGGACCTATAGTAGGTGTGGAAATCCAAGTACTGGGTATCTGATATAATGGTTGAAAAGCAGGAGGTGGTGCTAAATTGGCTATACTGCTAGGTCCAACAGTAGGTGTAGGGATAGATGCCATCGTTGTTGAACTTGGCATACCTAATGTACCAGTATTAAAACTGAAAGACGGAATAGACACAGAGGTTGTCTGTGCCTGACTCATCGTAGCAGTAAAAGAAGGATTTACCGTGTTAGTGTTCATACCTATGGTGGGAGTTTGTGGAACTCCCTGTTCACCTCCTAGAGTACACATCAGATGTTCGGGAAAGGAATTATATGCACTATAATGGGGCTGCTGGAAACCAACAGGGAACAGAAGCAGATTTCTAGGATTGGTCAGAGGAGGATTGAAAGGAGTGCTATACTCCGCAGAAGTAAGATCTTCAATCTCAACTAAACTAAAGTGTCACTGATTTGGGGTACCTAGTTGTGGTTCCTCAGGAACCTCTATTTCATGGTTTTCTATTGTTGTTTGTTGTTCTTCAGGAAACTCAACTTCAAGTGGTAATTCTTCAGGAATTCCTACTTCAAGATTTTCCATTGTAAAAATTTCCTCAGGAAATTCTGTTTCAGGAATGGTTTCTGAAGAAACACTGGGGTTTACCCGCTGCCGTCTAGCTGGCTATAAAGGTTCTATTCTAACTGGTGGAAGGTTTTGAAACCTTCTCGATCTACGAAGTTCTTGATTCTCCATGATTATATATATAAAATAACAAACTAGAACCTAGTGGCCGCTACGACTAAGGGGCAAACAACACGCCAACTAAAAACTCTTAAGTATGCAAACCAGGAAAACAAGATGCCTTCCGGAGAAGAGTCTGGAATGATGAGGGCCCAGAACAGATCAACGAAGGAAGAAAGATAGTTACCTGGGGTCCACAATACAATGACTAAGGGTGCAAGCGCTGGAATCACCTAACCGCCCTCCCAAATACCTGCAAGGGATTTCCTCCCACGTCTGTCTTAGGTACAACAGATATACCCTCTGTTGTCACCTGTGTATGAACCTAAGGTTAGATACTAAGGATACCACAACATCGAAAACTCCTGGGGGAACATTCATTGGTCGAATCAGAAGGCGTGGGAACGGTAACTGAGCCCGAAACTCTAAAGAGTCCCCATACAGGATCCAATCCTGGTATATGCTCAAAACAAAAAGTAGGAGGAGTATTCCCAACAATCTGATCTCACAAGACCTACTGCATAAATCCCAGGCAAGCTTTGAGTGAAATGGATTTACCTGTGATAGTCGAACTACGATTTTTGCGTAATGTGTGATCTTGAGTGGTTTAAGGTGATTTAAACTCAAGATCCTAACCAAAACTAGTTGGTGTAGTGTATCCCTAAAAAAGAAAAATTGTTTCTATTTCATTTTAAAAAAAAAATTAGGGTTGTTATTACTCAAAAGGTAGTGCTTTTGTGTGGCGTGGTTGCAACAAGAAAACAAAAGTGCATAAATTCAAACTTTCTACAACAAAGCTCTTTTTATTTTTTCATTTACTTCTTTTCCAAACTGAAAAACTGAGCAAATCTACTTAAATTTTTTGTTTTCTTTTTTGAAATTGTACAAAATAACCTATGCTATCTTGTAACAAAAAATAAGCCTTATTAAACTTAAACTACAATTTTTTTTTCTTTTTCTATTATCATAAACGAAAAAGAACTATAAACATGGAAAGCAAAATAAGACTTGTGTTCAATGTGTAAGTATGGCTAAAAATGGTTCTTAAGCTTATAGCTTTCAAGGTACTAGCTCAAAAAGACTTGACCTACAGGTTTTTTGCAAAGAAAAAGCCTCTAAACTCGGAAACAAAGTGGGAGAAAACAAAGGAGATAGATACAAGAGGACTGACTTAAAGCATCTAACCCTAGCAAGACCATTATGCCAAGCAAAAAGTAGACAAGCAAGCTACCAACTACCCTACTAACACAAAGAACTGAGAAATGAATCAGCCTAAAGCACTTTAAATACACTTGAAACCATAAAAAGACAATAAGTCCAAGAAGATTGGAATTCAACAAGTTCGGAAGAAACCCTAGAGGCTCTAAAATGGTCCAAACCCTAAAACAAAGGATAGGATAGGTAAAGAGCAGACAAATGTTGCCACAAAAACCAGATACAAAAGTATGCAGGTTTGTAAACCAACAACATACAGTCAGGGCCTAAAAAGCGGAAGAGCTCACCACAAAACACAACCTAGTCTCCCAAAAAGTTATAAACAGTCCAAACATTCCAAAGGTAAACAAGCGATCCAAAGATGGTAAAAAGACTTAAAGAAAGATTCTATGACTTAAAAAAAGTTTAAAAACTCATACACCAGTCAAGGAGATCTAAGAGCAAAGTCAGCAGACCACCAAAATGGCTAAAAACGCAAGCAGACTACTAACAGAAGGCTTCAGGAAATGTACCCTACTGTGCAGTAGGGAAACTCGCGCCCCTGCAGAGATGGGCGCTACTGTATGTATAGCACAGTAGCGTATGTGCGCTACTGTATGTACAACAAAGTAGTGCTCATATCTTAAAAGTTTAAAAACTGACTTTGAAAAGATACAAAAAGACTGATGGAAGCAGAGACAAACAGGCAATGGATACCTACAGGGCTTCTCAGCACATAAAAGGAGTCAAAATAGTTCTGGGAAGACAAACACGAAAAAGTTTCCTAGAGCAAAAACACAACTTTCCCCAATGGAGTCGCCAGTCTATTCGCGGGAAAAACTACCCTATAGCAAGGAAACTAATGCTATCAACTGGAATGGGGTGACAGGTAAGTGTATTAGCTGTATTGAAGAGATATTTATGAAAAGAAATGAGTTACAGATCTTGAGAACATACCTTTTAACCAGCGTTCGATCCTAGCTTTTATTTGATCCTACGTTCAGTCCTCAAATTCACCTTTTGTTTAGTAAACCTACAAAACAAACACCTTTCTCAGCATATCTTGGCTAATAGATAATGTTTGAAAGAAACAAAAGCAATGTTAAACATTCTATATTGACCAAAACAGATCCAAATTAAGATATTATTTTAGAAAACATTTAAGTTGGAACAAGAAAGACACTTCAACCTTTATTGTCAAATGCAATTTGATGTACAAGTATACTTGAGTTTGTGACATGCTCCTGCAACTTGATTCTAGGCTCTTGCTCTTCTCTAGCTTGGATATCTTCAGCATCAACTCCTCCAATGCAAGCTTCTCCTTTAGATCTCTATGTCTCTAGGTTTCTCCATCTATCCATCTAACCTTTCTCTTTAGTCTTTCCTATACTTATAGGATCAGAGAAGTAGTTCAGGTCGAGATATGGTTATGGAGGAAATTGGGGAAGTTGGGAAACTACCAGCAACTAATCCTCCTCGTGAAATTAATTTTTTTTTAATCATCTTTTGAGGTATACACTACTATTGTTCAGTGAAGTAGCATTTAGGGCGCTACTATGGTGCTTGTCAACTAGTGCTCATCTATTTTTAAATATTGAGCGCTACTATGCTGAGAAGGAGTAGCGCTCATAAGGCTTTGAGTGCTACTATTATACACTGAAGTAGCGTATAGGCGCTAGTCTATTGAAGTAGAGTAGCGCTCATATCTCAGAATGATATTTTTATGGTTTTTCAGTAATGTCAGGAAATGGACTAAGTCAAAGTATCATCTAGGGTAAACATGCTCCTCCATCCAAGGTGTCCTTTTGTGTGATCAACAGCTCAAGGTGGTCACGGATGGACAAGTGCAAGTTTGACCTATAACACTCGGCCATATTGTTGATTCCTCTCTATGGTTCTTCCTGAGGATCATAAAAATTGGCATATTCATAGGGAGTAGAGTGCTCTTTTCAATGCTACGCAACTTTGCCTTATCGATCGTTCCTGTGGAAAATCCTTTCTCCAAAGTGGAAGCTTTTCAATTCTGCAACAAACTCTTTTACAGTCGTGATTCCTGTGAACTTGTAGGAGCCAATATAAAAGGGTAAGGGGGGAAAGGTGGCCTTTTTGGCTTTGTACAAGGTGTTACCCATTCCATCAAGGAAGAATTGCCTGACGATTTCCTTATGGACTATGTAATTTGTAGCATACTTCGGAAGAATATATGGTGCTTTAGAACCTCCATACATTCTTATGTAGGTACCTTCCGGAGAGAAATAGAAATCACCATACTTTTCCAAGGCTTCCACGGAGTTCTCTGATAAACAATTTGGTTCTTCATGGAAAATCATTTCATAAAGTGGCATGATGAACTCCTCACAGACAAGCTTGTAGTCTCTCTTGTAATTCTGTTCCCAAAAGATTTTATAGGCAAGGAATACTAGAACTTCGGCCGGACTCCACATGCATCCCAACTTGGGAAAAAGACACTTTGCCACAATACAATCTATGAGATACGAAGCCATATAGAATTCTGCCTTTCTTTCCTCTAGCCCTTCTTTAGCCATTGTTACTGCTGATGTCAAGCTGTCTGAGAGAATGTTGGTCCAATTGAAGATTGTGCCTTTGAAAGCGACAAAATGTATGATAGGGACCCACTGCAGCATGAACATCGTCCCGTCAGGTCTCCCGAAGATCCTTCTTAGCATGAGAGCAATTAGTCTGAAGGGAGGCCTTAAATTCTGGATTTCATATTCCTCACTGTCTTTTCTTCTGAATTGCTTGCCTGAAATTAACATCCTCCTTGCCATGTCTAAATTATCCATATTGATCTCCTTCAACCATGCATCATCTAGTCGTTGTTGTGCTTTCGGTAGTTTGTAAGCTATTGCAATGTAGGACAGGTGAAATGAGGTGAAGGAATTACCGGTGCTATCTGCTATGACTCTGGTTTCAGGGTTGGCATGCCGCAGCACCCATCTGATCACTTATGAGCATGGGAATAGTTCTGGATGTGTGGCTGCTTTGGATATACAAGAGGTCCAGATGTTTTGATACAAGAATTCTTCTTCAAGGAGGGCTTCCGGAAAGACTTGATCCCTTATCATACGGTAGATATCACCCCAGTTCACTTCCGGAGGCATGTTTGTAGTGCATTTGGTGTCCTGAAATGTCATCTCCAGTATGGAGCTTTCTTTGATCGCTTTCGTCCTCCTTTTTCCACCTTTGGCTATAATGAGAATCCTATACAGCAATTGACGTGAATAAGCATGCATGACACAATGTTTTACAAATCTAAACTGTTACCTGTAGATGGTTTTTAAAAGGAATATGTTCCTTTCACATAAAAAGGAAGAAAACGTGAAAACATTAATCAGGCTATCCTCGTGGTTGTACTGGTTAGGAGGATTAACGGTTACAAGATCAAGGTTGGTCTAGGTACTCAAGTCCTTCAGATACTGTCCAATGTACGGGGATGGGAAATGTTAACATACTATAGCCGAGACGTCTATTGATTAGGTGTGAAAAGGCGGATAGGTTCAGTAGGTCAAACTATTAAGGTCAAACTATTAACCGGGTCCGAGAAGGGCTAACACATAATGGGACCGCGATTGAGGTGGTGATATTGGTAGCGTGATACTCTGTGGTAGCTGCATGAAGGTTGACAAAGTTTCGAGGAAACGTCGTAGTAAATAACAACCCAATGAAGAAAATGAAACAATAATACAAGTAGGCATATACATTCTATAACACAGGCAAATGTACTTTCTTGGAAATGGAAGGCGTGACCCTGACGATACTCTAGGAGCCTACAAATCTAAGCCTTGAGACAATAGTGAATGCACTCAGTTGTTCAAACAGAACGGGCAAGACCTTGGAGCGATAATAAAAAATAAAAAATAAAGTTGAAACGGTACGGGGTGTCACCCCTATTTATGCGATTTGGCACATGTGGACCATTAATTTGGTAGTTGAACGCCATTAAACAGGCATTAAGCCTGTGTATGGCCAGGTCACGTCGAAAATTTTTCAATAAATGTGACCGTCAAACGCGGGAGGCTCATGTGAAAGCTTCCAACACATGCAGAAAGAAAAGCTAAAAGCGTTCCGCCATTGCAGAAGAGTTGTGCGAGTGTTTCCGCGAGAGAGTTGTGTGCCGTAGGAGACTTAAATGAAAGCTTTCACTTCCATGGGAAAGTTATCCAAACTTTTTTGAAAAAATACCAAGGCTTGTTGGTATGGGGAAAAGGCGTGTTTTTCGAAAAGGAAGAGTCAAAGGGTTTCCGGCGCTCGCGGAAGAGTTATGCGAAAGCTTTTGCTGTAGCGGAAGGTTTTGACGAGCTTGTTCCGCTGTGGTCCTATTTGATTAAACGTTCCATCCCTTCGAAGACTTTAAGTTATCTTTTCCATCTTGGTTTAACTTTGTTTCTTCTTCCATGGTTCCGGACGACTTAAGCCAACTCTTCTGCCATTTCGGGAAAGTTAGTTGAAAGCTCCCGCCGTTGCGGGTCAAAAGGCTAAGTTTTGCTTGGTTTAAAAGAAAAAAAAAACAAAAAAATCTAAGGCAAACTTAAGATTGAAGCTAAGTAACAGGATGCCCAAAAGGTGCAGGAAAACATTTAAAGGCAATCATAAAAAGAAGGAGGGTCCCCAATTTTTTTTAAAATTTAAGGAGAGGTGTTGTCCTAACAACACACTGTTAAGGTAATCTTGAAATAAAGAACAATGCTCTCTAGTGTGCCCTTCTCCTTTGCATCCTGTACACCATACTTCTTGTCTTTCTTGTTTTCCTTTCTTCATATCTTGAAGTTGTAATGTTAGGGTAGCTAATTGGGTCTGAATCTGAGACATTCCAGTGCTAGTCTCTCCAATTGGTGAAGTTTCTAGCTTCATCGCTATCTCCAAGGCTTCTGCCTGCGAATCCACTTTCTGATGCATCAACGACAATATGATATGGGGAAACAACGTAGCTACAAACCATTGCTGGTGTTGTTGCAGAGCTATGACAAAACATACTTGGTCTAGCAGTGTCTTAAATTTCTGGTCAAATTCCTAGACTGTTTCATTAGGTTTTTGCTTAATCTCTTTTAATTCTATGATACACTGCGATTCTAACTTTGGTTTTTTAAATTCGCTCAATAATGTGGCCTTAATTTCTTCTAAGGTTCTATTATGTCCTTGAGAGTACTTCATTAACCAGTTTAATGCTTTGTCTTTGAACGTGATGATGAGTTGCACTCTCTTCATAGCATCATCCTGGACTTGCTTAAAACTCCATACGGCTTCACATAGAAACCAGTGCTGGTCAAGGTCTTCTAGACCCGTTCCTTTGAATATTGGCAGCTTGATATTATCAGTCATCCTTTTCCTAGGTGATGTAGTGTTCGGTAGAGGGTTTTGAGCAACAAAAGTAAAGTTGGTATTATGTGGAATGTTCTAGAGTAGGTTATTCTGAGTCGAAATAATATGAGTACTCACTACCACGATGTTAATGGTATCAACACTCTGAGGATGAGGGATATTTACAACAGGTGGGTTATGGACTGATGGTTTCTAATAGATAGGAGGCACGGTACTTGCAACGGGTGGATTCTGCGGTGTAATAGGCTGATAGGTAGCGGATAGAGGTGCAGTTTGGCTATCAGGCTGAGTTTGTAAATCAATATCTACACCGAGTCCAGTCTTTTGAGTGGTACACTTATATCCTTTTCCAGTTCTCAAATTATGTGTCTCTTCATCAAAATCACTATAAATGCTATTGACCATTACAGATTCAAATTGCTAGAAATCTTTACTGCATTTTTAAAATACCTTTTTTAGCTAAAAGCATTTTAATGTATAAACTCAAATTGTTCAGGTACTTACCTCTGAAACCTTTGAAAAATTTTCCTTCTGCTGCGCTGTACGACTTCAAGGTGTCCAAAGAAAACTCAGTCACGAGGCCTTCTAGGATACTGTCAACCCAAAAGTCGACTGCTCTAGAAAATGGACTATTCATCACTTTGAGCCTCGCAATGGTCGGTATGTCTGGTGGGAAATAGTTCTTGCGCTCTGCGAGCTACGATAACCACTCGTGCAACTCGTTTCCAAAAGATGCCCAGAAAATCTCATGGATATCTTTCCACAGATATTTGTTCAACCAATATATATCAAAGAGATGTGGATCTCTATTTTCTTTCCTGGGGAAGTCTCTTTCTGTCTTATCACACCAAGCCCATATTTCTTTATTGTCCGGATGCCAAATTTCTACAATCAATGGAACCTTTTCTTCTGAGCACATCACCTCTTTCAAGCACGGAAACTCATCATGGATTCTTAGCGTGGAAATGGAACCATTTGTTGGATTACTATAATGTCTTGAGGTTTTCTATAAAGACCCAATTTCTTCGTGGTTCAAGGAACCAACAAAACCCCTTTTCACCGGCCCTTTCGACAACAATCTGCAAGCAGACTCAGGTCTAACTGGAGGCGAATTTATGGGGGGGATGTGGAATCAAGTTTCCACAACTGCATGATGACTGCTTAAGAAGATTCGATGAGCAGCGAGCTGCGGAGATGCACTGCGAACTGAGGACTGTGCGACGATCACCTTCATCGCAACTAACCCTTCTGCAAGGCCAAACACTTGCAGGACTCGGGCATCAAAGGACTACGCGGCTCAGAAATAGCTCAACAAAGGAGAGCGCAATAGATAACTGCGCTTCCTCTTCAGACTTAACCAGTTTCAACAAGTAACAATTGACGTTTTACCTACTTGTCAACTTCCTTAGATTATTGATCTTATGACTTATGCAAAGTGATGGAACTCAAATCACTGCACACTTCCGGTGTTGTGCTCGATAGAGTCGCCCGGTGTGAACTGAATTGAATTAAATGCTTATACAACAGGCTTATACATTCATTCAGATTTAGACATACTTAAGCATCTAACATTCATCCACATATGTGTAACTTAACATATTACTCTCATCTCAATCCTCATGGCGAATGCATATAAAAGTAAACACATAAACTGATAAGCAAGATCTCAAGCATTCATTGTAAGCAAATAATAGATGCAAACATGTAAACAATCACACAACATAGAAATTTAACGTGGTTCACCCCCAGGATGGGATCTACGTCTAAAGGAACTGTTGTTGTATTAGTCTTTGGGAAGGGTACAACAGTTCCAGTTTGCGCACTCAGCGGTAGACTCTCTTCTCTCTCAATAGGCCTCTGTGCACACGGCTTGCAAAGCCTTTACAAAAGTGTCGCTCAACAGAGAACTATTCAGTATTTACACTTAGAAGATTTCTCAATGCTAAGCATCAACACCAACACGAGAGATTAACCATTTCCCTTACGAAATGGTTCCTATTTATAGATCATGCCTGTAGGTCGTGTCTTTACAATATGCAGGAAAAAACCCTAAGGTTTCCCAAAACTATCGCAGTTTTCCCTTAACCAGACTACTGGCTTCTGGTAGCGAATTTTCCATCTTGGCCATCCTCTGCCCATGGTCACGTTGCTATCAGCCCCCCTATCACGCGCACGCCAACTGGTCACTTTCACCCGGACGTTCCTTCTCTAACGATCTTATGTGGCCAGTTCCTATAGTGTTTCCTTGCTTTTGCGACCTGTCACTTTCCTCCGCTTTTCTCCTTACCCGTCACTTGGTAATCATGGAGCATCTTTGCCAAAAATAGACCGCTAATGGTCTAATCGGAATATATGTCATCTTCCTTCCAATATACTGCCTTATCGGATCTCCGTAGACTGGATTATCGCAGTGCTGTACTCCTCCGCAATGCTGGACTTCGCAGCTCTTCCGACGCTGCGCTGCGCTCATCTTCGAAGCTTCCCAAAACTGACTTGTTAAAAAATTCTTCAACCGAACTGCGCTTAAATCCGCAGTTCCAAAACTTGACTTGCCCAAAAATGCCCCACTTGGGCCAGGCCCAACACTCATAAACCCAACTGTAGAATGGCTTGGATTAGATGTGATGTTTACTTGGGCTGTGCTGAGCTTGAGAGTCCCCTTTCCTTGTATAAATAATGCCCAGCTCGGGGGTGGTCTCTGAGTGCTGAAAAAATACAGGCTGGGAAGAGACCTATGGTTGGGTGGAATGCTGCAACATTATAGCTAGTTGCTTAGGACCATTTCACAATGAAGATAAGTATTTTTTTATCTATGAGTTTTACTTATGCAATGTTCTAAATTGATGAATGTTATTGATATGTTGAATGCATATGAAATGTGTGTGGATGAGGTTTATTTCCGTTGTGCATGTTTGCTTGATTTGCATCTGCACACATTTGTTTTATTCGTATGAATCAATTGAAATGGATTGATTTTATGTAAAATCCCTTGACATTGTATTCATGTTCCCTTCCTTGTGTTGGATCGATGGGAGGGGACATGATATAAATACTCCATCGAAAACTTCCTCCAATTTCACTCAAACGCGTCGATGGAGTTTCTCCAACTTCATCAAAACGTGTCAGTGGAGTTTCTCAAAATTTTCCAAAACGCATCTGTGGAACTTCACGAAACTCATTGAAATAATCCATAGGAAAACTTTCTCCAATTTCAATGAAACACATTGGTGGAGTTTTTCAAAACTCGTCGAAATGTGTCGATGGACGTTTCTAATATTCATCGAAATGCTTCTTTGGCGAATTTTTAAAACTTCATCAGAAAAATTTTCCAAAACTCGTCGATATGTGTCGGTGTCCACTTTTCCAATCTTCACCGTCACGCTTCTTCGGTGAATTTTTCAAACTTCGTCAAAATGCTTCATCAACGAAATTTTACAAAACTCGTTGAAATGTGTCGGCGAACTTTTCCAATCTTTGTCAAAATGCTTCTTCGGTGAATTTTTCAAACTTCGTTGAAATGCTTCATCAACAAACTTTTCCAAAACTTGCCTATATGTGTCAGTGGACTTTTCCAATCTTCGCCGAAACTGTACATCAGCGAAACTTGTCTAAGTTCGTCGGAACACTTTGGTGAAACTCATCAGAACTCGCCAACACATACATATGCAAAATCATCATTTGTTGATGAAACTAGAGCCATGGAGCGAACTTAATGTTGTAAATTACGTCACTTAGCCCATATAGGCCCAATGTTGCAACCTATAGCTCTGATACCACACTATCACGTCGCCTTCCATCAATCCAACTTAAGGGGGGGAACATGAACTAAACTCGAGCTTCCAAATTTCATCCATATTCATTTTACAAATTCATGCAAACAAAATACATGTGCAGATGCATAATACAAAGAAACAAGGGAAGTAAACTCCATCCACCACACATAGTAAACATAAACAAGCATAATAATCAAAAGCATCATTTACAAAAAACCAATGTAAGTATTAATTTCATTCAACACTTGAATAACTAATGAATTGAAAACAACAAAACTTTGATTGAATACTTATCTTGAAATGAAGTTGTCTTGATCAATTGGCTCTGCAAGTGAAATGTTCCACCCAACCATAGGCCAGTTGTGTTCATCAATCTCTCAACACAACTACCACCCCTGAGCTGGGCATGATTTCTAAAAGGAAAAGGGAACAACAAACTCACACAGAGCCAAGTATATACCACATATAATCCAATCCATTCCACAATTAGGTTTATCAGGTTGTCACAACAATAGAGGGAAAGGAATTGCTAAGCTAGTGAGCTCAATCCATAGAGCTACTGAAACCTCTACAAGATTAGCTAGCTTGGAACCCACAATACCTACACACCCAACACAAGGAAGTATCCCCTTCACTGCTCCATGGTCCCTCAAGACATACCTTCCCTTCTAGTGCTCTTCAAGGTGTGCATAGAAAAGTAGCCAAATCCCTATCATATTGGGTGAGGTTACGCCTTTCACTAGGTTTATCAAGTCAATTCCAAATCCTTGTCTACTCTTGGTTGCTTACACACAAGTTCAATACAAAACAACGGATGTGTGTATTCCAATCCTCGTCCAACTTCACACATAGCAAGACACATGGGGGTCAAATGGAAAACAATAAGATGGATGAGATAGCATAGTTTGAAGGTAATTTCCCAATAGTTGGAACTCAATTTTAACAATTACACAGTCATACAATCCCTGGGCATAACAAAAAAAAATTTGAGAGGGAAAAATTACCACTGGGGAAAAAAATGATTTTCCAACATGCATACAAACATTCAAATGGAAAAAATGGCCTCTTTGAACCCTCAACTCAAAGTTCCCTTCCTCCCGGTCATTCTGCAACCCCCAAAGCACACTTCTTCAGTTAGAATATGAAGGAAACACAGTTAAAAACATGGAGGAAATGCCAAACACATTAGCACTATGTGAGGAAGTACCTGTTGATGTATATGTAACTTTGGAATGTATTTCACATATATGTATATTGTATTCCTATAGAGATGTTATTATTCCTCTATACGGAAGTGTCGTCATTTATATTGTAAGTGTTGTAACTTATACTTAATGGGTTATTAGACCACCTTGTTTGGGGTCGGCCCTGTATAAGTCATGTGGGTCAAAGGGTTATTATACCACCCTATTGGGGGTCGGTCATGTGGGTCAAAGGGTTATTAAACCACCCTATTGGGGGTCGGCCATGTGGGTCAAAGGGTTATTAGACCACCCTATTGGGGGTCGGCCCACTCAGCATTATGTTATGTGGTAAAGTTCGAGCCTACATGAGTTAGGTAAAAAGGCAAGTCAAGTCAAGTATAAATAGAGTGCGGGAGGCACTCTATTTACTCACTCACTTCTCACACATGCACTCAAGGAGGAGTGGCGCACTTATGGAGGAGGAGGATCTACTGCTAGGTTATGGCTATCTCTCTTGGTTGGTTGTATCATTGCTCTATCTATCTCTTAGGAAGTTAATGGGGTTTTTCACCTTTATGGTTTTCCCCAAGTAAATCTTTGTGTCTCTTGTGTGCTTGCATTATTGTCTCCATGATTGATATGCTGTAGATATGCTGTACATGTTGTTCTCTCAGTTAAGATCCTAGATCATATTGAAGTAAATTCTGAAAATTTAACATGGTATCAGAGCTAGCCTGAAAGAAGGCATGATATGGCATGTATGACACTTGTTGCACTTACGATGCTAGGGCTTGATATAGCAAAAACCAGTCATCGTAGCACTTTCGCTATAACTCCGTTTTGGCGAATGTTTCGGATCTGAAATTGTTACAGGACGAATATTAAATCTCCAGGTACCTTGTGTCCAAAGGAAAACCTCTAATTCGTTGTACTTTGTGATTTATGATCTATACAATATAGGGTTTCTGCCTCTTCCAGATCTGAGTCAAAATCAGGTGACCTTGGAAAAAAGGTCATATCTTGGGCTAGGAAGCTCCAAATGAAATTTAGTAAAAAGTGATAGGTAGCACACAGTCTGTACTATCTCAGAAAACGTTTTCAGAGGCCGAAGTTGAACCAGTGACACGTGGCACTCCATACAAGTGCGATCTCCTGTATTATCCCATAAACAGGTCACGTTGCGACATTTGGCATAAATCTCTCTCAGAGAGTCCAATTGAGGTCAGACCTATCAGGATGGAAAGGTAACAGGCCAGGCTATCTCGGGAAACGTTTTCAGAGGCCGAAGTTGAAACAGTGACACGTGGCACGCCGTACAAGTTTGCTCTCCTGTTTTATCCCAAAACCGGTCACGTTGCGACATTTGGCATAACTCTCTCTCAGAGAATCCAATTGAGGTCAGACCTGTCAGGATGGAAAGATAACAGGTCAGGCTATCTCAAGAAACTTTTTCAGACCCTGTGGATCAAAAATTTCATAGTTACACCAGAAAAAATCAGGTACATATTTCTGTCAAAACAGAATTATTTTTTGATACCTTCATTCATGGCTTCCGGAATTTAGGGCTTTGGAGAAAGTTGGAATTTTTGTAATCGGAGACCACGACTGGATGCTACTCATCAAAATAGAAATTTAGACACCAAGATCAAAATTTTTGGTTGGGCAGAAGTCCGGGCTTGATTAGACCCTAGTTCGGGACTTTGATCAGAAAAGTGGAAAATTAGGGCTTTTGTAAAAATGGGAATTTTTGAAATCTGTGACCACGGCTGGAAGCTCCTTAGAAAAATAGAATCTTAGAGCTTTGGATCAAACCTTTTGATTGGGCAGAAGAGTGGGATTCATCAAACCCTAGTTCAGGGTCACGTCCAGTGAATCCGGAAGTTTCAAAGGAAAAATTGAGGAGTGAAACTTTGCAGTTTTCAATTTCTGAATATACCAGCTTGATCAGCTCATCAAGGCGCATATTTCTATCCTTTCAGAAGTTTGAAATTCAAAGTTTGAATTTTTGGGGTTTCTCTGACCAACCCATATCGAGCTCCAGGTCCAATTCTTGCAATTAAAGTGGATTGGGTTAATCCTAGAAGAAGATGGATTGATCATCTGCATAAGTGAAGAAGTTCCTGCTTCAGAGGGAGATGAGGCTAAGGCCTTACATAAGAAGATTACAAGCAATCTCGACAGGTATGACTCATCAAGGTATGTTTCAGTATTTGTTCATGATTAAGTTTATGGTATGTTTGTCTTCATGTTATTACGGTTAGTACAATCTTGATTTTAGACTTGTCATATCACCGTAATAAAATTATGAATGCACGATAGAAAATATTCATTGATTAGGGTGTTGATACTTATGATTGTACTAATGCATTATGGTGTTGCATGAGGTTTATGTTGTCTGCTAACATAAAAAGGTACACCAAGAAAGACAAATCATGTTCTACTTCAAGAACATATGATCATGATGACATGAGGACAAAGATTCATCCATTGTCATGGATCTCATAGAAGATCCATTTACGAGGTATGTATAACTTGGTTTTGTAATAGTTAACCTATGAGATATACAGGTTACTAGCACAAGTCATTAAAGAAGAACAAGAAGACATCATGTGAGTATGTTAGACATAAATAGCTAGCATGCTAATCTAGGTATGTTTTTCCTATATCAAGCTAGAATCCTACCTTGTGTTAGGATCTTATACTGTTGTTGATAATGATTATTCATGGTTGTATGCATATTATGTTTCTTACCATAATTGATGATATGACTAACCAGAAGAATCATGAAGGTATAGGATTGAATAATCACAGGTTTTATGCATATTGTATCTCTTATCTTGATTGATGATTCAACTAACCTAAAGAGTCATAGGTTTGAGTATTTATAGGTTTAGACATGTTACGTTTCTTATGATTTGACTAACCATAAGAATCCTACATAAACCTTGAATGCTAATGCTTATTATTTTTGTTTGAAATGATCATGACTATACATGCTTGAGATTATTGTGTGTTTAATAGTATACTAATGAATGTATGATTTTATATGAGATCACAAGGATAACACAATGATGATACTAACAAGCATGCATAGGGATCGAGAATGTATATAAGTTCAAGGACAGGTAATCCAGGGAGCAAAAGATCAAGAGGGAGCACACTCCAGTTGTTCTTGCAAGAAAGCAAAGGAACACACTTCAGTAGTTTCTGTAAGGATGCAGATATTCAGAGGGAGTTGACCATCTCTCTTCATTCCACAACATAAAGTTGTAGAAGAAGCTACTGCAGATTAGGACTCCAGCAGCTCCTGCAAGAAAGCGAAGACTCAGAGGGAGTCCACCCAACGAACAAACAAAGATAAGTATTTTAATTATCATTTCTTGCATATATGGTTGTTTAAATAAAATTGTTCAATGATGTATATGCTCATGTTCCTAGACTTAGGATATGTATTGTGCATATTAGAATAGTTGCATTGATGAACAGTATACTACTAATATACATGGGTAAGTGGCCTATGGCACTGTACAACATTCCATTGCTACTTATCTAGAATGAAACCTCTTTGCTGACATGTTGGGAGTTGTGCACACTCTTAACAATGTTCTGGTAGAGATTGGAAGGCATCTAGAAAGTTACGGGATATGGATAAATGTTGTATTGGCTAAGATAATTGCATGACTGTATGACATATTTCTTTATGTGTAAGAATTTGTTCTGAAAACTATGAGATGTTTTCTAATCATGCAATTTAACTTGTTGTGTAGGAAAGATCATATGCCATCTCCTACAGAAAGAAGAACTACAACATTTGTTCCAGCAATAAAGATATCTATTGAAGATATTGAAGATATTGAAGTTCCCAGGATCTGGGATGAAGAAATGAAATGCCATGATCCGTCGATCATGAAGAATGATGTTTGGGATGTAGTCCCAAGACGTGAAGGGAAGTTTGTTATGACTTCCAAATGGAACTATCAGATCAAGCATGTTGCAGATGACAGCATTGAGAAATATAAAAGTGATGAAATAGAAGATACACCAGATGGATTCAAGACAGCTTCCTTGAATGGTGTAGTTGAAGAAGAAGTGTATGTAGAGCAGCCACTTGGTTCTGAGACACATGATAGGAAATCATATATGTGCAGAACTTGGTATGGTGAAGATAGATTGATTGCCGACACGCAGTGGAAGCTTACTACCGAGTTCGAGATGAAGAACTTGGGGATGATGCACTATTTGTTTTTGGCGTGGAGGTGTGGCAGAGTGCAGATAGAATATTCCTTAGACAAGGGAAGTATGCAGTAGAGATCCCAAAGAGGTTCGGGATGATGGATTGCAAGGCCATGGCCACACCTATGGCATCAAATCTGAAGCTTCTATGTCGCTGCAACGTTTTTGGCAGCCCCTGGTAGCATTTGCACTAGGCAAAACGAAGAGATATATATGAGAAACGATGGAAACCATAGCGGGAGGGTCAAAGATAGGACCAGTTAAATTTAATTGCAGAGGAAGCTTATGGGGAATGTTACGAGCATGGCTACGCACAGTGCTCACATTGTCATGTCCTTTATCTTTGCACAATAATGATGACTCTAAGCAGTGGCCGCTTCAAACTTCAATGACGTGCATTAGATTTCTCTCTCTATTCTAACATGACTACCCTTACGATTTGATAATACTTCAATACCCTTTGACATAAGTGACTAACATAAATTATGTCTATTGCTAAACAAAATGCAAGATGTTTCACCTCTAATACAAAGTTTTCTTGACAATCAAAACAACTTGCAAACGTGATAAACACTTGACTTAATAGACAATAGATTATTTATTACAATGAACTCATTTGATATATGCATTTGATCCCTTAAATAACATTACTTAAACTTTGTAATCTAATCCCAAAAAACGATTTCCTTTGGCATTTCCTTTTCCCCTCGAGGATATGCTAGTTTTACTTTTGAAAACATAAAAGTTACATAGCAAAAACACCAAGAGGCTCAAAATGGAGGCCGACAAACACCCACAAGAAGATGCAATGAAACGCTTGATGAGCAAGCTCGAGAAGAGAGGCCTTGTCCTGGATATGGTTCATGGCATATGGCATTGTTGATAAGACCTTCATTAAGGTTTGAAAATATATATATATATATATATATATAGAATGCCATTTTCTTTTCATATTACTTTGGAATTTGGATTGAAGGGCATGCTTCGTTCTCATTGAAAGTTCTGTTGGTGGGAGTGTTTCAGGTTGCAGCATCCATGGAGATTCTTGGTCGGGTTGTTGAACGTCTTAAGATTAAAAAACCCACTTATATTGTTTAGTTAGACTCCCTTCCCTAAAATAATGAATAAATAGCCCATCAGAAAGTAGTCTATATCTTTCACCTGCTTTGGTTTAAATGCTTGGGTGCCACTGCGGGTATGCATTTCTTCAAAATTACCCAGAACTGTCAGTTGGCCTTGCTAGATGACATAGTTAATCATGAGGTAGAGCTCTCATGACATAGCAGAGTAACTGGCCGCATTAATGCATTAACACATTAAATCCCTCTCTGCGAAGAGAGCTCACTTTTTCTATAAGGCAGCGACCAGTTTGTTTGTTTCGGCAGCAATCACATGACCGACTGCTTTGGAGATTTTAGCGTATTTTCGGCGACCAAGCATTTCATGGTGTGACTGTTTCACAGGCCAGTGTTTCAAAGATGTTACTGTATATTCGGCGACCAAGAGATTTGTGCTGGCAGCGATTTGGCAAACAATTTGTTTGTCTAGGCAGTGATCGCATGACCAACTGTTTCAATGATTTTAGCGTATTTTCAGTGACCAAGCCTTTTGCGGTATGATTGTTTCGCAGGGGACTGTTCGGAGATGTTATCGCATATTCAACGACCAAGAGTTTTGTGTCGGTAGGCGAGAAATCTCGCAGCCTGCCGGAGCTTCGCTTGATTATAACTTATTTGGCATGCCGAGAATGATTGGGTCCTTGATGTACCTGACAAACACAAGACCGGACATTTGCTTTGCTATGAACACATTGAGCCAGTTCCTGATGGATCCGAGGAGTGTTCACGTGGTTGCTGTAAAGCATATTCTGAGGTACCTGAAGGGTACAGTGGATTATGGGCTCAGGTATGAGGTGAATCAAAAGTTTAACCTGCAGGGTTATGTTGATTCAGATTGGGCTGGCAGTGCTGCAGATAGGAAGAGCACATCTGGGTGCTGCTTCAGTATGGGATCAGGTGTGATCTCTTGGTTTAGCAGGAAGCAGTCCTGCGTAGCACTGAGTACAGTTGAGGCAGAGTATGTTGCAGCCTGTTCAGCTAGTTGTGAGGCAGTATGGCTACGGAAGCTACTGTCTGAGTTATTTGATCTCCCGTTGGAGGCTACTGGTATCTTCTGTGATAACCAGAGTTGTGTGAAGCTGACCGAGAACCAAGTGTTTCATGACAGGTCGAAACACATAGAGATCAAATATCACTATATCAGGGATATGATGCAGAGAGGAGCTGTGAAGCTCCTATATGTTGCGACGAACGAGCAGATTGCAGATGTGCTGATGAAGGCACTAGCCAGGGTGAAGTTCGAGTACTTCAGAGAGAGGCTTGGCGTGCTTCAGATCGAGGATATTTCGAGGAAGAAGTGATGGACACATTTGTTGAAGCCATTCCAAGCATGTTGGAAGGGGAACTCTTCACATGGCTATGGATGTAAGTGCTAGATGATGAGCATCAGGATGATGTTTTGGTTTCTGCTTGGATATGATCAGTGGGATCATGAGTATGTATTTTGTATATGCATCATGTTGGATGCTGGATATGATTGGATGGATCATGTGTATGTATTTTGTATGAACGCATCATGTTGGATGCTGATGGATACATTGTGTGGATCATGTATATTTGTATGATCAGGTAGATCATGTATGTTGACGGATACATTGTGTGGATCATGTATCTATGTATGTATCAGGTGGATACTTGGATGATCGTGGATGACGAGCTTCTCCAGATGACATGCAGCAGGATGTTGCAGTGATGATGATCAGGCAGATCATGTATGTTGATGGATACACTGTGTGGATCATGTATCTTTGTATGATCAGGTAGATCATGTATGCCGATGGATACATTGTGTGGATCATGTATCTATGTATACTTGGATGATCGTGGATGACGAGCTTCTCCAGATGACATGCAGCAGGATGTTGCAGTGATGATGATCAGGATGATCATGTGTACATCAGGATGATGTTTGATGAGTATCAGATGATACTTTATGGCCGTGGATCAGGTTGTGCAGGAAAGCATGTAATTTGTGCCCTGGGAGATTTGCAGATGGTCTTTCGAGGTTTTTCCTATGGCATGTAATTCGGTGCCCTGGGACATCTGGCAAATGCTCTTGCGAGGTTTTGCTTGGGAGGACATGTAATTTGTGCCCTGGGAGATCTGCAGATAGTCTTTCGAGGTTTTGCCTATGGCATGTAATTCGGTGCCCTGGGATATCTGGCAGATGCTCTTGCGAGGTTTTGTCCTATGGCATATAATTTGCTCCTGGGAGATCTGAACAGGATGAAAAAGGCCTCAGATGCTTCAGCCAGGTTTTGCCATGACCACATGTAATTTGCTCCTGGGAGATCTGGACAGGATGAAAAAGGCCTCAGATGCTTCAGCCAGGTTTTGTGGTGGACCACATGTAATGTGCTCCTGGGAGATCTGACAGGTAGAGCTGTGTGCTCGTAATAGCCTGGGATGCTTCAGCCAGGTTTTGTGGTGAGATCACATGTAATGTGCTCCTGGGATATCCGACAGGTAGAGCCGCGTGCTCGTAACAGCCTGGGATGCTTCAGCCAGGTTTCGTGATGGGTCACATGTAATGTGCTCCTGGGAGATCCTACAGGTAGAGCTGTGTGCTCGTAATAGCCTGGGATGCTGCAGCTAGGTTTTGTGACGCACATAATAAGTCTTGAGGATTCCACAGTATGGCCAGTGATGATGAAGACCTGCAGGTGGTGGGCCTACATCCAGTATGAAAAAGGACTGGCTATGTAGAACTTCCTATGACGAGTAGATTCAGAGATTGATTGAGATAGCAGCAGCAGTGACGATGATGATGACTCGATGATTATTATCCAGTGACGATGATCTAGAGAAGATGACTTGTGCTAGAAGAACTGTGCTGAGAAATACCTTCCTAGTTAAGAGGGAGTGTTGATGTATATGTAACTTTGGAATGTATTTCACATATATGTATATTGTATTCCTATAGAGATGTTATTATTCCTCTATACGGAAGTGTCATCATTTATATTGTAAGTGTTGTAACTTATACTTAATGGGTTATTAGACCACCTTGTTTGGGGTCGGCCCTGTATAAGTCATGTGGGTCAAAGGGTTATTATACCACCCTATTGGGGGTCGGTCATGTGGGTCAAAGGGTTATTAGACCACCCTATTGGGGGTCGGCCATGTGGGTCAAAGGGTTATTAGACCACCCTATTGGGGGTCGGCCCACTCAGCATTATGTTATGTGGTAAAGTTCGAGCCTACATGAGTTAGGTAAAAAGGCAAGTCAAGTCAAGTATAAATAGAGTGCGGGAGGCACTCTATTTACTCACTCACTTCTCACACATGCACTCAAGGAGGAGTGGCGCACTTATGGTGGAGGAGGATCTGCTGCTAGGTTATGGCTATCTCTCTTGGTTGGTTGTATCATTGCTCTATCTATCTCTGAGGAAGTTATTGGGGTTTTTCACCTTTATGGTTTTCCCCAAGTAAATCTTTGTGTCTCTTGTGTGCTTGCATTATTGTCTCCATGATTGATATGCTGTAGATATGTTGTACATGTTGTTCTCTCAGTTAAGATCCTAGATCATATTGAAGTAAATTCTGAAAATTTAACAGTACCCCTAGTGAATGAATGACATATTGGGGAGAAAATTTATGGATCTTAACTTTCCTAGGAAGCCTAACACATTTTTTAAAATGGGGCTTTCCCATACATAAAATGGGACAACCATGCTCTCCATTTCCCAAAACAATAACTACTTCAACCACCTCTTGGAATAATTAAATGATTGGGTGAAAAAGTAAACATGGTTAGTTGATGGTTCATGGGTTCTCTCATTGACACTTGGCTTAACATTATTGGCTTCAACGGTTTGAAAATTTTCCTCCCCATTCCTTGTAAAAATCATGCCCCCATACTCTTGTTGCCTTGCATAGCTAGTTGTGGGTATTTTTTATGAAAATATATACTTACAACATATTTATAATTTCCTTCATTCCAAGCTAGCACATGATCCACATGCATCGATTTTTAATTTATAAAACAAGAATGATAAATCGATGGCGGGTCCTTGGTTGAGATCCTCACCATGATTTTATAACAATATTGCACCATTTATGTGTTTAATACAATGGGGTCAAAATCGAGATATTATAGGACACACGTCCTTACTTAGTTTCAAATGGTTGGCCAAGGGTGTACTAATTGTTTTTGCATCCTTGATTCTAAACCTATCCAACACCTTTTTTATGTACTCACCCTGAGACAATGTCAATTTGCGATTTTTCTTGTCTCTTGTTATTGTCAGACCAAGGATTTTCTTTGCAGCACCCAAATCCTTCATCACAAATGAATTAGCTAATTTTATTTTGAGCACATTTCTATCATGCATGTTAGACCCTACAACAAGCATGCCATCCACATACAATAACAAGATAATATATATTCCATTGTCTAACTTCTTGAAATAAAAACAGTGGTAAGAATGACAACTACTATAACTTTGTTCTATTATAAACCTGTCAAATTTCAAATACGACTGCCTTGGAGTTTGCTCTAGGCCATACAAACTCTTATCCAACCTGCATACTAAATTATCCTTCCCTTTGACCTCATACCCCTATGGTTGCTGCATATAAATATCTTCCTCCAAATCCCCATGGAGAAAGGTTGTTTTTACATCTAACTATTGAAGATGCAAGTCTTCTACCACCACTAGACTTAAAATAGTTCTAACTGAAGTCATTTTAAAAATAGGAGAAAATATTTCATCAAAATATATACCTTTCTTTTGTGCAAACCCATTTACGACAAGTCTAGACTTGTATCGCTTCTTGCCTCCATCTTCTTCCTTCGACCTGTAAACCCATTTATTTTGCAATGCTCTTTTACCTGTAGGAAACTTAACCAAATCCCAAGTTTGGTTTCGTACCAATGAGTCCATCTCCTCATTCAATACTTTCTCCCACTTATTTCTAGTTTCCACCTGCATTGCTTCTTCATAACATTTTGGTTGACCATATTCAATCATCAATAAATAATACAGTGAAGGAGAGTACCATTCGAGGGTTTTACCTGACCTGGTATATCTTCTAACACTTGCAGGAGTTTGATGTACTTGCTACTGTTCTTGATTTTTCAGCACCTTTGGAACTTCATTTTCTTCGATTTCATTAATTACTGTGTACTCTGTGTTTTCCTTTTCATGTTGATTTCCCCGCAACCGATCTTTATACATGACCTTTTCATTGAATACCACATCTCTACTTCTAATGATTTTGTTATTTTCATAATCCCATAAGCGATAACCAAAATCATCAACCTCGTATCCAATAAAGGTACATTTCTTGGATTTAGGCTCAAGCTTTGTTCTATTTTCTTTGTCAATATGGACAAATGCTTCACAACAAAAAGTTCTCAGAAATTAGTAGTTTAGCTTTTTACCTTTCCATGCCTCCTATGGAATCCCATCATCCAAAGCGCTTGAAGGCCCTGTATTTATAAAGTAAACATCGGTATCTACAGCATATGCCCAAAACTATAAGGGAAACCCTGCATGCAATATCATACACCTTGAACGCTCCATGATTGTTCTGTTCATCCTTACTGACACACCATTCTCTTGTGGTGTTCCTGGAGTAGTCATCTCTCTACGAATCCCATGGTATGAATAGTAACTATCAAACTCCTTGCCACAATATTCACCCCAATCATCATATATGAGACACTTTAACATTTTCCTTGTCTCATTCTCAACCAAAGCTTTCAATTTTTTAAAAGTAGAAAAAACATTGATTTTTTGTCGAATGCAATAAACCTAAGTTTTTCTAGTTGCATCATCAATAAAATTAACATAATAGCGAGAGCTACCAAGATATTATACCTAATCCAGTTCCCATATAACTATATGCACATACTCTAACTTTTCACTCTTCTTTTGCTTCCCAACTCTGAGAAATATTACTCTCTTATGTTTTCCATAAAGACATTTCTCATAGAATTCCAAACTTACTTGCTTTAGATCTGGAAGCAACTTCCTTGAGTGGAGAATCTGCATCCCCTTCTCACTTATGTGGCCAAGCCTATGATACCACAATGGTGTATTTGTTTCTATGGAAACTACATAGATAGAAGAATTAGTATTATGACATAAATACAACACACCTATCCTATCTCCTTTTAATATTACCAATGATCCTTTAATGATATTCCACCACGTTTCTCCAAACATATTAAAACAATTCCCATCTCCCAACTACCTTGTTGAGATCATATTTATTTTCATAGCAGGAATATCCCTTACATATTTTAGTAGCCATTCACCTCCATTCTTTAACTTTATCCATACCTTACCCATTCCAACAATTTTACATGGTTCATCATCACCCAATAAAACATGTCCAAAATCACCTTGAACATAATCATAAAGAAATTTTTTATGATGTGTAGCATGACATGAAGCCCCTGAATCAACTACCCAGTAATCACTAATACTATTGAATGCAAGAATCAAAGCATATTGTAACACATCACCCGGTGCATTTACTTCATGAGTAGTCTCCTACTATCCATCTCCTTTCTTCTTTATAAATATGCAATCTTTCTTCAGATGTCCTTTCTTTCTATAGTTCCATCACTCTATCTTTCCCATTCTGGACTTGAATCTTCCCTTCCTAGAATTCCCATGATTACCTGGGCCCTTTTCTCTTTCCTTTTCTCTTCCCCTCCTCTCCATGGTCAATGCATTACCTGATGTCTCACCTATTTTTTTCTTTCATATTTCCTCGCTAAAAATAACACCAACAACATCATCAAATTTCAAAGTGTTTGAACCAGAGATAGAGTTACTTACATCCATGACCAAGCCGTTCCATGTTTCTGGCAGTGAGTACACGATTAGAAGAGCCCTAACCTCATCTACAAATTTCACTTTTATAGAACTTAGTTGATTAGTATTTGTATTAAATTCATTTAAATGGTCAACAACAGACCCAACTTCTAGCATTTTTATATTAAATAAATTCTTCATTAGAAATACCTTGTTGGATGCCAAGGTTTTTTCATACATATTATCCAACGTGTTCATCAAAACCTCAGTTGTCTTTTCTTTTGAAATATTGAAAGCCATCGATGAATCCCAACACAGCGGGGCACTCCCAAAATGTAGTCGTCGCCCCCCCTGGACCCCCCTGGACCCCCCATGGAAACTACAGTGGCGGGGAATCTCCCCTACACCCCCCATGGAAACTATAGTGGGGGGGAAGCCCCCCAAAACCCCCCATGGAAACTATAGTTGGGGGAAATCCCCCCATACCCCCCATGTCATGGGTTGGGATCCAGAAATTGTTGAAACACGACCTCTAAATTAGGAATCTTAGGCTCCAAAACCAACAATTTTAGGTAAAATTATCCCAAGTGACAAGGGTTCAAGTCACTCACGGATCAATTTAGAGATAATTTATTCCCAATCTCAACACAAACAATACAAACATGAATTTAATGAGAAAAGGTGAAATGACATACTCAGATACCGATTTTTGTCCTTTCTATTGAGGCTTTCCTCTCTTGGAATTGATCCTTCAATCTAATTCCTCTTGTTTGTAAAATTCACACAACACTAGAAAGATACCCTCCTCAAAGTTAATAAACCTTTCAATCAAAATATTCAAGAATTGACATAAAATTCATGAGTAAAAAAGAAATTTAATTATCAAATTAGACTCTATTATCCCAAATCAGAATATTCATCACATTAACACATGAAACACAAAATTTGGGGAGGGGAAAGAAGATGTATCTCCTATATTATTTCAAAAAGTCAACAATATGATACAACATAAAGCAATCCCCGAGTTCCTTGTTGCAAAACCTTCTTCTCTAGAGTTTGGATTCTTTTTTCCCAATTCACTAATAAGATTCCACTTCTAATTCTCTCTCTCAATCTTGAACAGGAAGAATGATCATGTATGATCAAGATACTAACATAGTCATGGGAAACAGAAAGCAGACATAAATGATTTTGAGGGTGGCACTGTAAAAACCTTGGACACTCTTAATTTCAAATCACCAGCTTGAGGGAATACTCACAGTATTCTCCCCTTCCTTTGCTCATTATAATTGATTTTATATAGACATTAATTCATTGAAGGAGATGAATTGGGTACAACCAAGCCCAACCAATATGATAACCACCCGAAACCATATGAGCACTCATGAAAAAATGCACCCTTTTTAATTTTTTGTCACTTCGTATGTGTACATGAGTTGTAAAATGGTAACTAGAGTATGGTATACTTGTTGCTAATGGTTGTCACGTCCACTCCCATCGATCTGGCGCAAGGAAGGGAACATGACTAACATTCTTGGCTTTTCAACAAACTCATCCCCATTCATTGTATTCATACAAATAAAACACATGTGTATATATGCAAATCAAAATAAACATGCACAACGGAATTAAACTATCCACACACATTTCGCATGCATTCAACATATTGATAGCATGCATCAAATTAAAACCATTTGCAGAAGTAAAACACATAGATAATACTTATCTTGCAATGGTGAAGTTGTCCCAAGCAACTAGCTATGCAGCTGCAACGTTCCACCCAGCCATAGGCCAGTTGTGTTCATCAATCTCTAAACACAACTGCCACCCTCGAGTTGGGAATGATTTCTACAAGGAAAGGGAACACTCAATCTCATTCATAGCCAAATAAGCATCACATCTAAGCCAATCCAGTCCATAGTTGGGTTTATCAATCCAAATGTGAGCCCTTCTATTTTTGGATCCTTGCACTCAAGCTCAAGCACAGCAATGGATACCCATAACCCATACCCCAACATACTCTCTCTACACATAGCAAGCACAATTGTTGGCATGGGTAAATGTTTTCAACTATGGGATTCACAAACAAGATGTCCATGGGTTTTCCCCAAATCGTGGCACAACAAAAATGACTTATGGGATGGGGAAATAACCACAGGGAGCAAAAAATGATTTTTCCTATGGGTTATGAGCATTCCAATGGCCGAAAATGACCTCAATGAAACCGCATGAACCCCAAAATGGATTCTTCTTCTTCCCCAATGTTCTATATCTCAAAAACACCCTTTTCCCAGCTAAAAATGAAGGAAAGACCAAAAAAAACCGTCGAGGGAAAATTCCTAGGTATCTCCAAAATTGGTTGATGGATAATGGCTTGGGGACAAAATTCATGGGTCATTTCTTGCCCAAGAAGCAAAAACACATTTTTCCAAACTGATGGCTTTCCCATACCCCAATTTGGACAGCCATACCTCTCCATTCCCCAAGGCATTAACTACCTCAACCAACTCTTGGAAGAATTAAATGATTAGGTGCATAAGTCAAAATGGGTAGTTGAGGGTTCATGGGTTCTCTCATTGACACTTGTCTTGACTTGATTGGTTCAAGGGTTTGAATATTTCCCTCCTAGTTCCTTGTAAAAATCATGCCCCCATACTCTTGTTGCATTGCATTGCATAGTTAGTTGTGGGTATTTTATTAAAATGCATATTTACATGATATTTACAATTTCTTTTGTACCTAGATAGCACACAAACCATATGCATCAATTTTAACACTAAATCAATGGTGGGGCCTTGTCCTTGAGCTCCTCACCATGAATTTATAACAATATTACATCATTTACATTTTTAATGCAATGGGGTCAAAATCAGGATACTACAATGGCTAGCAAGCATATGCAAGCCAAAGTATACGTTTTTGAAATATTTGGCTATCACAAACATAAATAAAATAATAAATAAATATAAACTAACAATTAATTAATAATAATTATACTTATAATTATTCTAAGACGACACGACTCCTCTCAAAATGTGCTTAACAATATATAAAAGAGGCCCTCAATGTAATATTATTCATCACATTCAATTATTATTCAATATGTATTGTTTATGAAGATGGATCTCTTCTTTATCCGGATACGGATTCTCCATAACACATGGATTCCGTGTTACATTGGTATCAGAGCCCCTTCTTGGGCATTTCATTGATTTGGCTTTTGGCCAAATAATTTGAGAGTTTCTCCAAATTAGGTATTTGACCTAAAGAAAATAAAAAGAAAAAGAAAAGAAGATAGTGAGAAAAGAAGTAAAAAAAGAAGAAGAGAAAATAAGTAAGAACAAGAAGTAAGAATTATAACATTTTTCAATTGAGTGTAGATCGGGTGGTTGGGAGGAATGTTGTTATCCTCCCCACCTGGGTTCAAATCTAGCTTTGTGACACTTTCTCCTTGGGAGCCGACTTTGATTATGTAATGATTGTAACTCTAAAATACCTTGATTCTCCAGAATATCAGGTATTGGCATTCTTCCGATGGATGTAGCCCTCTAACAAACGGTGAACCATCATTTAAAAAAAAAAATTAAGAATAACATTCATGAAACCGCACATGGTTTTATGAAAGTGCACATGGTTTTGTGAGCCCTTGATTTTATAAAACCAACTCTTAGTTGTATCAAGAAACCAACTCACACCCTTAGTTGGATATTATTAAAAAAAAACTTTATAATAAAAATACATATAATAATATTATTATTTACAAATAATAATAATAATTATTATATTGCTTTTATTACTTCTTATTATCTTGATTTCATTAATAATAAATAGTTATTATTATTAATTAATCAAGTTCCACATAAATCACTGGAAAAACTTTGACGTTGGCCATGAGGTCAAAATGGAAAGAATTGGATATGTTTTTTGATGAGCAAAGGAAAAATATGGACAAGATGTTTGATTGTATGGGACAATCAATGGTAAAAGCTACTCAAAAAGCTATTAACAACCCCTTCAATAAAGTGATCCAAGAAGGGAGATCAAAGGCTTCTCAAGACAAGGACTCATAACCTAAATATATATCTGACGTTCAAAGCCCTCGAGAAAAACCAAATAAAGAACATAAAAATGATGAAAAGGAGGAAGATATAGAAAATCATTATGGTAACCAAGATGAGATTAATAATATTAATCAAGATAATAAACAAGACAATGATACATAATATCCTAGTGATGATGAAAATAACAATGATATATATGATAAAGATGGAGATGATATTGACCAAGCTTGCGAGAAGAGCCAAGCCAGTGTTGCTGACAATAATGATGATCAATGCAACGATAAGGGATCGATCCCAAAGTGTGCAAAAGAAATCAAATCAGAGAAATCAAATGTTTCATGTTTAAACTATACCTTGACCATCCTCTCACCTCAAAAGAACATCAATGAGAACAACTATAAGATTAATCAGACACAAGATAAGATTGGCATCAAGCTTGTCAAGTCTGTCTAGTTGACGACAAGAAGAGTTAAGATCTATAACCAAGCAAGCGGTAAAAGCATAAACGAAACTTCACCAAATATATATTTAATGCATATTCTGAAGCAAAAGAAACAAAAGGAAGTAATGGTCGTAATCAAACTTGCATGCCTCAAGTCATCAGTTCGACATAGAGACACAATATAAAAAAAACCGACATCAGCAAACTAAGCTTTGAGGACAAGCTTCCCTTAAGGGGAAGGCAATGTCACAAACATAAATAAAATAATAAATAAATATAAACTAGTAATTAATTAATAATTATAATTATTCTAAGACAAAATGACTCCTCTCAAAAGGTGCCTAACAATATATAAAAGAGGCCCTCAATGTAATATTATTCATCACATTCAATTATTATTCAATATGTATTATTTATGAAGATGGATCTCTTCTTTATCCGGATATGGATTCTCCATAACACACGGATTCGGTGTTACATTGGCCCAATTTCATAATGTGTAATGGATGTCAAAGAGTGTAAGCATCCTTAAGTGTTTGAAATGATTATAACAAATGCCCACAATTTATGAGGTCAAAAGAATGTTGGATGGACGAAATATATTATAACAAGGAATGTTAATCTAGTAAGTGAACCTAAGCGGAACACACCAAAATTGGATCAGAAAGGTATCTGTAAACAAAAAACAAAGCATCAGAAGATACTCTTTTCGAGGTAGTCCAATACAAGTTTCAATGGGGATAAGCATGGCCACCAAATCAAATACACTGCGGATCCATGAAGTATATAAAATGCTAGATACATGGCCATAATAAAATACACAGTGGATCCATGTCAAAATAACTCATATCCACAAATAGATACATTGTTGATCTATGTCTCAGTTTATACCAGAAGAACAACTATAACTGTACTGAGTGTGAACTAGTTCTCCATATAATACCAATGTTGTATAATGTATGGTATAGTCTCACACAATTCGAGCAATAACAAATGTGGGAGTGCTATTGAAACCAAAGGTATTTCATCCAAACCACCGATATGTACGTTTTCTTACCATGTGAACAAATGATATGAAATCAAACATGGGGAACATTGTTTGATTATTTGTCATTGATATATACCATTAACAAACACGAGACAACCCACGAATAATTATAATGAGAGTCAATATACCTAGTACATCCTAGCATGAGTGAATAAACGAGTTGACATCGAACACTTGTATAATCTATCAATAAGGGGACATTGATGTATCTCCATTTTCAATAGAGAAGGAATGTACCACTAATGACCACAAGCCCCAAGGTACTAAAAAGTCTCTAAACCTTGTTCCCAAAGAAAAATGAGTTGAATCCAATGGGAATAATCCATTGGTAGGGAGGAATTCAGACATCCTTCGTCAACCAACATGAGTGATTATCAGGAAATTATTTGTTTTTTGGGCTAGTGAAAGGCAATGATACCCATTTATGACGTGTTAGTTGCAATGGAATTCTGGAATAACATAAATCTAATCATTAAAATGAATTATTAGAGCTACCTACATAGCTTTCTAAATATGGTGTAAAAAGATGAAAGGTAGAAAATTGGATCACCTTCCATAATAAATAACTTTTCTTTATTGAAAATAGGTATAACTCCCAAAAAATTGCATTCTTTTAAGATTGGTATGTTATTTTTTCTCTAAAAAGTAATTCATATGTTAGCCAGGTTTGGTATGTATATTGTCCAATTTTGTAAAAAAATTATGTATAGCTGTAGATAACAAGCGTTTCATGTGCAGTGATATTTTTCCAAAATTTTCAAAGTTAATTTTATATATTTTTTTTAAATTAAGGAAGTCAACGAAGCCCTAAAATGACAATGTCCAACGTTAGGCCTTACTATTATGGTGTTAATATAGTCAATCTAATTTTTTTATTATGTAGGACTTCCAGTATATTTGTGCAGGTTCTCTTTTATTTATGAAATAGGTGGCCCACTCAAAAGTTAAAGCTGAAATACATGACCTATGTTTTATATAAATCTGACATGAGTGCAAATAAAAATGCATAAAAAATATAAAACACTAACAAATTTATTCAAAAAATATGTATTTGGAATTTGCACACAGATTTTTATAAGTGTATGCAGTTTCATTGGCAGTGGAGCATATACAAAATCAAGGTGAAAAAGCATGAAGTTACAGAAGATGATGTATTTTCCTATAATTCAGTTTGATCCATAAGGTTTGGCAATCCAAAGCTAAAACCAGTGAGCTGTAGTGGTGCATGCACGTTATAGCATGTACACGCTATTATATTATGTTTTCTTTCTTGTATTTCACTATATATCCCTTTATCTATATAATCCCCCCTCCTCTCTCTCTCTCTTTCTCTCACACGCCTTTTCTCTCTCCCTTTATCCCTAACCTTCCCTCTCTCTTACCATATACCCTAACCCCTCTATCTCTCCCCAACCCCCCCATATCTCATTTATTTCTCTCTCCAACCCCCCTATATCTTCCTCTCTACTCAACCCCCCATGTTCCTCTCTCCCTCTCTCTCCCTTACCCCCACTCTCTTCCTCTCTTCCCAATGCCCCACCTTCTCTCTCTCTTGCAGAAAATTCTTTTTGGCATTTTTCCTCCTAGGTATAGGGTTTTGAACCTTTATCTTTCTTGATTTATGTTAAAATTCCATCTCTTTAGTCTCTTGTATTAGCCCCTAACCCCTAACCCCCAATCTTTCTCTCTCTCTCTCTCTCTCTAAACCCCTAACCCCCAATATCTCTCTCTCTAAACCCTTAACACCCAATCTGTTAAGCAACAAATTCCAAGAAAGAGTATGAAAAGAGCATAAATAAACCAAAAAGAGTACTCCATGCCTTTAATGAAGAAAATAGATGAATAGAAAGCGTCTTCGAGGGGGAAAACTCCTTATACAATGTAGTAAGTACACAAGACAAGACAAGACAAGATGCTGAAATGAAAATATCTCCTTCCTATATATAGGAGATAAGAAGTACAATTACAGCTCACTAGCCCAAGCCAACATAACTAATATAAGCATACTAATGACAATTAGAACTAATGGACCAAAGCTGACATCAAAACTAATGTAATGAACCACAATATAGGGGGGAAAGTTCCCACATTTAGCGATTAACATGCCCCTTCCCTTTAGACAAGTGTTGTCCTTAACGCTTGATTAATTGTGGATGCTTCTGTATGAAGGACTCATCTTCCCATGTCGAATCTTCCATTAGTAAGTTCTTTCACTTGATCAGGTACTCAGTAATAGCCCGATTTCGTAGCTATTTGGTCCTTGTTTAATTGATTTGTTCAGTTTCCACTATGACTTTTCCTTCTTCATCAAGCTCCGACATTATTGTTTGAATGGGATCTTGTCTCCTATTACCTTCTTTAATCAAGAAACATCGAAAACTAGATGTACTATTGAAGATGAAGGGAGCTCCAATTTGTAAGTCATACTACCAATCTTCTGCAACACTTTATAAGGACCATAATACTTTGGTGCTAATTTATTATCCTTATTTAGTTTCTTGAGGGAAATATGCTTGTAAGGCTGTAGCCTTAGAAATACCCAATCCCCTTCTTCAAAACTCCTTTCACTGCGATGTTGATCAGCTTGTTGTTTCACCTTGTTTTTTGACATAGCCAAGTTGTCCTTAAGTATCTGGAGAACTCCTTGTTGGTGCTCTATGTGATCTTCCATGGATTGAACTTTAGATTATCCTTTTAAGGGAGATGTGATAGATGGAGGCTAGTACCCATAAAGTTCCATAAATGGATACATTTTTTATGATGTATGGAAGGAAGTAGTGTAGCACCATTCTACCAAAGACATCTATTTCACCCATTATGTTTGTTTATCATATGCAAAGCAATGAACATATCCTTCCAAACATTTTCTCACTATCTCAGTTTTCCCATCAGATTGATGATGATAAGATGAACTGTCAGCCAATTGGGTACCCAAACAAGAAAATAATTCGGTCCAAAATTTTCCAGTGAAAAATGGATTTCTATTACTTACAATAATCTTCGGATTTCCATGTAACCTCTGAATAGTTTCCATAAAGGATGTAGCTACTGTAATTGCATTAAAAGGGTGAGAGAGTGTGCAAAAATGTGCATACTTCGTGAGTCTAACAACAACCACCATAATAGCATTCTTTCCTTCTGACTTGGGTAGACCTATGATAAAATCCATTGAGACTTCCTCCCAATGATGGCAAGATATGTCTAATGGTTGTAGAAGTCTTGGGGTCTTAACTATTTCACCCTTATTTTGTTGGCAAAGCAAACATTCGGCCACGAACCTTTGAACATCATATTTAAGAATTTTCCAAAAAAAATCATTCTTGACCTTTTGGTAAGTTTTGAAGAATCCTGAGTGCCCACCTATAGGAGAGGTGTGTAATTATGAGAGGACCTTTTGTTTGAGTTGGTAGTTTTTGCATAAATATAAGCGATCCGTATACCGTAGTGAATTATTTTCCACACAAAATTATCTGATACACTGAGATCATTCTATAGCTTTTGAATGAACGTCCACAAAGATAGGTCATTTTTTCATTCTTCCCTTACTGTTACTATTCAATCTAGTTGTAGAATGGAAATTTCACAAAGTAATCCCCCAACATCTTCATCTTTTTTGGAGAGCACATCTGCTACTACATTCTGTTTCCCTTTCGATAGATGATTTCAAAGTCATATCCCAACATCTTGGTTACCCATTTTTGTTGCTCTTCCATATATAGCCCCTGTTCCAGGAAGTATTTATGACTATCATGATCTATTTTGACCTTGAAGTGCCTACCTATTAGGTAAGGAAGCCATTTCTTAAGAGCATGTAGTATTGCCAATATTTCATTCTCATAAATGGGCTTCTGTAAGTTCGTTCCCTTGATTGGATGACTTGTTAAAGAAAGCGGGTGTCCTTCTTGCATTAGACCATCACCAATGCCATTTCCTAAAGCATCACCTTCCACAATAAAGGTATTTGTGAAGTCTCGTTTGGCCAAAATATGAGCTTTGCACGTTGCCTCTTTAAGTTGTTCAAAAGCTTGAGTTTCCTATGGAGTCCAAGAAAATGCATCTTTCTTCAATAATGTTGTTAAAGGCGCTGCTATTCTTTCATAGTTTCGAACAAACTTGTGGTAATACCCTATCATACCTAAGAATGCTCGAATATTCTTCAGGGTTTTGGGAATCAGACAATCTAGCAGGGCTTTAATTTTGTTAGGGTCTACCTTGACACCTTCATAAGATACAATATGGACCAAATACTCTACCTCCTTTACCCCAAAGAAACATTTGGAAGGTTTTGCATATAGTTGTTGCTCCTTTAGTAGTTGTAGTACCCTGTCAACATGTTGAATATTTTCTTCCCAAGACTTGCTATAGATTAGTATATCATCAAAGAATACTAGCACAATTTTCTAAGGAAAGACTTGAAAATGGAATTCATCAAACCTTGAAATGTGGAAGGTACATTTGTGAGACCAAATTACGTGTCCATAAATTCATAATTACCTTCATGAGTTCTAAATGTTGTTTTTGGTATGTCTTCATCTTTCATTCTAATATTATGATACCCGAAACAAAGATCCAATTTTGTGAAGAAAACTGCTCCATGTAAGTCATCTAACAATTCATCAATGACAGGAGTGGGAAACTTATCTTTAATGGTTATATTGTTGATATCTCTATAATTTGGACACATATGCCATGATCCATCTTACTATTGTACCATTACCACTGGTGCAGAGTAAGAAATTTGGCTAGGCCTAATTATGCCAGGCTCCAAAATTTCTTACCCCATGTGCTCAATTTCACTCTGCTGGCCACACGGGTATCTGTAAGGTCTGATGTTAGTAGGAGCAATTCCTGGAATTAAGTGAATAGCATGGTCAAAATATTGAGCAGGTGGAAGACCTTTTGGAATATCTTCAAATACCTTGGAATGATTATTAATGACCCTTTGGGGATCCAGGGAAATAGGAGGCTTAGATGTTTGAACATCTAATGAGCGTAATTGTGCAATTACATCATGATGTCCCCTTTTCATCAATTTTTTCATACCATTAGAGCTTATCACCTTGCTTGGTTTCCCTATAATACCATTTAAATCGTATTCCATTCCTTCCCATAAAAATTTCACGAAAAGCTTCTAAAAATTAAAAGCCACGGTTCCCAATGATTGTAACCATTGAATTCCTAAGATAACATTAGCACTACCCATTGGTATAGAAATCATTGGACTATTCAATACATATTCCCCCATAGTAAGATTGATATTATGGCATTTCCCTAAGCAATTGATAGTTCCTCCATCTGCAATCATTACTTGAAACTCTAGTGCTAGATATACAAAGCAATTGATAACTTTGGCAAATTTACAATGAATGAAATTATGATTACTACCAGAATCAATCAACACTATTACCTTTTTCTTTTTGGTATATCATTCAATATTGATAGTTTGAGGAGTGATAATTCTATCCAATGCATGACAAAATATGGTGGGAGTAATCTCTTATATTTGTTTATCTGGAGAAAGTTCTTGTTCGTTTGTTTCTTCCTCTTCACAATCTATGTAGAATAATTTATTGCCACACTTATGTCCCTTATTATACTTGCTGTCACAATTAAAGAATATAAATTTTTCTCTTCTTTCATCTAGTTGTTGAGGTTTCAACCTTTCGGGTGCATTAGAAGAAGGGACAATATTCTCTCTATATCCATTGGAGGTGGTCATCGCCATATTTTTAGGTTCAAGGACATGTATCTCATGTTGAATATTCTCCTTTAAAGTTACCGTAAAGAGATCCAACAAATTATCTTTTTAAATATTCTTCACTCTAAGAATTAACTTCTGAAACTGCTTGTCGCTTGATGTGCTATGTAACTGGACCTTTTGTTTTAGATTTATCAACTGACTAAAGAAAGTGTTTCTATTAATATTTCCTTAATGTGCAATCAACTCTTTTGTGAATATAGACCAAGAGATAATGGAGTCCTTTTTAAGGTAAAAAAACCATTGGTACCATACAAATTGATTAGGCTCTAAATATAATGATGCAATAGTCACCTTTTGCAAAGTTGGCACTTGGTGTAGATCAAAGAATTGCTCCATCTGGAATATCCATGTTATTGGATTGTTTCCATCAAAGTTTCTCATGTCAATCTTAGGAATAAAATATTTCTTTGGACTTGAGTTGAACCCATGATGATGGAGTAGATCATTATATTCTGGGGACCCTAACCTCTTATTCTCTAACTATTTTTCAATTTTCTCAATACGTGACTGGAATAAGTCCACATTTTCATCCTTGTCCTCTTCTTGAGTAGACAACTGTGTAGGAAGGATAAGTCTTATATCATTTAGCAGTACCTTCAAATATTCTAGATACCCTTTTCTATCCACCCCCTTGAGATCTTCTTTACTAGCCATCTTATTTTCCAAGTTAACTAAATCAACCATTTTCACAGTCCCTTTCATCATATCTTCCAACTTGGACACCCTAAAAGATATGTTTTCACTTTCATCGTAGGTCAGGGATGAATAATGTGGTGTCTTGAGCGGAGTGTGATTTTTTCCACTTCCTTTTAGTGGAATTTTGAAAAATATAAATAGATATCACACCTTTGGTTCACCTTAAATACATCCTTCTACTAAAAGTTATTCAAATTCAAAATGACGTACCTTCCCTGATTTGAAGACTGATTTGATAGTTGTCCTTTCAACTGAGTTAACCTTGAAATATCAGCCCCTATGAGTCTAAAATATTGACCTATGGTATCCTGATATTTCTTCTTTCCAATGCCATAGGTCTCATTGAATTTGGACGCACAGAAAAAAAAGTTGTGATAATTTTCCCAAGACTTGTTAATTTTGGTCTTTTCAGAAGAGAAAGAGTGTACGGCCTAAACCATGTCCATTTTTTTTAATCTGATTCGGAAAATGCAACCACAGATACTATGGTCCATATTCCTTTTGATGTAACTATTCTTACTCAATTTGGATCTCTTATGCTCTAAATATAATAGTTTTCCCTAGACCACCTATTTGAGACTAGCTTTTGGGCTAGTTAGAAACCCTAACTTCCTGAGGGTATAAATGCGAACCTGTAATGAAGTAAATTGGTTATACCTTGGACTGGTTTTAATTTAGATTGGACTTCATCTGGACACTATTAATTGGATTACATCATGTGTAATATCCCAATTTTGATCCCATTGCATTAAAATGTAAATGATGTAATATTGTTATAAAATCATGGTGAGGAGCTCAAGGCCAAGGCCCCGCAATTGATTTAGTGATGCATATGCTCTACGTTCTAGACAGGCACAATGGAATTGCAAATATCAAGTATATATGCATTTTAATAAAATACACACAACTAGATATGTAATGCAATGCAACATGAGATGGGGGCATGATTTTTACAAGGAATTGGGAAGGAAATATTCAAACCCTTGGACCCAATCAAGTCAATCCAAGTGTCAATGAGAGAACCCACAAAACCCTCAACTACCCATGTTAAATTTTTACCCCAATCATTCATTTCTCCCAAGAGTTGGTTGAAGTAGTTAATGCCTTGGGGAATGGAGAGGTATGGCTGTCCAAATTGGAGTATGGGAAAGCCACCCTTCATGGAAATGCATGTCTTTCTTCTTGGGCAAGAAAGGAGCCATGAAATTGCTCCCCAAACCATTATTCACCATTTCCTTGCTCCCTCACACAATTTAAGCTTCTTGGGCGTTTTTCATCTACGTTTTTCCTTGTTTTCCCTTGTTTTCTAGCTGGGAACGAGGCGTTTTTATGTTGCAGAGATGTTGGGAGGAAGGGAGCTCCATTTGGGGTTTCATTGAGGCTATTTTGTCCATTTGGAATGCTCGCAACCTATGGGAGATATCGGTTTTTCTCCCCGTGATCGAATTCCCCTTTCCATAGATTGTTTTGGGTGAGCCATGAAGTGGGGAAAACCCATGGACCCTGTTTTGTAAATCCCTTGTTGAAAATGTGTATCAATGCCCATTGATTGTGTTTTTTGTGTGTAGAAAGAGTATGTTGGGGTATGGGTTATGGGTATCCATTGTTTTGGCTTGAGCTAGAGTGCAAGTATCTAGAAATGAAGAGGGTTCAGATTTAGCCTGAAAAATTTAGCCGTGGGATAGCTTGGCTTAGATATGATGTTGCTCGGGCTGTGCTGAGCTTGAGAGTCCCCTTTTCCTTGTAGAAATCATGCCTAGATCGAGGGTGGAAGTTGTGTTGAGAGATTGATGAACATAACTGGCCTATGGTTGGGTGGAACGTTGCAGCGACATAGCTAGTTGCTTGGGACAACATTACATCAAGATGAGTATTTTATTATGTATTTTACTTCTGCAAGGTTTCAATTATTTGATGAATGTTATCAATATGTTGGAATTTGCATGATATATGTGTGTAGAATAATTTTACTACCGCTGTGTTTGATAGATCTGCACATACATATGTTTTTATTTGTATGGATCTAATGAATGGGGCTGAGTTTATGTAAAAGCTCAAGATTTGCAGTCGTGTTCCCTTCCTTGTATTGGATCCACGGGAGGGGATGTGACATAGGGGACTATTGCTCTAAATATAATGATGTAATAGTTACCTTTTGCAAAGTTGGCACTTGGTGTAGATCAAAGAATTGCTCCATTTGGAATATCCATGTTATTGGATCACTGCCATCAAACTTTCTCATGTCAATCTTGGGAATAAAATATTTCTTTGGACTTGAGTTGAACCCATGATGATGGAGTAGATAATTTTTATTTTGGGGACCCAAACCTCTTATTCTCTAACTATTTTTCAATTTTCTCAATACGTGACTGGAATAAGTCCCCATTTTCATCCTTGTCCTCTTCTTGAGTAGATGACTGTGTAGGAAGGCTAAGTCTTATATCATTTAGTAGTATCTTCAAATATTCTAGATCCTGTTTTATATCCACCCCCTTGAGATATTCTTTACTATCCATCTTATTTTCCAAGTTAACTAAATCAACCATTTTCACAGTCCCTTTCATCATATCTTCCAACTTGGACACCCTAAAAGATATGTCTTCACTTTCATCGTAGGTCAAGGATGAATACTGTGGTGGTTTGAGTAGAGTGTGATTTTTTACACTACCTTTTGGTGGAATTTAGAAAAATATAAATAGATATCACACATTTGGTTCACCTTAAATACATCCTTCTACTAAAAGTTATTCAAATTCAAAATGACGTACCTTCCCTGATTTGAACACTGATTTTCTAGTTGGGGCCTTTCAACTAAGGTAACCTTGAAATATCACCCCCTATGAGTCTAAAATCTTGACCTATGGTATCATGATATTTATTCTTTCCAATGCCGCGGGTCTCGTTGAATTGGGACGTGCCAAAAAAAAATTGTGATAATTTTCCCAAGACTTGTTAATTTGGTCTTTTCGGAAGAGAGAGAGAGTGTATGGCCTAAAACGTGTCCATTTTTTTTAATCTGATTCGGAAAATGCAACCACAGATACTATGGTCCATATTCCTTCTGATGTAACTATTTGTTACACCAAAATGTCGTCATCCTTGTGCAAGTGTCGCAAGTGTCGCAAGTGTTGCAAGTGTCGTCATCCTGACTTAGTGTCGTCACCATGACCGTTGCAAGTATCGTCCTTATGACCAAGTGTCATCATCACGACCGTTGTGATAAAGTCGTCATCTTGACCATTGTGTAAACTCTTTGCTCTGACCCCTAACCTCATTATGGGCTAAAACAAATCCAACTGAGAGATTTCCTTGCCTATTTGACCTTTTTGAGTAGGTTGTCGCACTTCCCCTTCATCTAGGGTGCGACGTCTCAGTTTCTGGTCAGCTAGGGTGAGACACTGTCGCACTTTGTCTTCCTACAGAGTGCGACGAGCCCCCTCTGCCACTCTGTGTCTTCTATCAGGGTGCGACGAGGTTGGTTAAAGGCTATTTTGGGGAGTCTCGAGGTCTTTCTAGAATTTTGTTGAGGTGGAGGCCTATCCCTAGGCTCTATGTGAGGTGGCATTCTGGTTCCTAACCTTATGAGAAGATCCCTTAACCATATCCCCCTAATCCTCAACCTACCCTATCTCTTTAGCCCTATATAAACACCCACTTTCTCCATGAGAAGGGGGAAGGTCTATGGTATCCTTATGCTGATAGAATCCATATTGGTGATTGGGAATCTTGTACCATCTTGGAGACTTGGCTTGGACATGTTGGATGGAGGATGTGACGTTGAAGCTTTGGTTGTAGGTTCATCCTTTCTATGCATTCCCACATTTTTTGCAGTGAACGTATCCGTTCACTCAGTTAATAGTCGAATCCGACTCTCATATTGAATAATAGATAAGAGTAATATATTGATTGATGATATAAAAGATACAATAAGATCGCCTTTTATAGGGATTGAACCAACATTGTGAAGGGTTACGCCCTTTCACTAGTGACCTAATAATCTATTAATTAATAAATAATAATATTAAATAAATATTCATAGCATTGCCTTCCCCTTTTTGAAAGCTTTGTCCTCAAAGCTTGAGTATTTTTCTAATGTCATCCTTCATTCAGATTCAGTGTCGTTATTAGAATCAGACGCAATTTCTTGTGTACAGACTTGCACTTCTTTTCCATTGATGATTTTGCACTGTATTGTCTGATTGTTCCTACATTTATGGCCTGGGATCCAATCATCACCGCATCGATGACATATGTTTTTCTTCTTTTTTCTATTATCAGAGTAACTGTTAGATGACTTTGATCTATTTTCCATTTCATAGGCATATGATTGAGGTTTGTGGCATTGATGACCGGGTGACCAGGTATCTGCACAGTACCTACATTGTGTCTCTTTTTCTTGTCAATAATGGTTATCACCTCTTTTTTTTATTCCTTCCAATTTGCGTTCTGCGGATTTTGCTTTATGTCTTCCTACCTCTACATTAGGTATGT
The DNA here is from genome assembly GCA_027924585.1 of Larix kaempferi. NCBI lineage: Eukaryota > Viridiplantae > Streptophyta > Pinopsida > Pinales > Pinaceae > Larix > Larix kaempferi. The sequence goes on along the minus strand of BSBM01000486.1, from coordinate 924,511 downwards.
CATGTAACTTTAACTCTTTTTGGAGGTACGGTTTTAGACCTCCTAAATAGGTTTCGAGTCTTTGTTTGTCGGACAACCCAAATACTCGTGTCGATAAGGATTCCCACTGATGTGTGAATTCCTCAACGCTTCCAATCTGTTGTAATCTGGTAAGTTTACTGAAAAATTCATCTTCTTTGATACCTTGAAACCTATTAAAAAAATCATTTTTTAACAAGTTCCAGGTGTAGGCAAAATTGTCTCTCTTCCACCATAAGTACCAATTATAGGCATACCCTTCCATATGCATTGACGCATATTTCACCTTCTCCTCGTCAGATTGAATATTGTAAATGTCGAAGTATTCTTCTGCTTTGTTTAGCCAAGCAACGCATTGGTCTTCACTTCCATTGTATTTTGACAACTCTATTTTGCCTTAGGTGGGTACACTATGTAAGGGTGATATTGATTCCCTTTTGCTTTATGGTTTGATGGTGGATCGGAACTACTGGATGACGTAAGTGACATATTTGAACTACTTCATTGTTGGCGGTGATTTTTATCTTTTTTATTCTCTACTATCTTACTGATAGCTTCTATTTGGCTGTTTAATCGTGCCTCCATCTCTGGCAGTACTTTTGTTTCTATCTCTTGCTTAAGCGTCGCATTGTTAATCTTTATTTCTTTTTGCAATTCTTCTTGATTCTTGGCAAGTGCTTCCTGTGTGAAAAAATGAGATGAGGAATCTAGCATGTCTGGACCACCGACTTGGTCTTTTTTTTGCATTAATCTTTGTAACACCTCCATTAATGTATTATGGTTCTGCATCATTTTTTGGTCTAACATTTTTTGTTCCTTGCTCATAATGTCGAACTTGTCATCCATTTTCTGCTCCATTACTTGAATGACTTCCTCTTTAATTTCTTTCTTAAGTGCTTCTTGGCTCTTGGTGGTCATTTCCTTGAAAGTTTGGAAATCCTTCTCTATTTTCGCAATTTGAGCTTTTAACTCGGTCGTCATGCTTCTTAAGTGTGGTGGTGAATAATTGGAATCAACTTTGGCTATGTGGTTAAGGACAAAATAAAAATAATTATTATTATTATTTGGGAATAATAATATTATATATATTATAAAGTTTAGAATAAATATTATTAATAATAAGTTTATTATATAATATTTATTTAACTTATATATATATATATATTTTGAATTTTTGTTGATGTAGGGTTTCATGGAGATGGCGACTGGAAGAACACAGAGTGAAGGAGGAAGGGCGGAGATGGCTTGCAAGTCGTGGAGATGGGAGTGCATGGATGGGGAGGAGTGAGGGCGGAGATGGGTTGCAATGCAGCTGGGCACGCAGAGTGGAGGAGGAAGGGCGGGGATGGGTTGCAGGACGTGGGGATGGGAGTGCGTGGATGGGGAGGAGTGTGGTGGCATGAAAGATGGCTTGCAGGTTGTGGAGATGGGAGTGCGTGGATGGGGAGGAGTGAGGGCGGAGATGGGTTGCAGTGCGGCTGGGCACGCGGAGTGGAGGAGGAAGGGCGGAGATGGGTTGCAGGTCGTGGGGATGGGAGTGCATGGATGGGGAGGAGTGTGGTGGTGCGAAAGGGAGCAGCGCGGCACGAAGGGTGCTGCGTTGTGGGGATGCTGTAGGGAGTGAGCAGGATTGCTGATAAGGCACGCAAAGTGGAGAGAGATAGCGAGGAGTTGGGGAAGTGGAACTGGAGTGGAGGAAGCGTGTGTGGAGTGAAGGCGATGGGTAGTGAGAATTGCAACAGAGGTGTGAAGTGGTGGCCCAGAGTAGATGGCAATTGTAGGAGATGGGAAGCAAGTAGAAGGAGGGAGTGGAGAGTGGGAGGGGTGCAGGAGTGGTAGAGAGGACGCAGGGAGCAAGGGCGCGAGGGGGGGACGTAGCCGAATCCGAATCCGAGTTCACCCGCGGCGTTGATGAGCCGAGTCCGATCTCAGAGTGCAGGAGATGTGAGCCAAAATCGAGCTCGATAGTAGGAGGAGCCGAATCCGAATCCGAGGAGTTGATGAGTCAAGTTCGAGCTTAGAGTGCAGGAGCGAATCCACTCTGATTGTGAGCCGAATCCGAGCTCAGATGGAGGAGCGTTCCGCTCGGATACCAATACAGTGAACGTATCCATTCACTCAGTTAATAGTCGAATCTGACTCTCATATTTAATAATAGATAAGAGTAATATATTGATTGATGATATAAAAGATACAATAAGATCGCCTTTTATAGGGCTTGAACCAACATTGTGAAGGGTTACGCCCTTTCACTAGTGACCTAATAATCTATTAATTAATAAATAATAATATTAAATAAATATTCATAGCATTTTTATACAGTTAATATAATCTCTTTCCATAAATGTTGTCTCGTTGATGATGTTTAGAACTTTCTTCCTCAACTGTTAGTTTAGATCAGTTATTGTTTAGATATCTTGTACTGCTTGTATCGTTTCCATATTGTTTTGACAGGTCTTGCAGCTGGAGATCTGATGACCACAAGACTTGGAGCAACAACAAGGAGAAGGATCCGTGATCTGAAAGGTATGATATCTAAGTACTCGATCTGTAACTAGATCTAGGAAATGAGTTTTGTATTCTGTACTATTTTTTATAGAATTGCATTAAGCTAGGGAGATCACACCTTAGATCCATCTTTGGTAGATTGTCCGATAACAAATATGGCAACCATACTGGGGAAGAACATTGTTGTTTTCAATATGAATATCAGTTTCAATTGATTGCTTTTCCAAGCCATCTCTTTGGCCATTTGCTTCTTAAGCCCTTTCACCATCATATCTTCACTTTGAAGAGTCTGATTGTCTTCCTTTGAGTTTGTACTTCTCATTGGCATACCTTTTTATGCTCATTATCTAGAGAATTGGTTCATTTTTAGACTTAGATCTCGCCTGTCGCACCTGGTCAGTGTACCCAGAGTGACATTGTGTTGTTTTTTATCTCTATTCTTTTCTTGTTAGTCTGTCATCGTAGCCCTTCCATTGGTATACTGCGATGTCGTCACACTTCCTGCACTAGTGAAATGCGACGTCGCACTATGCATAAGCACAGAGTGCGCCGATTTGTCAAAATTTGGCATGCAGGCATCTCCTCTCAATTTGACAGTTTGGACTTTGGTTTGCTGTATGAACTCCCTCTGTGCTGCAAGATCCAGCCAGAGATCTCATCTTTTATTTGTGTGTTTTGTTTGGCTTATTTGTATTGGTTTTTGGGTCTTTTAAGATTTGGATTTATGTTTGGCCCCATGAATCGTGCATTCTTTAGTCGTTTTGACCCATCTCAAGGTTTTGAGATCATTTTTGGTTGAGTGTGATTGGCTTGTTTTAAAGACTTGAAGAGTGTGGGATATCCATGTCTTTTTGAGCCTCTCTTTCTTGGGTTATGCATCTTGTTTCCCTTACATGCTGAGCTATTCAATCATTTTTGGGAAAAATTGATTCTTTGTCTCCACTTTAGTTCAAACAAAAGATTGATTTTGTCACTTTTTTGCTATATTCATGAAATTGGAAAACATAAGTGTTCTTCTTACTTTAATTTGATCATTTGAAATTCTTGGTATCACACTCATAAGAAGAAGAAAGGTTTTTTTTTCAGTTTTGTGTCCATTTGAGTTAGATAAGATTGTTAAGTGCTTATCTTTGTCTTACATTTGATTGGAAACATTTGTGGAGTCCTTCTTTCCATAGCTTAGATGTGTCTTTTTCAAGTGTAAAAAGATAGGAAATTAGTTATAATTATTGCATTTGGAATATTTTGAGCCTTTCTTGAGTGTCTTTGAGTTGTTTGGGTGTTTGTCATTTTTCCTTGGGAATTTCTGAATGATTAGAGTGTTGTAGATATTCTCTCACTTTCTGTATATAGATGTGAAAAGCGTTTAGTTATCAAGTTCCATTTTTTATACGTGCATTTGAAAATTGAAAGTGCTTCATCATTTTGTCTTATACATTGTTAAGATTAGCTGCATCTTTCATTTTCTTTACGTTTTTTGGCTAATTATTGCAGAAAGTTAGAATTATTGCACTCTAGGAAGGAATTCTTCTTTTCTCTACTACTTAAGTACTTTTGGTTTGAAAGAAAAAATATCTCTCCTTACCTTAAGTAGTTTTCATTGAAAAGGAAAAGAAAATGTGCATTATCATGTAGTTGAGGATTGCATTATGTTTACATTTATGTACTCACCTCATGCATCCACCTAACCATACAATATAAAATTAATGCTAGCTTAGGTTAAAATCATTTAGTAATTGTGTGTAAGTTAGAGACGTGTTTCAATGTGTTTATGCATGGCAGTTGTCGTTATTTTCCAGCAATGTATCCCGGAGGTATTGTAGTCTTCCACGTACTTATCAGTATATCGAGCTCCTTCACGTACCCACCAAGTACCATAATCCATACTTGGCGTATATAGAAGGGTGTATCACGTACTCAGTAGTATATCGGAAGGTCTCTTGCCGAACGATTGTGCATTAGACAACACCACTACAGATTTGAGCTCCCACATACCTTGCGTATATCGGGAGACACCCATAGGAATCCTGAAACCATCTAAGTTAACCATTTGGCCGTGTTGGCAAAGAAATACACCGAGAAAATCACTCGGGGAGATTAGCATGCACGTACTATCTAGGTAATCAGGTATGCAGGCAAGGTACAGTCCCAATCCTCCTTGTCACGTTATATTGTTGGACCCTGCAGTATATAGCTGTTTGTGATGCCTTGATAATCCTGTGAGGTTCCAGACTTGAATCCACTCCTATTCACACAGTTTTTTTGTTGCTTTTAGACTTGAGTAGTGTTTGATTTGTGTGGTACTTTAGAGACTCTTAGGAATCTTATATATGGAAGACTCTTCCGGGACTACCAACCAAGAGGCCCCTTTCCAGGGTATGCCATTTGTTATTTCCCCTTGTGGAACTGTTGGTCCTCTCTTTATGGCTATGTTGAGTCTTCCTGGATTGATGATAGGATTACCAGTATGGTTATTCTCCAATCCAGTTACACCAAGTGCACCAATTATGTCGAACCTAGGTCCTTCACCGCATGAGCATCAATCTCATGATGACCCTTCTCCTTCTTGGTCGAAATTTGAATCGGCTTCCATCTCTTCCTCTTCTCCTATTGAAAACTCTAATGTTAGTAAGAAGGTGAGTGTGAAGAAGAAGAAAGGGAAGATTAAGAAGAAGAAAGATAAGAAAGAGACCAAGCGTCAACCATCTGCCTCTAATGGCGCTCATTCCATGAGCACATCTCGTAAGCCAAAGTTCCCTTGCAAACTTTGCAAGGGTGATCACCTTCTCAAGAATTGTCCCGATCTTTCCCATGTGTCAGTGTGAAAATTCTCACAACAGATCTAAGAGATGATGTATACCTCACAAGAGTAATTATGCTTAAGCAGGAAAATAGAAGAAGAGTGAACAATACAGTATAATGAGCAACAGAATAATATGGTACAGTAGAAATCAGATAGAAGCAATAATACTTCACACACACGAATTAAATAATCACAATATGGAAAAATAAATAGTACAATGGTAGAGAGGATTCGAATGCCTAAGGTGGCAATTCGAATTAGCCTCTCAGAGTGATCATAAGATCAATAGAGTGTCATCGGAGCACAACTAGGTGTCCTCATGATCATCGGAGCACAACTGGAAGTCTTCTTCATCATCAGTGGAGTCATCAATGCTCAAGTAACTGTCAACCATCAGTCAAACTAACTCTGGTAGGTGTAAATCAATGTAACTAAGTGTAACTGAGTGTAACTAACTGTAACTGAGTGTAACTAAGTGTAACTGAGTGTAACTGAAGACAATTGGACTGGTAGGTGAAGAAGGGCGAGTTGCTCCCTAAAATCAAGGAAGAAGGGTGTATTAAGCAACTGGAGGGCTAAAACTGAATAGTGAGAAGCTCCTGGGGGCTGGCTAACTGAGGGCTAGGTGTTAGACTGATGACTGGGGTGAATGCAAAATGCATGCAAACCCTAGAATGCATGCAAACCCTAAAAGTGAATGCATGACTGAAAATGTAAATGATCAAAATACTGGTGGGACTAGGATGGAGTATAGGAATATCCTAACACCCCCCCTTAATCCATCATGAGCCCTGGTAACTAAGACCAAAGGTCACCCAATACAATGAATAATAACAATCAATAAACCAAGGAAGTGGGAAAATTTCATGGGAAACATACCCCCTCCTCAAAAAACAGACTGTAAGGCACACACAAAAATAAATGCTCCAAACTCAAGCAGGTGTGATGCTTGTTCATAATTCTGGAGGTATCTTCTTCTTGGGAAGAAGTGGATCATTCTCAAAAAACATATGCTTGTACTTGCTCTTCAAATCGAATGTGATGAGAACAAATCCAAAAGTATGAGGATGATCCTTGAACCTGTGATTTGAATCAGCTGACGTAGGATCAAAATCATGAATATGCAGATAGTCTTTTGTCTTATCCATCGAACCATCATGGGTGAGATTATGCCAAAAAGAACCATCAAATAATAATTGCTTGAAATCCAAATCAGATTTAAGACTTGAAGAATAGTTTCTTGAGATCTCCTTTGAACCAGCAGGGGTGAGATCAAAACTATCATATGCATGAGAAATTATCCCAAGCGAATGGAAATGGTTTCTTAAGATCTCCTTTGAACCATAAGAGGTGAGATCAAAACCAATGGATGCATGAGAAATTATCTCAAGCGGGTGGCAATAGCCATATTCTTCAATAACCTTCTGAAAGCAAGAATTAATGATCATATAGTAGTATAAAAGAGATGATTTCTTGAGAGGAGCGAATGCATTACCTCCAATAGCTGATTTTACCTCCAAAATAATCATGTGATCATGATGCAAACCAACAGACTCTGGTGCAAGAGAGGATTTAGGCCTTATGCAATATCTAGAGTGTGAGCTGGCACATAAAGAGAAGAAAGTTTGAGCATGAGTGGAGAATCTACAAGTTCTTTGTCAACAACTTCAATATGAGATGATACTGGTTCATGATCTGAGAGATCATCAAGGGGAGCGAATGCATCACTTTGCTTGCTTTCGAATGGGTTAGGACCAAGTCCTTCATTCTTTCTGCCAAATTTTTCATCTAGGTGAGCCCATAACTCTTTTGGAGTCCCAATATCAATAATGATTGGGAGCAATATGTAATCTAGCATAGCAAGATTCATTCTTCCAATGTGCATGTCACCTTTATTCAACCAGTCAATCTTCTCTTCAGAGGATTTGAACTCTCTTTCAAAATAACAATCAAAGAGATCATGGCTCTTCAAATATGCTATTATTTTTGGTTTCCATTCATCATAGTTGAATAGAGAAAGATGAGTGATTTCTTCTAATTCTAGATACATTGAAGTTGTAGAAGACCTACAAAGGCAATAGAGAATACTGCTGCAAAGATGTAGAAACTGCTGCAACTGCTGCACTCGAAATCTTGGTAATAACCTGCAAAAAACTCTCAAGAATGGAGATAAACAATACTCTCAGCATGCTCTGATACCATGTGAAAATCCTCACAGCAAATCTAAGAGATGATGTATACCTCACAAGAGTAATTATGATTAAGGAGGAAAATAGAAGAAGAGTGAACAATACAGTATAATGAGCAACAGAATAATATGGTACAGTAGAACTCAGATAGAAGCAATAATACTTCACACACACTAATTAATTAATCACAATATGGACAAATATATAGTACAATGGTAGAGAGGATTCGAATGCCTAAGGTGGAAATTCAAATTAGCCTCTCAGAGTGATCATAAGATCAATAGAGTGTCATCGGAGCACAATTAGGTGTCCTCATGGTCATCGGAGCACAACTGGAAGTCTTCATCATCATCAGTGGAGTCATCAATGCTCAAGTAACTATCAACCATCAGTCAAACTAACTCTGGTAGGTGTAACTGAGTGTAACTAAGTGTAACTGACTGTAACTATGTGTAACTGAGTGTAAACTGAAGACAACTGGACTTGTAGGTGAAGAAGGGCGAGTTGCTCCCTAAAATCAAGGAAGAAGGGTGCATTAAGCAACTGGAGGGATAAAAATGAATAGTGAGAAGCTCCTGGGGGCTAGCTAACTGAGGGCTAGGTGCTGGACTGATGACTGGGGTGCATGCAAAATGCATGCAAACCCTAAAAGTGCATGCATGACTGAAAATGTAAATGATAAAAATACTGGTGGGACTAGGATGAAGTATAGGAATATCCTAATAGTCAAAAGTGTAGTCTAAAAACTCCAAACCGCTTGTATTGTCAACCTTTGACCATCATGTTGATGACACTCCCACGACCAATGACCTATTGGTAAAGGGTCGAAAGGGTAAAGTCCTATATCCCTGTTTGATATGAAAGGATATGCACCATACTTTCCTTTGTCCAAGCATGGATTAAGCTTCACAGTGGTTGGAAGATATTACTAGTTCTCAACAGGTGCTTCCAACAAGTGATAGTAAGTTGTCCCTCGACCCCCCGCTAGTTGACCAAGTGATCGATTCAATTCCATCTGAATTCGATCCCTCTTCTTTCTGAGAGTGAAGTGATCAAGTCGATGTCATCTCCACTTGATCCCGCTCTTTCATTGGAGAAAGTCCAGACTAAAGCAGTCACCATGACACAATCTTCGTCTCATTCTTATTTTCCAAGTGAGAGTGAATTGGAAACCGCTGATGTTTTCCTAGTTAGTTCAAAATGTCATAGGAAGAGGGGAACCCTCTCCATTTCTACAGGACCCCCCCCAAGTACTGAGGTAATTTCCTTTGATTGGAATGGTCTAACAGAATCTCGTCTTCCTTCAAGTATTCCTTTTCAAATATCTGTAGGAGTTTCCGATAAAGAAATCTTTCGTATGATAGTTGATGAGGGAGCTTTTCTTAGTATTTTACCCTCAACTGCTTGGCAAGCTATAGGTTCCCCTCATCTTGTGCCAGTAACTGACCAGATTTTGGCTTTTAATAGAAGGCCTACCGGACCTTTAGGGATTCTCCCGCAGTCACCTATCACATTGAGAGGTAAAATTGTTTATGTTGATTTCATGGTTGTCCAAGGTCCTTTAGCTTTCAATCTGCTCCTTGGATGTGATTATGTCTATGCTATGAAAGTTGTAGTGTCCATGCTCTTTCGAGTGATGTATTTTCCTCATCATGGGAATATTGTGACCATTGTTCAGCTTTCTTTCATGACACCCACTCATCAGATGACTCCTAGTCATCAGACTTCCCTGAATGTTCCACATGTTTTAGTGGTTTCTTCCCCCTGAGGATGGGGGGTACAAGCATGATTTATGTTATGTTTCAAGCTCGTTAAAAAATGAAACCAACCACCCTATCATAGTTTCCCTTTGGTTTCAAGTTTGCATAAAAATGAAACCAATCCATTAGAGCACAGTTTTATTCTATCTCAAGCTCATTAAAAAATGAAATAGACCCCTCTAAGCATAGTTTACCTTTGGTTTCAAGCTAGCATAAAAATGAAACCATCCCTTCGAGCATAGTTTTATTCCATTTCAAACTCGTTAAAAAATAAGATGGGCCCCCTCAAGCATAGTTATATTCCATTTCAATCTCGTTAAAAAATAAGATGGGCCCCCTCGAGCATAGTTTTATTCTATTTCAAGCTCATTAAAAAATAAGATGGGCCTGCTCAAGTATAGTTATTGTCTATTTCAAGCTTTGTAAAAATGAAATAGATCTCCCTCCCTTCAGTTCGAGTCTCTCGCTAGAGTAAGAACTTGAACCTTCATTTCCTCTGATTCTTGTTTTCCCCCCCTTGGTGAACATTTTCATATTAGTAGCTAGGTTGGTAGTTGGGTTAGCAAGCATCATTTGTTAGACGAAATGAAGCTTTGGGGGCATGCCACATGTCATACCGTCAACAATCATGTTGAGGGAACACTACCATGTTAAGCTGCTAGCAATCATGCTGGGGGCATTTACCAACCTCTGGGCATCATATTGGGAAGGAACCCGTCAATGGGCCTTAACCGCGAGCAGAGTTTACCTTTGGCTTCAAGCTTGTTAAAAAATGAAACCAATAGTTTGAGCATATTTTACCTTTGGTTTCAAGCGTGCATAAAAATTAAACCAATTTCATGAGTATAGTTCCCTTTCTATGTCAAGCTCGTTAAAAAATGAAACATATCCTTTCCCTTTGAGTCGAGTCTCCTCATAGACTTAGTACCTGAACCTTCTTTTCACCCGCCTATGCCTTAGGCGAATGAAATGAAGCTTGGGGGCATGTCTTCAACCTCTGGAAGTTACGTCGAATTCAACTCTATCGCCTCTCCACACCACGTTGGAGCTAAGTCACTTACTTCTAGAAATCATGCTGGGGACATGCACCAACCTTTGGATTTCATGATGGGAAGAAATCCACCATTGGGAACATTTTCGAGCATACTTTCCTTTTTTAGGTTTCAAGCTCATTAAACCATGAAAATTATCCTGAGCATAGTTCATTTTCTGTTACAAGCTCGTTAAAAAATGAAGTAGACATCATGAGCATTCTTCCAACCTATCTTCGAGCTCATTAAAAAAAGTAAGATAGCATTTGAGCTTACTTTTCACCTTTTTCGTGCTCTAGTTGAAACATGAAAAGTGGTTTGAGCTTAGTTTTTACTTTTTCGTGCTCTGGTTTAAACATGAAAAAGATTCTGAGTGTTTTTGATACCATTCTCGTGCTCGTTAAAAATTTGAGTTAAAAAGGAATGTCTAACGAGTAAAGGTTTACCACTTTAACCGGCCTCACTAGACTATTTACGGAAAAGGAACTGTGCCGAGTTTACTTTTCCTTTGTCATACTCGGTCATCGACCATGACAAAGTTGTTCATGGAGTCCTTTTTAAGCTCTTTTCAGACTCCCTAAATAGGAAAATATTTCCAAGCGAACTTGATGCTTTCACGCTTGTAAAAGCATTTGAATGATCGTCTTTCTGGTGATAGTCTACCCCTTTTTTGAACCAGGAAGCACTATTTATGAAAAAGGAATACTCCAACGAACCATGGCTGGAAGAGTCCTCTACCGTGTTGTTTTACCCTTTTTCGGGCGATGAGGCTAACTTTACGAAAAAGGACCGTTGGAGTCTCCTTTAGTTCTTTTCAAACTCTCTAAACATGAAATGACGCCGAGTTTTCCTTCTCTGGACTCGTTAAATTTTAAACATTGAAGGGCCCATTATGGGACGAACCCCTCCTTTCCTAGGTTCGTAAAACATTTGGGATTGGACTCATCTATGAGATGAGCTATACCAAGATCTAGTTACCCTCATAAAGCTCGTAAAAAACACATGAGGCACTCATCAATCATGATGGGGAAAAAGGGAAGATTTTATGTTACATCTTAATTATGGAAGTACATAGTCACTCTTGAACATGGCACTCGTTTGCATTTGTATTCAGTACTTGGATATTCTGTTTGTCCTCAAGTCTTATCAATTCCATGAGTCACGTTGCTCCTTTGGATCAGCCAAAGAATGCTTCCACCATCAGTTGCATTAGGGGTCGGTATCATTCTCGTCGTGTCAATACTGCCAAGTCATGCCATACCCATGTTCAAGAGATGTTCATTACTCATCATTTGCGGTCGGTATACCTTCAATCATGTCGGTCTACCTTGAGTCAGTCTTGCACATCATTCTATCGTCCGATTTACTCTACACATATTTTGTCATGTTTCGTGTCGATGATGGGGGATTCATCATGGCCCTCCTTCAACGAGTTCATCCTCGTTGACTTCAAATCATCATCCGAGGTTTGAACTTAGAAACCAACCAAGTACCTTGGGCCTGCATGCCTCAATGGCAGGTTACCTCGCTTTCAACATGATTTTACATCATTGACTCTTGATTGAAATATTTCATCTCGCGTTTGACTTCAGCTCATTAATTCACGCTTGATGGTATGTACTGTGATACCTTGGTGATAATTGACATTAATGGTGATTTCCCTCGCACTTGTTAACAGTATACATTAATGACCGGTAATCAAGTGGTTTCTACCATGTTCAACTCTAAAACATTGTAATCACATGGATAGATTTGTATCATTGTGGGTTTAGCTTGAAGACCCTGGGGAAGTTCTTTCCTACCCAGGTTGCGATGGATATTGTTTGGGACGCACAAATCCACTTTGTATTGGTCGTGGATGTGTTGTCAGTTTAGAGTTACACGGATCCACTTTTGTATTGGTCGTGGTTGTGTTATCATCTCATCATGGATCTACGATTGTGTCTAGTAGCCATGATTGTGTTCAGTCGGTCTTTACTATCATGGATCTGCAATGTATTGGTCGGAAGCCATGTTTTGTGTTGTATGAGACTTGTGGATCTCAAGTCATTTCTGCAGCAAGTCCTTGCCATTTTTCTTATTACAAAGCATTTCACATGTCTCATTCTGTCAGCTTCATGCTTTGGGATGCTTTCCGTTACACCAAAATGTCGTCATCCTTGTGCAAGTGTCACAAGTGTTGCAAGTGTCGTCATCCTGACTTAGTGTCATCACGATGACCGTTGCAAGTATCGTCCTTATGACCAAGTGTTGTCATCATGACCGTTGTGATAAAGTCGTCATCTTGACCATTGTGTAAACTCTTTGCTCTGACCCCTAACCTCATTATGGGCTAAAACACATCCAACTGAGAGATTTCCCTGCCTAGTTGACCTTTTTCAGTAGCTTGTCGCACTTCTCCTTCATCTAGGGTGCGACGTCGTAGTTTCTAGTCATCTAGGGTGAGACACTATCGCACTTTGTCTTCCTATAGAGTGCGACGAGCCCCCTCTGCCTCTCTGTGTCTTCTATCAGGGCGCGACGAGGTTGGTTAAAGGCTATTTTGGGGAGTCTCAAGGTCTTTCTAGAATTTTGTTGAGGTGGAGGCATATCCCTAGGCTCTAGGTGAGGTGGCATTCCAGTTCCTAACCTTATGAGAAGATCCCTTAACCATCTCCCCCTAATCCTCAACCTAACCTATCTCTTTAGCCCTATATAAACACCCACTCTCTCCATCAGAAGGGGGAAGGTCTATGGTATCCTTATGCTGATAGAATCCAGATTGGTGATTGGGAAGATTGTACCATCTTGGAGGCTTGGCTTAGACATGTTGGATGGAGGATGCGACATTGAGGCTTTGGTTGTGGTTTCATCCTTTCTATGTATTCCCACATTTTTATACAGTTAATATAATCTCTTTCCATAAATGCTGTCTTGTTGATGATGTTTAGAACTTTCTTCCTCAACTGTTAGTTTAGATCAGTTATTGTTTAGATATCTTGTACTACTTGTATCGTTTCCATATTGTTTTGACAGGTCTTGTAGCTGGATATCTGATGACCACGAGACTGTTTGCAATAACAAGGAGAAGGATCTGCGATCTGAAAGGTACGATATCTAAGTACTCGATCTGTAACTAGATCTAGGAAATGAGTTTTGTATTCTGTACTATTTGTTATAGACTTGCATTAAGCTAGGGAGATCATGCCTTAGATCCATCTTTGGTAGATTGTCTGATAACACTATTCTTACTCAATTTGGATCTCTCATGCTCCAAATATAATAGTTTTCCCTAGACCACCTATTTGAGACTAGCTTTTGGGTTAGTTACAAACCCTAACTTCCTGAGGGTATAAATGTGAACCTTTAATGAAGTAAATTGGTTATACGTTAGACTGGTTTTAATTTAGATTGGATTTCATCTGGACACTATTAATTGGATTACATCATGTGTAACATATTGATTTTGACCCCATTGCATTAAAATGTAAATGATGTAATATTGTTATAAAATCATGGTGAGGAGCTCAAGGCCAAGGCCCCGCCATTGATTTAGTGATTCATATGGTTTACATGCTAGCCAGGCACAATGGAATTGAAAATATCATGTAAATATGCATTTTAATAAAATACCCACAACTAGTTATGCAATGCAATGCAGTAAGAGATGGTGGCATGATTTTTACAAGGAATTGGGAGGGAAATATTCAAACCCTTGGAACCAATCAAGTCAAGCCAAGTGTCAATGAGAGAACCCACAAAGCCCTCAACTACCCATCTAGAATTTATTTCCCAATAATTCATTTCTCCCAAGAGTTGGTTGAAGTAGTTAATGCCCTGGGGAATGGAGAGGTATGGTTGTCCAAATTCAGGTATGGGCAAGCCACCCTTCATGGAAATTCATGTCTTGCTTCTTGGGAAATAAAGGAGCCACAAAATTGCTCCCCGAGCCATTATTCACCATTGCCTTTCTCCCTAACACACTCTGAGTTTCTTGGGTGTTTTCCATCTACGTTTTTTGTGGTTTTCCCTAGTTTTCTAGCTAGGAAGAGGGCATTTTTATGTTGTAGATATGTTGGGAGGAAGGGATCTTAATTTGGGGTTTCATTGAGGTCGTTTTGGCCATTTGGAATGCTCATAACCTATGGGAGAAATTGGTTTTTCTCCCTGTGGTCAAATTCCCCTTTCCATAGTTCGTTTTGGGTGAGCCACGATTTGGGAAAAACCCATGGACCTTGTTTTGTAAATCGCTTGTTGAAAATGTGTATCCATGCCCAATGATTGTGTTTGATGTGTGTAGAAAGAGTATGTTGGGGTATGGGTTATGGGTATCCATTGTTTTGGCTTGAGCTATACTGCAAGTATCCATAAATGAAGAGTATTCATATTTAGCCTGATAAACCCAGTTGTGGCTTGGCTTGGCTTAGATATGATGTTGCTTGGATTGTGCTGAGCTTACGAGTCCCCTTTTCCCTGTAGAAATCATTCCCATCTCGGGGGCGGCAGTTGTATTGATAGATTGATGAATACAACTGGCCTATGGTTGGGTGGAACGTTGTAGTGACATAGCTAGTTGCTTGGGATAGCATTACATCAAGATGAGTATTTTATTTATGTATTTACTTCTGCAAGGTTTTAATTATTTGATGAATGTTATCAATATGTTGGAATTTGCATGATATATGTGTGTATAATAATTTTACTCTTGTTCTATTTGATAGATCTGCACATACATATGTTTTATTTGTATGGATCTAATGAATGGGGTTGTGTTTATGTAAAAGCCCAAGATCTGCAGTCATGTTCCCTTCCTTGTGTTGGATCCATGGGGGGGGATGTGATAGAGGGTACTATTGCTCTAAATATAATGATGCAATAGTTACCTTTTGCAAAGTTGGCACTTGGTGTAGATCAAAGAATTGCTCCATCTGGAATATCCATGTTACTGGATCATTTCCATCAAAATTTCTCATGTCAATATTGGGAATAAAATATTTCTTTGGACTTGATTTGAACCCATGATGATGGAGTAGATCATTATATTTTTGGAACCCAAACCTCTTATTCTCTAACTATATTTCAATTTTCTCACTACGTGACTAGAATAATTCCCCATTTTCATCCTTGTCCTCTTCTTGAGTAGATGAATGTGTAGGAAGTCTAAGTCTTATATCATTTAGTAGTATCTTCAAATATTCTAGATCCTCTTTTCTATCCACCCCCTTGAGATCTTCTTTACTAGTCATCTTATTTTCCAAGTTAACTAAATCAACCATTTTCATAGTCCCTTTCATCATATCTTCCAACTTGGACACCCTAAAAGATATGTCTTCACTTTCATCATACGTCAGGGATGAATAATGTGGTGGTTGGAGTGGAGTATAATTTTTTCCACTACCTTTTGGTGGCATTTTGAAAAATATAAATAGATATCAAACCTTTGGTTCACCTTAAATACATCCTTCTACTAAAATTTATTCAAATTCAAAATGGCATACCTTCCCTGATTTGAAGACTAATTTGCTAGCTATCCTTTCAACTGAGGTAACCTTGAAATATCAGCCCCTATGAGTCTGAAATATTGACCTATGGTATCCTGATATTTCTTCCTTCCAATGCTGCAGGTCTCATTGAATTTGGACGTGCCAAAAAAAAAGTTGTGATAATTTTCCCAAGACTTGTTAATTTTGGTCTTTTCAGAAGAGAAAGTGTGTACGGCCTAAGACGTGTCCATTTTTTTGAATCTAATTCTGAAAATGCGACCATAGATACTATGGTCCATCTTCCTTCTGATGCAACTATTCTTACTCAATTTGGATCTCTCATGCTCCAAATATAATAGTTTTCCCTAGACCACCTATTTGAGACTAGATTTTGGGCTAGTTAGAAATCCTAACTTCCCAAGGGTATAAATGCGAACTTGTAATGAATTAAATTGGTTATACCTTAGACTGGTTTTAATTTAGATTGGATTTCATATGGACACTATTACTTGGATTGCATCATGTGTAATATCCCGATTTTGACCCCATTGCATTAAAATGTAAACGATGTAATATTGTTATAAAATCATGCTAAGGAGCTCAAGGCCAAGGTCCCACCATCAATTTAGTGATGCATATGGTTTACGTGCTAGACAGGCACAATGGAATTGCAAATATCATGTAAATATGCATTTTAATAAAATACCCACAACTAGCTATGCAATGCAATGCAACAAGAGATGGGGGCACGATTTTTACAAGGAATTGGGAGGAAAATATTCAAACCCTTGGAGCCAATCAAGTCAAGCCAAGTGTCAATGAGAGAATCCACAAAACCTTCAACTACCCATGTTGAATTTTGTGCCCAATCATTCATTTCTCCCAAGAGTTGGTTGAAGTAGTTAATGCCTTGGGGAATGGAGAGGTATGGCTATCCAAATTCAGGTATGAGAAAGCCACCCTTCATGGAAATTCTTGTCTTGCTTCTTGGGCAAGAAAGGATCTACGGAATTGCACCCCAAGACATTATTCACCATTTCCTTTCTCCCTTACACGGTATGAGATTCTTGGGTGTTTTTCATCTACATTTTTTTTCTGGTTTTTCCCTGTTTTCTAGCTAGGAACAAGGTGTTTTTATGTTGCAGAGTTGTTGGGAGGAAGGGAGCTCAATTTGGGGTTTCATTGAGGCCGTTTTGTCCATTTACAATGCTCATAACCTGTGGGAGAAATCATTTTTTGTCCCTGTGGTTGAATTCCCCTTTCATAGTTCGTTTTGGGTGTGCCACGGTTTGGGGAAAACCCATGGACCTTGTTTTGTAAATCCCTTGCTGAAAATGTGTATCCATGCCCAATGATTGTGTTTGATGCGTGTAGAAAGAGTATGTTGGGGTATGGGTTATGGGTATCCATTGTTTTGGATTGAGCTAGAGTGCAAGTATCTAGAAATTAAGATGGTTCATATTTAGCCTGATAAACCCAATTGTGGGTCGGCTTGGCTTAGATATGATGTTGCTTAGGCTGTGCTGAGCTTGAGATTCCCCTTTTGCTTCTAGAAATCATGCCCAGCTCGGGGGTGGCAGTTGTGTTGATATATTGATGAACACAACTGGCCTATGGTTGGGTGGAACATTGTAGCGGCATAGCTAGTTGCTTGGGACAACATTACATCAAGATGAGTATTTTATTTATGTATTTTATTTCTGCAGGTTTTAATTATTTGATGAATGTTATCAATATGTTGGAATTTGCATGATATATTTTTGTAGAATAATTTTACTTCCGCTATGTTTGATAGATCTGCACATACATATGTTTTTATTTGTATGGATCTAATGAATGGGGATGTGTTTATGTAAAATCCCAAGATCTACAATCATGTTCCCTTCCTTGTGTTGGATCCATGGGAGGGGATGTGATAGAGGGGACTATTGCTCTAAATACAATGATGCAATAGTTACCTTTTGCAAAGTTGGCACTTGGTGTATATCAAAGAATTGCTCCATCTGGAATATCCATGTTACTGGATCATTTCGATCAAACTTTCTCATGTCAATCTTGAGAATAAAATATTTCTTTGGACTTGATTTGAACCCATGATGATGGAGTAGATCATTATATTTTTGGGACCCAAACCTCTTATTCTCTAACTATATTTCAATTTTCTCACTACGTGACTAGAATAATTCCCCATTTTCATCCTTGTCCTCTTCTTGAGTAGATGACTGTGTTGAATATTGTAACTTCTAAGAATATTATATTTATACATTATTTATTCCGGAGATGTTCCATCCCTCCGAGGTGATTTTTTTTTCATGTATCCGAAGATGTTTATTCCTCCGAGAAGTTGTGGTAACTAGGGTTATTAGACCCACCATGTGGGGGTCGGCCCAGTCAATTATAATAGGGTATTTAACCTAATGGTTAAATATGAGCTTACATGTACTTGTGTAAATATATGTCAGAGTAGTGTATAAATAGAGGAGGTGTGTTCCTCATTTGATACACTCACTCACTTGAGAGAGGCGCACTTGTTGAGGAGAGGTCTGCTATAGTGGAGGAGGAGATCATGTCTTTGGTTCGCATCTTTGTATATTGCTGGTCATCTATTTTGAGGAAGCTTTGCTGGGTTTTCTACCCCATGAGGGTTTCCCAGGATAAATCTGTGTCTCTTGTGTTTATGCTATGCTTGTTGTTTCTTCAGTGATCCTGTATATGCTATTATTGTGAAATGGAATGTAATGCTGCTATTTTCTGTCTTAGCATATTGAATTTTAACATGGTATCAGAGCTAACCTGAAGGAAGGAAAGGTATGGCACTTACGACACTTGCTTTACTTACGACAATTTGAGGGTTAGGGTTTTATATAGCAAAAACCAGTCATCATGGAACTTTCGCTATAACTCCATTTTGGCAAAGGTTCAGGATCTGAAACCTTTACAGGTCATAGATATCATCTCCAGGTATCTTTTGTCCAAAGGGCACCCTCAGATTCATTGTACTTTGTAGGTTATGATCAGTACAAGTTAGGGTTTCTGCCTCTTCCAGATCTCAGTCAAAATCAGGTGACCTAGGAAAAAAGGTCATAACTTGGGCTAGGAAGCTCCAAATGAAATTTCGTAAAACGTGACAGGTAGCACATAGACTGTACTTTCTCAGGAAACATTTTCAGAGGCCGAAGATGAACTAGTGACACATGGCACGCCGTACAAGTTTTCTCTCATTTTTTATCCCATAAATAGGTCACGTTGCGACACTTGGAATAAATATCTCTCAAAGAGTCCAATTGAGGTCAGACCTGTCAGGATGGAAAGATAACAGGTCGAGCTATCTCAGGAAATGTTTTCAGAGGCCGAAGTTCAAACAGTGACACGTGGCATGCCGTACAAGTTCGCTCTCCTATATTATCTCAAAATAGGTCACGTTGCGACATTTGGCATAACTCTCTCTCAGAAAATCCAATTGAGGTCAGACCTGTCAGGATGGAAAGATGACAGGTCAGGCTACTGCAGAAAAAATTTTCAGATGCTGTGGAGTGAAAATTTCAGATTTATAGCAGAAACAATCAGGTACATATTTCTGTCAAAACAGAATTATTTTTGGAGCACCTTTATTCATGGCTTCTGGAATTTAAGGTTTCGGAGAAAGTTATAATTTTTGGAATCGGAATCCACGGCTGAATACTACTCAGGAAAATCAAAATTTAGAGACCAAGATTGAATTTTTTGGTTGGGTAGAAGACCGGGCTTGATTAAACCCTAGCTCGGGATTTTGATCAGAAAGATGGAAAATTAGGGCTTCAGCAAAAGTTGGAATTTTTGAAATCTGTAACCACGGCTGGAAGCTCCTCAGAAAAATAAGAGTTTAGAGCCTTGGATTGAACCTTTTGTTTGGACAGAAAGGTGGGCTTCATCAAACCCTAGTTCGGGTTCCTTTCCAGAAGATCCAGAAGTTTCGAAGGCAATTTTGAGGGGTCAAATTTTGGAGATTTCAAAATTGAAGTATGCTAGTTTGATTAGCTTAGCAAGATACATCCTTCCATCCATTCAGAAGTGTGAAAGTCAAAGATTGAATTTTTAGGGTTTCTCTAGCAAACCCTAATCAAGCTCCAGATCAAGTTTCAGGGGGAGTTGAGGCTAAGGCCTTACATAAGAAGACTTCAAGAAGTCTCGACAGGTATGACTCAAGGAGGTTTAGGTATGTCTTGAAATATGATTCCTGATTAAATTCATAATGTGTTTGTCTTCATATTATTTGTTAGTACAATCTTGATTAATGTTAGACTTATCTTATCACCCTAGTAACAGTATGAATGCATGTGAATGATCGAAGACATTCATTGATTAGGGATATATGATTGTACTAATGCATTATGGTGTTGTGTGAGGTTGATGTTGTCTGCTAACAAGATTCAGGTACATCACGAAAGACAAATCAAGTTCCACATGAAGACAAAGACTCATCCATAATCTTTGTTCTACTTACGAGGTATGTATGAATTTGTTATATTATGTTTAACCTATGAGACATGCAGGTTCTAGCTCAGGATCTCTAAATCATTGAAGAGATTGTTTAGGTATGTTGTACATAACTAAGCAGGTATACTAATCCAGGTATGTTTTCCTATGTCATGTTAGAATCTTACCTTGTGTTAGGATCCCTTATATAAGTATACTTGGTATGATTGATTATGCTTATTCATAAAGTTAGTAATCAAGGGTTTATGCATATTATGTCTCTTATCTTGGTTGATGATTTAACTAACTAGATCAAACAAGAATATGCATGAATAAAAGAAGACTTCCTTGAAATCCTGAATACTAATGATCATGATTATACATATTCAAGATTATTTAGAATTAGAATGTTTTGATAATATTGAGAATATACTAATGAATGTATGAGATCATGAGAATGACACTAGTGCACACTTGAGCATGCACAGTGGTATAGAATGAATAGAAGTTCATAAGACATACAGAAGATCAAGCGGGAGGCAACCACACAAACATAAAAGATAAGTATTTGAGTTGTTATTAGAAATAGTAAATGATATTGCTTGTATGCATATTTGTATTCCTAGAATATATCATGCTACTAATATGCATATGATTGGTAAGTTGGACAAAAATTCCATTGTTGCTTGTCTAGAATGAAACCTCTTTGCTGACATGCTGAGAGCTGTGCACACTCTCGATAGTATGTTCTAGTAGAGATGGAAGGCATCTAGATAGCCACTGTATGCATACAGGATATGGGAAAGTGTTGTGCCAAAGTATTGGTCAAAATAGTTGCATAACTATGTAAATGATATCTATATGCATAATAGGTTATCATGTCAATATAATTTGATGATTATGAAGTATTACTAATCATGTACTTATTTTTCATTTGTAGGAAAGATCATGATGAATGATGAACACTGAACAATCGATGGATGTTCAACAAAATATTTACAAATCAAACACATTATAGAAGGCTTGTGGCTAGAAGATTCTCTTAGAAAGAGGAAGAGAATCATGATGAGATGTTTTGCTCCAAGTGGCTAGATAAGACCATTCTCTTAATGGTGTAATTAAAGAAGAAGTGTGAATTAGGTTCTGTATGGGTACCCAGGATTGGTAGTCAATTGATGAGCTTAATGATCATCATGGGTAATGTGGATCTCAACCTTTGCTACAAGGTTGAATATGGCTTCTATACACATATGACATGGATGCAAGAAGGAACTCACCGCAGAGTTCAAATGATTTTGAGGCTCATATTAGTAGACCCATCTGATGAGAGATGGCACAAATAGATATGCAGAAGATCACTCAATGCAGAGTGTGAATAATGGACAATTGACAACTTCATGACAAAGCTTGGGCTTTACTAGAAGTAAAGCTGATCCTAACCTTTACCGTAAGGTTGTGGATGATGAACCTATCATACCATTATTGTATGACGATGATCTCTTTCTGACAAGGAATGAGAAACAGATCATGAAAATGGCTGCAGAAATGAAAATGAAAGATCTCAGATTAATGCACTACTTCTTAGGTCTAGAAGTATGGCAAGATCCAAAAGGAACCTTTTAAATCAAGGTAAGTATGCTGTGAAATTTCTAAAAAGATTTGATATGTTGGAGTATAAAGCCATGGCGACTCCCATGGACTCCAACTTGAAGTTATTAGTTAATGACTCATCAGGTTTAGTGGACCTAACCCTATATAGACAAATCATTGGGTCATTGATGTATTTAACAAATACTAGTCCAGATCTATGCCTTGCTGCAAATACCCTAAGTCAGTATCTAGTAGAACCTAGAAAGGTTCACTTAATAGCTACAAAGCATGTAGTGAGGTACCTAAAAGGTACATTAGATTTTGGTCTATATTATCTTGGAGGTCATGAACTCCGTTTACATGGTTACTCAGATTCTGATTGGGCAGGAAGTGCCTCAGACAGAAAGAGTACATCAGGTGGATGTTATAGTCTTGAATCTGCCATGATCTCATGGTTCAGCAAGAAACAATCTAGTACTACTGAAGCAGAATATATATAGCTTTTTGCTCTGCTAGCTGTGAAGCAGTGTGGCTTCAGAAGCTATTATATGGAGTGTTTGACTTAGAAATGGATTCCACTATGATTATGTGTGACATTCAAAACTGCATCAAGATAGAAAATCTTGTATTCCACGATAAGTCAAAAACACATAGAGATCCGATACTTCTATATACAAGATATGGTGCAGAGAGGAGCTATCAAGCTCGAGTATATAAGCACTGAGGATCAGATTGCTGATATCTTGACTAAACCTCTATCTCGAGTAAAGTTTGAATACTTCCGAGACAAGCTTGGTATAGTCCAGAAGGACTCTCCTCGAAAGGGGGAGTAGTATAGTGTCTGATAACAAGTCTATCCCATCAATTTGCTGCACTTAGTTACTTAGAATTATTTAGATTTAGGAATCTTATATTTTTACTTTTGATGTTAGATGTATTAGTGAGAATACATGATAGGTGTATACATGCTTTTAATGTTAGATGTATTAGTGAGAATACATGATAGATGTATACATGCTTTTGATGATAGATGTTATGCATGTTTTGATAATGAGGATCCATGTTTTGTTATACATGTTTTGATGATGAGGATACATGTTTTGTTATACATGTTTTGATGATGAGGATACATGTTTTGTTAAACATGTTTTGATGATGAGGATACATGATTGACACATGTTTTGATGAAGTTCTTGGTGAACATGTGAGGGGATTGGATCATCCCTGGACTTCAGTCCGAAAAAAGAGCCGTAGACGTATGTCTTCGAGAATGAATTTCTTGGTGAACATGTGAGGGGATTTGATCATCCCTGGATTTCTGTCCGAAAGAAGAGCCGTAGACGTATGTCTTCGAGAATGAAGTTCTTGGTTAACATGTGAGGGGATTGGATCATCCTTGGACTTCAGTCCGAAAGAAGAGCCGTAGATGTATGTCTTCGAGAATGAAGTTCTTGGTGAACATGTGAGGGGATTGGATCATCCCTGGACTTCAGTCCGAAAGAAGAGCCGTAGGCGTATGTCTTCGAGAATGAAGTTCTTGGTGAACATGTGAGGGGATTGGATCATCCCCGGACTTCAGTCCGAAAGAAGAGCCGTAGACATATGTCTTCGAGAATGAAGTCCTTGGTGGACGATTGAGGATTAATTCATCCTTGGACGCAGTCCTAAATGTACGGTTGAGGATTAAGTCATCCTTGAACGTAGTCCTAAATGTACGGTTGAGGATTAAGTCATCCTTGGACTATATTTCAATTTTCTCACTACGTGACTATAATAATTCCCCATTTTCATCCTTGTCCTCTTCTTGAGTAGATGAATGTGTAGGAAGTCTAAGTCTTATATCATTTAGTAGTATCTTCAAATATTCTAGATCCTCTTTTCTATCCACCCCCTTGAGATCTTCTTTACTAGTCATCTTATTTTCCAAGTTAACTAAATCAACCATTTTCACAGTCCCTTTCATCATATCTTCCAACTTGGACACCCTAAAAGATATGTCTTCACTTTCATCGTAGGTCAGGGATGAATACTGTGGTGGTTTGAGTGGAGTATAATTTTTTCCACTACCTTTTGGTGGCATTTTGAAAAATATAAATAGATATCACACCTTTGATTCACCTTAAATA
Source organism: Larix kaempferi (assembly GCA_027924585.1). Classification (NCBI taxonomy): domain Eukaryota; kingdom Viridiplantae; phylum Streptophyta; class Pinopsida; order Pinales; family Pinaceae; genus Larix; species Larix kaempferi. The sequence goes on along the minus strand of BSBM01000486.1, from coordinate 900,569 downwards.
CATCCTTCTACTAAAATGTATTCAAATTCAAAATGGCGTACCTTCCCTGATTTGAAGACTAATTTGCTATCTATCCTTTAAACTGAGGTAAAATTGAAATATCAGCCCCTATGAGTCTGAAATATTGACCTATGGTATCCCGATATATCTTCCTTCCAATGCCGCAGGTCTCATTGAATTTGGACGTGCCAAAAAAAAAGTTGTGATAATTTTCCCAAGACTTGTTAATTTTGGTCTTTTCAGAAGAGAAAGTGTGTACGGCCTAAAACATTTCCATTTTTTTTAATCTGATTTTGAAAATGCGACCATAGATACTATGGTCCATCTTCCTTCTGATGCAATTATTCTTACTCAATTTGGATCTCTCATGCTCCAAATATAATAGTTTTCCCTAGACCACCTATTTGAGACTAGATTTTGGGCTAGTTAGAAATCCTAACTTCCCAAGGGTATAAATGCGAACTTGTAATGAATTAAATTGGTTATACCTTAGACTGGTTTTAATTTAGATTGGATTTCATATGGACACTATTACTTGGATTGCATTATGTGTAATATCCCGATTTTGACCCCATTGCATTAAAATGTAAATGATGTAATATTGTTATAAAATCATGCTGAGGAGCTCAAGGCCAAGGTCCCACCATCAATTTAGTGATACATATGGTTTACGTGCTAGACAGGCACAATGGAATTGCAAATATCATGTAAATATGTATTTTAATAAAATACCCACAACTAGCTATGCAATGCAATGCAACAAGAGATGGGGGCACGATTTTTACAAGGAATTGGGAGGAAAATATTCAAACCCTTGGAGCCAATCAAGTCAAGCCAAGTGTCAATGAGAGAATCCACAAAACCCTCAACTACCCATGTTGAATTTTGTGCCCAATCATTCATTTCTCCCAAGAGTTGGTTGAAGTAGTTAATGCCTTGGGGAATGGAGAGGTATGGCTATCCAAATTCAGGTATGAGAAAGCCACCCTTCATGGAAATTCATGTCTTGCTTCTTGGGCAAGAAAGGATCTATGGAATTGCACCCCAAGCCATTATTCACCATTTCATTTCTCCCTTACACCGTATGAGCTTCTTGGGTGTTTTTCATGTACAGTTTTTTTTGGTTTTTCCCTGTTTTCTAGCTAGGAACAAGGTGTTTTTATGTTGCAGAGTTGTTGGGAGGAAGGGAGCTCAATTTGGGGTTTCATTGAGGCCGTTTTGTCCATTTACAATGCTCATAACCTGTGGGAGAAATCATTTTTTGTCCCTGTGGTTGAATTCCCCTTTCCATAGTTCGTTTTGGGTGTGCCATGGTTTGGGGAAAACCCATGGACCTTGTTTTGTAAATCCCTTGCTGAAAATGTGTATCCATGCCCAATGATTGTGTTTGATGCGTGTAGAAAGAGTATGTTGGGGTATGGGTTATGGGTATCCATTGTTTTGGATTGAGCTAGAGTGCAAGTATCTAGAAATTAAGATGGTTCATATTTAGCTTGATAAACCCAACTGTGGGCTGGCTTGGCTTAGATATGATGTTGCTTGGACTGTGCTGGGCTTGAGATTCCCCTTTTGCTTCTAGAAATCATGCCCAGCTCGGGGGTGGCAGTTGTGTTGATATATTGATGAACACAACTGGCCTATGGTTGGGTGGAACATTGTAGCAGCATAGCTAGTTGCTTGGGACAACATTACATCAAGATGAGTATTTTATTTATGTATTTTATTTCTGCAGGTTTTAATTATTTGATGAATGTTATCAATATGTTGGAATTTGCATGATATATGTTTGTAGAATAATTTTACTTCCGCTATGTTTGATAGATCTGCACATACATATGTTTTTATTTGTATGGATCTAATGAATGGGGATGTGTTTATGTAAAATCCCAAGATCTGCAATCATGTTCCCTTCCTTGTGTTGGATCCATGCGAGGGGATGTGATAGAGGGGACTATTGCTCTAAATACAATGATGCAATAGTTACCTTTTGCAAAGTTGGCACTTGGTGTAGATCAAAGAATTACTCCATCTAGAATATCCATGTTACTGGATCATTTCGATCAAACTTTCTCATGTCAATCTTGAGAATAAAATATTTCTTTGGACTTGATTTGAACCCATGATGATGGAGTAGATCATTATATTTTTGGGACCCAAACCTCTTATTCTCTAACTATATTTCAATTTTCTCACTACGTGACTAGAATAATTCCCCATTTTCATCCTTGTCCTCTTCTTGAGTAGATGACTGTGTTGAATATTGTAACTTCTAAGAATATTATATTTATACATTATTTATTCCAGAGATTTTCCATCCCTCCAAGATGATTTTTTTTTTTATGTATCCGGAGATGTTTATTCCTTCGAGAAGTTGTGGTAATTAGGGTTATTAGACCCACCATGTGGGGGTCGGCCCTGTCAGTTATAATAGGGTATTTAACCTAATGGCTAAATATGAGCCTACATGTACTTGTGTAAAATATATGTCAAAGTAGTGTATAAATAGAGGAGGTGTGTTCCTCATTTGATACACTCACTCACTTGAGAGAGGCGCACTTGTGGAGGAGAGGTCTGCTATAGTGGAGGAGGAGATCATGTCTTTGGTTTGCATCTTTGTATATTGCTGGTCATCTATTTTGAGGAAGCTTTGCTGGGTTTTCTACCCCATGAGGGTTTCCCAGGATAAATCTGTGTCTCTTGTGTTTATGCTATGCTTGTTGTTTCTTCAGTGATCCTGTATATGCTATTATTGTGAAATGGAATGTAATGCTGCTATTTTCTATCTTAGCATATTGAATTTTAACAGACTGTGTAGGAAGTCTAAGTCTTATATCATTTAGTAGTATCTTCAAATATTCTAGATCCTCTTTTCTATCCACCCCCTTGAGATCTTCTTTATTAGTCATCTTATTTTCCAAGTTAACTAAATTAACCATTTTCACAGTCCCTTTCATCATATCTTCCAACTTGGACACCCTAAAAGATATATCTTCACTTTCATCGTAGGTCAGGGATGAATACTGTGGTGGTTTGAGTGGAGTATAATTTTTTCCACTGCCTTTTGGTGGCATTTTGAAAAATATAAATAGATATCACACCTTTGGTTCACCTTAAATACATCCTTCTACTAAAATTTATTCAAATTCAAAATGGCATACCTTCCCTAATTTGAAGACTAATTTGCTAGCTATCCTTTAAACTGAGGTAACCTTGAAATATCAGCCCCTATGAGTCTAAAATATTGACCTATGGTATCTCGATGTTTCTTCTTTCCAATGCCGTAGGTCTCGTTGATTTTGGACGTGCCAAAAAAAAAGTTGTGATAATTTTCCCAAGACTTGTTAATTTTGGTCTTTTCAGAAGACAAAGTGTGTACGACCTAAAACATGTCCATTTTTTTGAATCTGATTCTGAAATGCGACCACAGATACTATGGTCCATCTTCCTTCTGATGCAACTATTCTTACTCAATTTGGATCTCTTATGCTCCAAATATAATAGTTTTCCCTAGACCACCTATTTGAGACTAGATTTTGGGCTAGTTAGAAATCCTAACTTCACGAGGGTATAAATGCGAACCTGTAATGAAGTAAATTGGTCATACCTTAGACTGGTTTTAATTTAGATTGGATTTCATATGGACAGTATTACTTGGATTACATCATGTGTAATATCTCGATTTTGACCACATTGCATTAAAATGTAAATGATGTAATATTGTTATAAAATCATGCTAAGGAGCTCAAGGACAAGGTCCCGCCATCAATTTAGTGATGCATATGGTTTACGTGCTAGACAAGCACAATGGAATTGCAAATATCATGTAAATATGCATTTTAATAAAATACCCACAACTAGCTATACAATGCAATGCAAAAAGAGATGGGGGCACGATTTTTACAAGGAATTGGGAGGAAAATATTCAAACCCTGGGAGCCAATCAAGTCAAGCCGAGTGTCAATGAGAGAATCCACAAAACCCTCAACTACCCATGTTCAATTTTGTGCCCAATCATTCATTTCTCCCAAGAGTTGGTTGAAGTAGTTAATGCCTTGGGGGATGGAGAGGTATGGTTGTCCAAATTCAGGTATAAGAAAGCCACCCTTCATGGAAATTTATGTCTTGCTTCTTGGGCAAGAAAGGAGCTACGAAATTGCTCCCCATGCCATTATTCACCATTTCCTTTCTCCCTTACATGGTATGAGCTTCTTGGGTGTTTTTCATCTACTTTTTTCTGGTTTTCCCTTGTTTTCTAGCTGGGAACAGGGTTTTTATATGTTGCAGAGTTTTTGGGAGGAAGGGAGTTCAATTTGGGGTTTCATTGAGGCCGTTTTGTCCATTTGCAATGCTCATAACCTATGCAAGAAATCATTTTTTGTCCCTGTGGTTGAATTCCCCTTTCCGTAGTTCGTTTTGGGTGAGCCACGGTTTGGGGAAAACCCATGGACCTTGTTTTGTAAATCCCTTGTTGAAAATGTGTATCCATGCCCAATGATTGTGTTTGATGTGTGTAGAAAGAGTATGTTGGGGTATGGGTTATGGGTATCCATTGCTTTGGATTGAGCTAGAGTGCAAGTATCTAGAAATGAAGAGGGTTCATATTTAGCCTGATAAACCCAATTGTGGGCTGGCTTGGCTTAGATATGATGTTGCTTGGGCTGTGGTGAGATTGAGATTCCCCTTTTCCTTCTAGAAATCATGCCTAGCTCGGGTGTGGCAGTTGTGTTGATATATTGATGAACACAACTGGCCTATGGTTGGGTGGAACGTTGTAGCAGCATAGCTAGTTGCTTGGGACAACATTACATCAAGATGAGTATTTTATTTATGTATTTTACTTCTGTAGGTTTTAATTATTTGATGAATGTTATCAATATGTTGGAATTTGCATGATATATGTGTGTACAATAATTTTACTTCTGCTATGTTTGATAGATATACACATACATATGTTTTTATTTGTATGGATCTAATGAATGGGGCTGTGTTTATGTAAAATCCCAAGATCTGTAGTCATGTTCCCTTCCTTGTGTTGGATCCATGGGAGGGGACGTGATAGAGGGGGACTATTGCTCTAAATACAATGATGCAATAGTTACCTTTTGCAAAGTTGGCACTTGGTGTAGATCAAAGAATTGCTCCATTTGGAATATCCATGTTACTGGATCATTTCGATCAAACTTTCTCATGTCAATCTTGGGAATAAAATATTTCTTTGGACTTGATTTGAACCCATGATGATGGAGTAGATCATTATATTTTTGGGACCCAAACCTCTTATTCTCTAACTATATTTCAATTTTCTCACTACGTGACTCGAATAAGTCCCCATTTTCATCCTTGTCCTCTTCTTGAGTAGATGACTGTGTAGGAAGTCTAAGTCTTATATCATTTAGTAGTATCTTCAAATATTCTAGATCCTCTTTTCTATCCACCCCCTTGAGATCTTCTTTACTAGTCATCTTATTTTCCAAGTTAACTAAATCAACCATTTTCACAGTCCATTTCATCATATCTTCCAACTTGGACACCCTAAAAGATATGTCTTCACTTTCATCGTAGGTCAGGGATGAATACTGTGGTGGTTTGAGTGGAGTATAATTTTTTCCACTACCTTTTGGTGGCATTTTGAAAAATATAAATAGATATCACACCTTTGGTTCACCTTAAATACATCCTTCTACTAAAATGTATTCAAATTCAAAATGGCGTACCTTCCCTGATTTGAAGACTAATTTGCTATCTATCCTTTAAACTGAGGTAAAATTGAAATATCAGCCCCTATGAGTCTGAAATATTGACCTATGGTATCCCGATATATCTTCCTTCCAATGCCGCAGGTCTCATTGAATTTGGACGTGCCAAAAAAAAGTTGTGATAATTTTCCCAAGACTTGTTAATTTTGGTCTTTTTAGAAGAGAAAGTGTGTACGGCCTAAAACGTGTCCATTTTTTTTAATCTGATTTTGAAAATGCGACCATAGATACTATGGTCCATCTTCCTTCTGGTGCAACTATTCTTACTCAATTTGGATCTCTCATGCTCCAAATATAATAGTTTTACCTAGACCACCTATTTGAGACTAGATTTTGGGCTAGTTAGAAATCCTAACTTCCCGAGGGTATAAATGTGAACCTGTAATGAAGTAAATTGGTTATACCTTAGACTGGTTTTAATTTAGATTGGATTTCATCTGGATACTATTAATTGGATTACATCATGTGTAATATCCCGATTTTGACCCCATTGCATTAAAATGTAAATGATGTAATATTGTTATAAAATCATGCTAAGGAGCTCAAGGCCAAGGTCCTGCCATCAATTTAGTGATGCATATCATTTACATGCTAGACAGGCACAATGGAATTGCAAATATCATGTAAATATGCATTTTAATAAAATACCCACAACTAGCTATGCAATGCAATGCAACAAGAGATGGGCGCACGATTTTTACAAGGAATTGGGAGGGAAATATTCAAACCCTTAGAGCCAATCAAGACAAGCCAAGTGTCAATGAGAGAATCCACAAAACCCTCAACTACCCATGTTGAATTTTCTACCCAATCATTCATTTCTCCCAAGAGTTGGTTGAAGTAGTTAATGCCTTGGGGAATGGAGAGGTATGGCTGTCCAAATTTGGGTATGAGAAAGCCACCCTTCATGGAAATTCATGTCTTGCTTCTTGGGAAAGAAAGGAGCTACGAAATTGGTCCCCAAGCCATTATTCACCATTTCCTTTCTCCCTTACATGGTATGAGCTTCTTGGGTGTTTTTCATCTACGTTGTTTTCTGGTTTTCCCTTGTTTTCTAGCTGGGGAACAGGGTGTTTTTATGTTGCAGAGTTATTGGGAGGAAGAGAGCTAAATTTGGGGTTTCATTGAGGCCATTTTGTCCATTTGCAATGATCATAACCTATGGGAGAAATCATTTTTTGTCCCTGTGGTTGAATTCCCCTTTCCATATTTCATTTTGGGTGAGCCACGGTTTGGGGAAAACCCATGGACCTTACTTTTTAAATCCCTTGCTGAAAATGTGTATCCATGCCCAATGATTGTGTTTGATGTGTGTAGAAAGAGTATGTTGGGGTATGGGTTATGGGTATCCATTGTTTTGGATTGAGTTAGAGTGCAAGTATCTAGAAATGAAGAGAGTTCATATTTAGCCTGATAAACCCAACTGTGGGCCGGCTTGGCTTAGATATGATGTTGCTTGGGTTGTGTTAAGCTTGAGATTCCCCTTTTCCTTCTAGAAATCATGCCCAGCTCAGGGGTGGCAGTTGTGTTGAGATATTGATGAACACAACTTGCCTATGGTTGGGTGGAACATTGTAGCAGCATAGCTAGTTGATTGGGACAACATTACATCAAGATGAGTATTTTATTTATTTATTTTACTTATGTTTGTTTTAATTATTTGATGAATGTCATCAATATGTTGGAATTTGCATGATATATGTTTGTAGAATAATTTTACTTCCGCTATGTTTGATAGATCTGCACATACATATGTTTTTATTTGTATGGATCTAATGGATGTGGTTGAGTTTATGTAAAAACCCAAGATATGCAGTCATGTTCCCTTCCATGTGTTGGATCCATGGGAGGGGACGTGATAGAGTGGTATCAAAGCGTAGGCTACAACATTGGGCCTAATGGGCCAAATTAGGACATTTGCAGAGGTAAGTATGCTTTCTGCTCAGTAGCGATCATTAAGAAAAAAATTCAAAAAAAAAAAATTCTATGTATTTCTCAAATTTTGTCTAAGTCTGTGTCGGCGTCGAATCGTGAGTTCCACTGAAACGGGTCAGAGACGAGTTGCAAGTTCCGCCGAAATGGGTCGACGACTAATCGCGAGTTCCGACAAGATACGTCAGCGACGAATCGCAAGTTCCACCGAAATGGGTTGGCGCTGAATTACGAGTTTTGCTCCTAAACGGGTCGGTGTCGAATTGCGAGTTTTTCTCTAAAACAGGTCGACATCAATTTGGAAGTGTGCCGATCGGAGAAAAAAAGGCTAAGTCATGCCGAAATAGTTGGCAGAAAAAAGTTGAGTTCACCAATCGGAGAGCACCGAAATGGGCGGCGGAAAAGGAAAAGTCACGCCGAAACGGTCAGCGGAAAAATACAAGTTCGCCGATCGGAGAGCGCCGAAACAGTCGGAGGAAAAGAGACAAGTCCGCCGAGCGGCGAGAAAGTGGAAGGTCGCTGAAACAAATCAGCGAGAATTGACAAGTCCGCCAAAATGGGTCGAAGTAAAATCAATAAGTATGACAAAATAGGGAAATTTGAGCAGTTTTCCAAGGTGAATTTCAGGTGCCAAAAATTGAATAATGCCATGGAACTTATGTGCCAGATTGCGCGAAATTGAAGGATTTACAAAAAAAAAACAAGGGCGCTGCCCTTGACCCGCGGCCACAATGGGGAAATCCCCCTTGACCCATGTCGTCTCCCAAAGATAGTCATTGAATGTACGAAATGCATTCTCTATGCTTGGAATGTGAAGTAGGAATTGCATAGAGGGAAATTTCTTGCCTTAAGGGTGAAAACATGAAGTTGGGAAACAATTTTGGCTTGTTTTTTACAAACAAAATTGCTAATTTTTATGTTTTTCAACTTAGACCTCTTCAAACCCATATTTCCCTTAGGAATTTCAACTTGAAGTAAACACAAAGGTTTTAGAGAATTGAATTAGCTTTCTACTCACATTTTTTTTAATCTTTTTTATGGACATATCTTGTGACAAAAGTTTTGTCAATCAATGGCATATACTTGAAAATTTTATATACGGATAATGAGTGACTTTTGTTAACAACGTTTTTTTGATAGATGGTTATTCATTTTAGGGAAAAACATTGTAGGCTCATAATCTACACACACTACACTTGATCCTGGACTATAGTTTGAGTTTTTAAGACTTGGGAACTATATTTTATTATTTATCGAAACAACGTATGTTCAGAAAATGGTGCATTATTGACACATGTTTTGTCTTCACATTTTCTTTCAAATTTGACTCTTATTGGAAAAACTAAAACTACCCTTTTGAAGAGGACGAGCCAATTATGACCTCTGTGAAATTTCAAATTTTTTGGTGTTGTCTTTGTTATGATATTGAATTTTCATTTTGGGTGATTTTCAGAGTAATAAAATTCTTAAGGGATAAGGTTTAGAAAAAAATTATTAATAAATAGTAATTCAAATTGAAATGAAACAATTATTATATCATTGGAAACTAGATTGAGAGATGAATCCATTGCTACCAAGTCTGACAAATAATACTTAAAATTTGCATGGGTTTTGGCTTGCCGAAGTTGCAGGTTCCAGAAAGATGCTTGATATTTTCGCAGGTTTTGTTGACCATAAACTCTCGGCCGAAAAATACCTTCCAAACTCTCGGATGAGAGTTTAGTTCAAACCCTCGTCTGAGATTTTTTTTGAAAATACAGCGCGACGATTAGTTCAAACTCTCGGCCTAGAGTTTGAACTCTCAAAACTCTCGTCCTAGATTTTTTTTAACTCTCGGCCGAGAGTTTGAGGTTGACTTTTTTTCCCATGTTCATCCGCGCGCCCTCTTTTTTTTCACTCCGTTGTCACGGAATTATTTCCTAGCTTCGCGTTTTCACCCTTCAACTATTTATGTTTATAGCATAACAATTGTATGTTTGGAAAATAGCATGTACGAATGTTTTACATATGTATATGTATTGAATTGGTACTTTGTAAGAAATCACAGCTAATGAATCCTTGTGTGCTTGGTAGGGAAGCCAAGAAAAGGATCAACTGTGATGTGGAGGAGGAGCTCCATGTCATGATGAGGGACTGGAAATGGATAACCCTCCGCCACCCTCTTTCTATTGTATTTATAATTATGAAGTTGTCATGCATATAAATTATGGCATAGGGATGCTGAAAATACAAGAGAGTATTAGATTGAATGCATATGAATTAGTAGGCATGATTAAAGAGTCATTGCATAGTGCATGTGAATTGATTATGCATGAGCATGATGTTGCAACATGGGTAAATCATCATTGTGGGCAAGTGTAATGTTGATAAAAAGGGAAATCTCGCACCTTAAACTATTTATGTTTATAACATAAGAATTGCATGCTCGAAAAGTAGCAAGAATGAACGTTATACATGTATATATATATATATATATATATATATATATATATATATATATATTGAATTGCTACTTAGTGAGAATATCATAGCTAATGATTTCTTGTATGCTTGGTAGAGAGGCCATGAATTTGAATCAGCTATGATTAGGAAGAGGAAATTCCATGCTATGATTGGAAAGGGAGAATTTCTTAACATCTTTCTTGTTATTGTATTTATATTTTACGAAAAGTTATGGCATAACAATGCTGAAAATGTGAGAGATTAGATAGATGAAATGAATATGCACTAGATGGCATATTAATAAAAATTGCACATTACATGTGAGGATGTTTGTGCACATATATGATATTGCATATTGGTAAAATAGTAAGGTTTTACATATGCAATTAGCCACTCAAGGTAATTATTGTGGTTGTTAATGATTAGTGGTGTTCGCGTTGGTTGTAGGACCAAAGACAACCAAAGCATGGCTAAAGACGTTGATGACGTTGTTGCATGCAACCAACAACCTTATGAAGAAAAGAAAGTGCAACAAATCTGTGATCATGAGGTTGGAAAAAGGAATGTGTAAGCCTTGGTAAGAGGCCAATGGATCAGGTAACATCAAGTGATGTTAATGGAAGCCATGCAGGTAATGGTTATTTGTGCTTAATTGCATGAATGTTGAAAGAGGATTTGGTAAGATTCGTTCAACTATGTTTAAACTATGTTGATTTGGTTTGCATGTGGTACTGAGTGCCTAAATGTGAATGTCATCCTACTGAGTATGGTGAGGTGTGGATAAGTGAATGCAAGGAGCCTTACACCCTATAGTTGGTCAGAAACCTCAATTCATTAATATGAAATTATATCATGCCATTTGTGTATGTTGGTTGTGAGTTTAACAACCAAAGCAAGTGAGGACATATAGCCCTGTTGTGGTAGTGAATGACATATGAGATAGTCATGGTTAAGGCCATAATGTGGTCGGAATGGTAATTTTATAGTGTTACACAAGTATCCCATGAACTCTTTATTGGTGTTAATTTGGGATGAAACCTCTTTTCCAACAATCAAGGAGTGAGCAAACTTCTGACGTGTTGTTCGGGTATAGAAGGAAGGCACCCAGATATGTTAACCAAGTGACTTGGTAGATGGTTGGGTGAGGTGTTGAGGCAATAGCCATACCTTCCACAACATCATGGTGGAAAGCATGACATGACATTATGGTATTCATGAATCCATGAAAGAAGGCATTGAGTGAGTGCACATTAAAATATTATGTGAATGTTGTAGGTGTACATGCATGTGTGTGGGTGCACATGTTGAGATGCATTGTATGAATGCATGGTTTTGTTATGTATGTTTCATTACAACTAGATAATAGATGAAATGATGAATTAATGGTAATTCTAGGATCATTTCATGAGCTTCTATGAATGCAAGGGAAAGATTGCATGAAGAAGGTAGTCATGTTTGATGGTCTACCAGAGTGCTCTATTGAAAGGATAGAGTTGCATAAAATTATATGGTTGTGAAGTAATGAATATTGGAGTTTTCATTTAAATCGCAAGGATAATGTGACTGTGTCTTGCAATTTTATTATGATGATGCATATATATATATTTCATTGCATTTGGAATGTTAACAGTTGAAAGTGTTTGAATTATTGAGTGTTGTAATTCTGAGATCACTTCAATTACTGTTGTAGCAATGAGAATATTATTTGCATAGATACTCACAACATTTTTGGCTGATTGAAAGTTTTAGATTTCAGGTAGAAATGTATTGAGTATGGAAATAGGGATAAGTCCATAGTAAAGACCGAGATCTACCATGTGCAAAGGCCAAACATTGTGAGAAGGATCTCATGGTTCACAAATATGATTTCTACATGAAATGGATCTGAAAATTTTCTGATTTAAGTTTATGAGAATAATTTCATGGTTGCAAATCTAATTTCTGTAGGAAAACATATTTGTAAATTTTCAGATTTGAATTTTTGCTAATAATTGCTAATGATTGTTTGGCTTATATAAAATTGTGTCGGGAGGACATGTTGTAGGTGGATGTCCACTTATGGTAGCAAACATAAAGTCATAATGGACAGAGTGATGCCACTTACAAGAGCCAGACAATATGAGGATAGCCTCATGGCTAAGCAAATCAAATTCTGTAGTAGACAGAATTGCAAATTCATATTGAATTTAATTATTAATGCCATTGATTGGTTATGGAACAATCAGATTTGAATTTTATTGTTAAATGTTGTTGATTGTTTGGCTGTTTGAGGGGTGTCTCAAGAAGACACCTTGCAGAAATACCATCTGTAATGGCCTGCAGAAGCCAAACTCCATGGGAAGGATCTCATGCTTTGTAAATGGGTTTCAGGTGAAATGCCATTGTAAATTTTGATAATGTCTCAGCCGAACTGCATGTTGGTAAACCATGTGAGTGAGACAGTAAAATTATGCCAAGAAGGCATGTGTGGGTTATGGAATGTGAAAATATTGAGGTGGCAAACCAAAGGACTGTTGACTCGGAGAAGGGAGCCCCCATTCTTCGCAAATAAAGAAAAGATACATCTGCAAAACGGATGAGTATTCTGTAACCCTAACTAAGAATATACATATCTGGTTAATAGATTCAAAATGCAGAGCATGCTTTATTATTTCACTATTATTCTAGACTGCTTGAGTGTGATTAGGGCCTACGTGGCTCACGTCGAAAAGGGATGCATACCTTTTGGGTGCTGGGTTATGTTAGGGATGTCAATATTGACTACACCCTAAGGGAATGGATGCATTCCTAGTGTTTCCATACTTGATAGTGAATGTTACGAAATATGTGTACAATTTTAGAGTAGCAATACTGATGATCTTGCTTATCCTTCTTGTGTTGTCAGCTTACACAAATGCAACTTGGTGCTTCACATTAAGAGACAAAGTGAAGAAAGGGTACTCAAGAGGACTGTATGGGCATTGGTAACCTTTTTATGCTAACACAAAAGAACACTAGAACAAATGGATAGGCCCAAGGAGTTGTGTAGTAGAAAAGGGATATCATCCTTGTGTAGTGTGAGTGGGTATTGTGGGGCCATACTAGCCTGCAGTCAAGAAAGTCACCTATAGATTTCCTAGAGGGAACCATTGGTTTGCATAAGAAAAGGAGTGCCATCCTTGTGTGTATGAAGAGTTGATGTGTGTGTGAAGGGCTGTAGTGTGTGAAGGTGTGGTGATATTGATGAAGGCATAAAATCTCTATTGGGTCAGCAGTAAGGTGGGATATCGAGACTGACTGGAAACCCTGAGATGCCTATGGCTCAGTAGTAGAGCCTGGGCCTAGAAATGGTCGTGGTGCAGTTTCCTTCCATTGGATGATTGTTAATTTTAGCATAAAATTCACAACAAGAGCATAATAAGGATCACTAAAAGACACACAATCACAAGATAGACACAGATTTATCCTGGGAAACCCTCATGGGGTATAAAACCCAGCAAAGCTTTCCTCAATATAGATGACCAACAAATACAAATATGTAAACCCCAAACAAGTGTTCCTTCTCCTCCTTCGTAGATATCTCTCTCTCATATGCGCAATTCACAAGTGAGTGAATGAATGAGTGAGTGTGATAAATGAGGATCACACATCCTCTATTTATACTTAACCTCACTTGACTTTTTCCCTAACCTAGCCGACTTCTCCTAGGAGAGTCTAATAACCCCTAAACAATTAACTCAGGGTTGACCCCACTAGGACAGTCTAATAACCCTAGTTACAACATCCCGATGGAGGAATAAACATCTCCAAATATACAATAAAGTCCCAACGGAGGAATGAAACATCTCCGGATAAAGTACAAATAGAATATTCTTAGAAGTTACAATATTTCAACACTCCCCCTTAACGAGAAGGATATTCTAACAACATCTGCAGGAGCAAGGAGTCATCAACATCATACATGATACATCTATAAATCATTGGAAGCTTTCTTCAATCATCATCAGTAAATCAACCAATTACTGGAACATAATCAATACTGGATCATCAACATCGTTAGTATTGAGTCTTCATTCTTCTGCAACACTTGATCAGCTACAACAACATCATCACCTAGATATTCTGATCAACATCATCATCTGGATCTCTCGATCAACAACCTCATCGTCTGGATCTCCCAATCAACAACATCATCTGGATCTCTTGATCAACAGCCTCATCGTCTGGATCTCCCGATCAACAACATCATCTGGATCTCTCGATCAACAACCTCATCATTTGGATCTCCCAATAAACAGCATCATCTGGATCTCTCGATCAACAACCTCATCATCTACAACACACATGATCTTTCCTTTCGAAATTATGGGATCATGGATAGTCCTTCCTTTCAGAATTGCGAGATCACTGTCTAGGGATGATCAATCCCATCACAATCAACATTTAAGACTATCCTTCCTTTCGGAACTACGGGATTTACTGTCTAAGGATGATTAATCCTATCAATCAACATTTAATACTATCCTTCCTTTCGGAATTATGGTATTTACTATCTAAGGATGATTAATCCTATCACAATCAGCATTTAAGACTATCCTTCCTTTCGGAATTACAGGATTTACTGTCTAAGGATGATTAATACTATCACAATTAGCATTTAATACTATCCATCCTTTTGGAATTACTGGATTTACTGTCTAAGGATGCTTAATCCTACCACAATCAACATTTAAGACTATCCTTCCTTTCGGAATTACGGGATTTACTGTCTACGGATGATTAATCCTCAACCACTTACAGGATGGTTAATTCTGATCTCTTTAGGACAGAAAATCTAGGGATGATACAATCCACTTGTCCACTTAGACAAATTATAAGGACCACACATCAACCTCATCATCGGTACAGGTATCCTTATAGTCGACCTCATCATTGAAACAAGTAACCTCATCATCATCGATATAGGTATCCTTATCATCGATACAAGTATCCTCATCATCGATACAAGTATCCACATCATTAATACAGGTATGCTCATCATCGACCTTATCGTCGGTATAGGAAGCATCATCATCGATAAGGTATCCACATCGATACCAGTATCCAAGTATCATCATCGACCATATCACTCCCCCTTTTGAGGAGGGCCCTTCTGAACTACACCAAGCTTGTCTTGGAAATACTCAAACTTTACTCGATATAGAGGTTTGGTCAATATATCAGCAGCTTGCTCATCAGTGCTCACATACTCGAGCTTTATAGCTCCTTTCTGCACCATATCCGGTATATAAAAATATCAGATCTCTATGTGCTTTGACTTATACTGGATTCTCTGTCATCTTGATAAACTCTGGTTGTCGCACAGGATCATAGTGGGGTCCATCTCTAAGTCAAGCAATCTTGATAACAACTTTCAAAGCCATATCGCTTCACAACTAGCAGAGCAAGCAGCTATATATTCCGCTTCAGCTATGCTGAGAGCCACACTGGATTGCTTCCTACTAAACCACGAGATTATGGCAGATCCTAGATAATAACATCCACCTGATGTGCTCTTCTTGTCTAATACACTTCCAGCCCAATCAACATCTGTGTAGCCATACAATATGAAATCATTATCTCCAAGATAACATAGACCAAAGTCTATTGTACACTTTAGGTACCTCATCACATGCTTTGCAACTATCAGGTGAACACATCTAGGCTCAACTAGATACTTACTCAAGGTGTTCACAGCAAATCATATATCTGCCCTAGTATTAGTCAGATACATCAATGACCAAATAATTTGTCTGTATAGAGTCGCATCCACTAACTCTGATGATTCATCAGCTAACAGCTTCAAGTTGGAATCCATGGGAGTGGCCATGGCTTTGCATTCCAACATATAAAATCTTTTCAATATTTCCACAACATACTTTCCTTGGTTGATAAAGATTCCTTTTGGGCCTTGCCATACTTCCAGACCTAGGAAGTAATGCATTAATCCGAGATCTTTCATCTCAAACTCTGCAGAGAGCTTCTTCTTGCACTCGATAATCTGTTTCTCATTTCCAGTCAGAAATAGATCATCCACATATAGCAACAATATAACAGGTTCGTCATCCATAACCTTGAGGTAAAGGTTAGGATCAGCTTTACTCTTGGTAAAGCCCAACCTGTCAATTCTTCCATACCAAGCTCTGGGAGCTTGCTTCAACCCATACAAAGCCTTCTTCAGTTTGCATACGTGGGTTCTTCTATCTTCAACCTCAAATACTTGTGGTTGTTCTATGTACACTTCTTCCTAAATCACACCATTTAGGAAGGCTGTATTCACATCCATCTGGTGTAATTCCCACTTCATCATGGATGCAAGTGCCATGATGGTTCTAATGGAAGTGTATCTTGCAACTGATGCAAATGCCTCTTCATAGTCAATTCCCTCTTTCTGAGAGAATCCTCTGGCTGCAAACCTAGCCTTATACTTTTCAATGCTACCATCCGCAGCATGCCTTATCTTGTATATCCATTTGGAGGATACCACACTTTTTTCTTTTGGTTTGGGAACTACATCCCAAGCATCATTCTTCATTATTGACTAGTATTCCTCCATCATTGCTTCTTTCTTATGAACTGCTTCTTCATAACTGGAAGGTTCTTGATCTACAAGATCACACATCAAAGCCACATAGCTGGAAAATGGCTTTGGTTTCTTGCTTTCCCTAGTGGAGCCTTTTGGAGCTCCATATATTTCTGCTTCTTGTATAATTTCTCTTGCTCATGTTGGATTTCTCTTACGTGATATGTTCATAGGTGGGGGTTCTTGAGGTTCTATCATATCATGGTCTTCTGGTGTTTCTTCTTCAGGGAAGGAAACAAATTTTGTATTTCTAGGAGGTGTATCTTCTTCATATACTTATTCACACTGGCTCTTCCTAGATATTTTGAGAGTAGCTTCTTCATCAAATGTTACATCTCTACTAATTTCCAAGTGATGGAATCCTAGGATGTATATTCTGAATGCTTTGGATGTTTCACAATACCCAACAAATATTCCCTTCTTTCCGGAAGGGTCCAACTTAGTTCTCTTCTCTTTTGGTATGTGAACATATACAGAGCACCCAAATATCTTGAGATGTCTTACGTCAAGTTTCTTCCTTGTGAACATTTATTCTGGAGTCTTGAATCCAAGGGCACTATGAGACAATCTATTTTGAACATATACTATTGTCCTTGCTACTTCATCCCATAGATGAATAAGAATATATTGATCATGTATCATTGTCTTCACTACTTACATGATGGTTTTATTATTTCTTTCCACAACACCATTTTGTTGAGGATTGTAGGGAATGGTTAGTTCCCTCTTGATTCTAGCTTCTTTACAAAATAGTTCAAAATCCTTTGAAGTATATTCTCCACCATTATCTGTCCTGAGAGTCTTGATTTTCTTTTCTGAGTAATTTTCTATCAAGGCTTTGAATTCCTTGAATTTTCCAAAGACTTCATCTTTTCCTTTCAGGAAATATATCCAAGTATTTCTTGAATAGTCATCAATAAATGTAAAGTAGTATTCATATCCACTCAAGGATGTGGAGGGCATTGGACCACATACATCTAAATGAATCAATTCCAAAGTACTCTTAGTCTTTGTTTCACTCTTTGGAAATGGATTCTTGATATTTTTCCCTTTTGCACATCATTTGCAAGTTCCTTCATGATCAACCTTCAAATATGGTAATCCTGTTACTACTTTACTCACATAGGGTAATGCCTTGTAGTTTATGTGAGCGAGCCTTCTATGCCATAGCTCACTTGGGCTAGTAGCTTCATGAACAAGTGCTACTTCTGAATGTCCCTTGAGTTTATATAGCCCTCCTTCCTCTTCACCAATAACAACTACATCCTTAATTGATTTTCCTTTGGGCCACATGAGTACTTGTCCATCTATGAATGCAACCCTATAGCCTTTCTTATCTAATGCTGAGATAGAAAGTAGGTTCTTCTTCAAACCTGGTACATATAAAACTTCCTTCATCTTCATGGGGGTTCCAGAATCAAGCTTGTAGCTTGCTTCACCAATTCCTTTGATAGGATATTTGTAGTCATCTCCTAATGATACTTTATGTGGAGAGGTCTTCTCTTCAAGTATTGAGAGAGTTTTATTTTGTCCCGTCATGTGCTTTGAAGCACCACTATCAATAAGCCATATGTCTTCTCCAAGTGTTACAGACCCAGAGAGTGCAGAGAATAGAACATACTCTTTTGCATCTTCTTCTTCTACTTTAGCTATTTTCCTTTGAGGTCTTTCCTCTTCTTCATCTTCACTATCATCTTCTGCTAGATGTGCTTGATGTCTTTTGTGGTGGAAACTCTTTTTCTTCTTTGAAGGACAATCCCTAGCAATGTGTCCTATTTTGTGACAAATGAAACATTGGAAAGAGTAGTCTTTTCTTGAATGGTTCCCTCTTTCCTTATGGAACTTCTTGGGAGGTTGAGACTCCTTGTAACTTTCCTTCTTGAAGTTGGATCGATTCCTTCTTCTTTTGGTATGGGTGGCTAATGCTTGATTATATTCTTTGAGTAGGGCCTCTCTATCGGCTGCTCTAGCCTCTTCTTGAATGCAATCCTCCCATACAGCATCACACTTCATTCTTTCTTTTCTAGCACACATGGTTTGGATGAATGAATCCCAAGGTCTAGTGAGACCATTGAGAGCAGTCATGACTAGTTCATATTCATCAAGGTTGTCTCCAATGGATTCTAGTTTTTCCTTGAACTGGGAAACCCTTGTGAAGTAATCTTGAATAGATTCTCCTTAATTCATCTTAGTGCTCTTCAATTGAGCTCTCGGGTTCATCTTCCTATTGATGTTCCTCCCTTCATACATTCTGGATAGGGCATCATACATTTCCTTCGGGGTCTTCTTGGATGACACTTGGGGAATCAAGTGGTCTTTGATAGAATCAACAATGATTCTCTTTTCCCTAATTATATCCTTCTTGTACTTCTCTTTAGCTTCATCTTCCGCGGGTTCTGCAACCTCATCTTTGATGTATTGGGCAATATCATTCTCTTCAAGAATGAGACCAATCCTATATTTCCATGCCTGAAAATTCTCTATACCCTCTAGCTTGTCCTCAAGCTTAGTGCTTGGGTCCATCTTATCCAGGAGGTCACCAAAAATTGAAAATTATTAAAATGCAATACCAACCTTACCGGGAGATGTGCTTGACTAAGTTGAGTTGACTGGTGTACTTGATTTCTGAAAACTTCAACTTTTCACCCTTCAAACTTGACCATCGAAATTCAGATTTGCAACAGATTTTCTGGTTTACTGGTTCACTGATGCGCAACTTTTCTGGTTCACTAGCGCACAGGTTGTGCACAGGTTCACAACTTTTCTGGTTCACTGGTGCACAGGTTAATAGTTTTTTGGTTTACTAGTTTTTCTAGTTTTCTGGTCCAGAAGTCAAACTAGGGTTTGAATTTCCCAGAGATCTACCCACTCAAAAAGTTCGATCTAGGGCTCAGAATTTCATTTTTGAGGAGGAGCATCTAGCCATGCTCTCAGATTCCAAAAAGTCCAACTTTTGCATAAACCCTAATTTTCACCGGAGGAGGAGAGAGAGGTATTTTCACCTTGTGAAAGATGTCCTATTCAGGATAGCTATGATACCATGTTAAGTTTAGCATAAAATTCACAACAAGAGCATAATAAGGATCACTAAAATAAACACAATCACAAGATAGACACAAATTTATCCTAGGAAACCTTCACGGGGTAGAAAACCCAGCAAAGCTTTCCTCAATATAGATGACCAACAAATACAAAGATGTAAACCCCAAACAAGTGCTCCTTATCCTCCTTCGTCGATCTCTCTCTCTCCTATGCGCAATTCACAAGTGAGTGAATGAATGAGTGAGTGTGATAAATGAGGATCATACATCCTCTATTTATACTTTACCTCACTTGAATTTTGCCGTTACTGGGTCGACTTCTCCTAGGAGAGTCTAATAACCCGTAAACAATTAACTCAGGGCCGACCCCACTAGGGGAGTCTAATAACCCTAGTTACAACATCCTGACGGAGGAATAAACATCTCCAAATATACAATAAAATCCCAACAGAGGAATGAAACATCTCAGGATAAAGTACAAATAGAATATTCTTAGAAGTTACAATATTTCAGCACTGATGACCTAGACAGATGTGTTGGTTTAGCAATGGAGAGGGAAAACCAAGTATGGGACTGGTTTGGCACCACCAATGCTTGGTAAATCCAGAGAGTAAATTGGTTGGTCATTAACTACTTGATGTTGTGGAGCAGCATGTGTGCTGGCCAAACATCTACCCGACAGGTGATCCAAGGCTTGTAAAGTAGAGAAGGAAACCTGTGGAGTAGAGGGGAACTGCCCAATATAGATAAGTATTTGATTTTCATTCATTTTCGAATAATGAAAATTTCATGAACAAGTCTTATGACAACCAAGCTAATACACTGTTATTTATTTGTTGGAAACCTTGGTCATTGCAGGAAGCAAGGACCCTGAAGGAACCATAAATGCCTCATAAATCCATTCGGTGCATTGGTTGGGCATTAAATGTTGTGGAGCAGCCGGTGTGCTGGCTAAATAGTCCTTAAATACTTGATAAACCCAGTCGGAGTACTGGCAAAGCATATTGCTAAATGGGATGTCTGATAAACCCAATCGATGTACTGACTTAGCATTGCTTATTCGAATGATTGTGGAGTAGCCTGCGTGCAAGCCCAACATTTGTTATTGTATCCATAGGAAATCCAAGGCTTGTAAATCAAAGAAGGAGCCTGTGGAATAAAGTGAAGACATCCAATATAGATAAGTATTTGGTTATCTTGCAACTTCTTTCTTATTTAATGTGAATATACGTGTGTACATGATTTGGTTATGATTTCTTAAACTCTTGTTTAGAGATAAACCCTATGAAAATAAACTAAACATGTGAATTGATTCAATGTTTGAGTGTAGGTATTGCTGGAAGCAAGGACTATGAAGGCATCCTATGGATGCATGTGGACATGTGACTGTACTAAAGAGCTCAGCATGAGTAGCTCGGAAAGATGGTGCTAATGGATTTGTGTGGGTCCTAGCAGCCAAAGGTTCTATAGGAAACAATGCAAAAGGGTTCCCTAGTTGAAAATCCTTAGACAGACCTTAGACACTAAGTGTCATAGCCAAGAAAGGGCAAGTCAAGAATTCACATTGAAGTAAAAGAGGCTAAGGAGCATGAAACCATAGTGGTGGTGTAGCTCCGGATTGGAACAAGACTAAGCGGGGGAAACTCTTACTCTTCTCTTTCCTTTTGATTGATGCATTTCATAAACAGAGGATTGTTGAGTGCATGTCATTGCTGAAAATAGATTGTGTTTAATTGCTTCAAATGAATTGTGAATGTTGAAATAGTAAATTTCTTGTGAAAGGATAAACATGAATGAGTTCAAGTGTCTGTTGGGGGGAAATAATTGACTGACTTTAATATTGTGTTATGCTTGGCCTAACAGGAATTTCCATGATGAATCTCATAGGTGAGAAATTGAAAGCCATTGATTGCAGTTGTTACCAGCCAAGTGTTTCTAGTGAGAA
This sequence comes from Larix kaempferi, assembly GCA_027924585.1. Lineage (NCBI taxonomy): Eukaryota > Viridiplantae > Streptophyta > Pinopsida > Pinales > Pinaceae > Larix > Larix kaempferi. The sequence continues at coordinate 878,852 of BSBM01000486.1, read as the reverse complement.
AAGTGAGAGCCAATGTGCACATTGGCCATGGAAGCAGACCAAAGGCTATGGGATTTGGCTAAAAATCTTCCTCAAAATAGTTGCCAGGATAGCAAGAAAGATGGCAGCCATAAAATTCAAGACTTGCATATCAACTGGAAGATAAATAAAAGGAAGGGATTATTGTGGAGCAATTCCCACTTGTAGAGCTGGAATATCAAAGCCAACATAGAAGCTTCTAGAAGCCAAAGGACTTAAAACTGAAAGTTCAAAGTAAAAAGATGAAACGCGGGACAAAATTGCCACATTTTGTGAACTTTGGGCATGTGTAAAGTGGATATGTATTCCTAAGTGTTGGAACACCAAGGACGATGTTATTCCAAGGGGGAGGGGATCGTAATATCTTGATTTTGACCCCATTGCATTAAAATGTAAATGATTTAATATTGCTATAAAATCATGGTGAGGAGCTCAAGGCCAAGGCCCCTCCATCGATTTAGTGATGCAAATGGTTTACGTGCTAGCCAGGAACAATGGAAATGCAAATATCATGCAAATATGCATTTTAATAAAATACCCACAGCTAGTTATGCAATGCAATGCAGCAAGATATGGGGGCATTATTTTTACAAGGAATTGGGAGGGAAATATTCAAACCCTTGGAGCCAATCAAGTCAAGCCAAATGTCAATGAGAGAACCCACAAAACCCTCAACTACCCATGCTGACTTTTGTGCTCAATCATTCATTTCTCCCAAGAGTTGGTTGAAGTAGTTAATGCCTTGGGGAATTGAGAGGTATGGCTATCTAAATTCAGGTATGGGAAAGCCACCCTTCATGGAAATTTGTTTCTTGCTTCTTGGGAAAGAAAGGAGCCGTGAAATTGCTCCCCAAGCCACTATTCACCATTGCCTTTCTCCCTCACACAGTTTGAGCTTCTTGGGTGTTTTTCATCTACGTTTTTCTTGGTTTTCCCTTGTTTTCTAGTTGGGAAGAGGGCGTTTTTATGTTGAAGAGCCGTTGGGCGGAAGGGAGCTCGATTTGGTGTTTCATTGAGGCCGTTTTGGCCATTTGGAATGCTCATAACTTGTGGGAAAATCCATTTTTCTCCCTGTGGTTGAATTCCCCTTTCCATATTTTGTTTTGGGTGAGCCACGATTTGGGGAAAACCCATGGACACTGTTTTGTAAATCCCTTGTTGAAAATGTGTATCCATGTGCAATGATTGTGTTTGTTGTGTGTAGAAAGAGTATGTTGGGGTATGGGTTATGGGTAATCATTGTTTTGGATTGAGTTAGAGTGCAAGTATCCATAAACGAAGAGGGTTCATATTTAGCCTGATAAACCCAGTTGTGGGCTGTCTTAGCTTAGATGTGATGTTGCTTGGGCTGTGTTGAGCCTGAGAGTCCGCTTTTCCTTGTAGAAATCATGCCCATCTCGGGGGTGGAAGTTGTGTTGAGAGATTGATGAACCAAAATAGCCTATGGTTGGGTGTAACGTTGCAGTGACATAGCTAGTTGCTTGGGACAGCATTACATCAAGATGAGTATTTTATTTATGTATTTTACTTCTGCAAGGTTTTAATTATTTGATGAACATTACCAATATGCCGAAATTTGCATGATATATGTGTGTAGAATAATTTTACTTCCGCTGTGTTTGATAGATCTACACATACAATTTTTTTATTTGTATGGATCTAATGAATGGGGATGAGTTTATGTAAAAGCCTAATATCTGCAGTCATGTTCCCTTCCTTGTGTTGGATCCACGGGAAGGGACGTGACATCATGTGTTCATATTGTATCCTTTGCAATTTTGATTAATTCTACCGCATCTTCCTTTTTTAGACCAGGGAGAGGGCTAAGGAAAGGGTGTCATTTGGCTCCCTTATTGTTTATTTTGGTTGTTGAAGGATTCAACAGGTCTATTCAGAATGAAAAATGTTCTATTGCTTTCAAATTCCTAAAGGTAGGGGGTAATTTAAGTATCACTCATCTTCTATTTGTAGATGATATCTTACTTTTTACATATGTGTCCATGAGAGATATTATCAAGATCAAAGGATTGTTAAATTATTTTTCTAGATCTATAGGTATGACTATCAATCAATCAAAATCAATTGTTTCTTTCATGAACTTAGAGATGGAAATGGTTCATTGGATCATAGCGCAATTTAATCTTACTGAAGTGGATGTCGCGTTGCGCATAAAATATCTTGGATATATTATAAATCCCAATGACTACAATAAGAAGGATTGGGAATGGATGGTAGGAAAGGTTGAGAAAAGAATCCAATTATGGTGCAATTTATGACTTTCTAGAGGTGGTAAGATGATATTTATGAAATATATTCTTGAATTCATTCGTGTGTTTTGGTTTTCAATGGCTCATGTGCCCATTGGAATTATGGATCATGTTAGGAAAACTTGCTTTAATTTTGTATGGAATGGTCACAAGAAGGAAATTTTTTTCATTGGGTTGTGTTAACACCCAAAAATTGTTCACTGGCTCATCTCCCTAGTCACATAACCCATTTGTCCACTTTTCCTACACTTTTGGCCTCCAAAACCCAAAAAACCCTAAATTGGTAACCAAATGGGCATAAAATCATTATTCCCCTCCTCAATTAATGAAAATCCTTCAAAAAAGGTTAAAATCCCTCAAAAAAAGGTCCAAATCCCCAAAAAAGAAAAAGAAAAAGGGAAAAGTAAAATATAAAATAAAAAAGAGGGAAAACTCAAAATACCACTAGCGAATGCTATTGGTTTCCCAAAACCATGGGTCAATAATCCACCACCCAAAATCACTATAAAAAGTTGACGGAGGCCCCCCATTTCACATCCATGATCACTCTCCATACCCTTATGCTTCCAAATTTTCTACAGCACTCTAGCCTACCCTTTTGAGTTTTTGTGCCCATCTAGTTGAATCTTGGTCATACATTGAGCATTTGGAGAAGAGCAAGGAACTCTGGAGACCCAGGGCACTACTCTTCGTACTGCTGCAAGGGCCCCCATCACCTCGTCTTTTGAGGTAACCATATTTGTAAACCCATGTTTGCAACATAATATAAAACATCTTTCATGGGTTCCAATCTATTTGTTCTTTTTACTACAGTAGTTTATTAGATTTATTTTATGTTGTTATTTGCACTCACACATATCAATTATCATTTATCTATTTTTTATCCATGTTTATGAACTACTATTAAGGATTCCATAATCCTTAGTAGGTGCTCATTAGCACAAGCTAGTGTGAAAACACTAGCTACATATTTGGTGACTCCACTGGGTCAATTCCCATTGATCTTCAGTGTTTATATTTGTTATTTTGCTTGCATTTTACAGTTTTGCATTTTGCGCAGTGCCCTTCATTAGTTCTGTCTTTTACGGCCCGGCTCGCAACTTTTGACTTTCTACCATTTACCTGTGGCCCGAGTGCGACTTCCAGCCTGAAACCCACACTCCCTAGCACGACTTTCGGCCCACAACTCGCATCCGAAGCACGCATATGCGACTGTAAACCGCACCCTCTGCACATTTTATGACCCTCTAGTCACGCTTTCCACGCTTAGTACAACACGAAAGTCACGCTTTTCACATGCCTTCAGTCTTGTAAGCCATGCCTTCACCACGCATTTCGGCCTGAAATCCACACCCTCGACATGCATTTCGGCTTGAAAGTTGCGCTTTGAGAGCGCCTTTAGCCCTGTAAACCATGCCCTCCACATGCTTTCCAACCAGAAACCTATGCTTTTCATGTGCTTGTTTTCCTGAAAGTTGTGCCTTTCGCGCACCTCTGAGTCTGAAATTTGTGCCCTCCACACACCTCTGAGTCTAAAATCCATGCCCTCTACGCACCTCTGAATCTAAAATCCATGCCCTCCACGTACCTCTGAGTCTGAAACCCATGCCCTAACCACTCCCTATCCACACAGACCTGCGCCCTTTTTTCCTATTTTTGTTTTTCTGTTTCGGCGCAATTTTTCTCTAGTCTGCCGCACCCAGAGCGCAGCTTTTTGCCTCACAAGTGCACCCTGCACTTTTTTTTCCTTTTTTCTTTCCCTTGGTTGAACCCACAAACCCCTATTTTCCTGGACCCATTTTCCATTGGTTTTTTCTACTGTTGTTCTTGTTGTAGCATTAGAGACATTTCAGTGTGCATGCATCCTTCGTGCATTTCTATCTCTTGCATCATAGTTCAGTAAGTTTATTTCTTGCATACCTGTTATCACAATTGTATTTTTTATTGAAAAATGATGGCGAGAATATTACAACACAAAGTTTTGTCTCTGCATCATCCCTTGGATGAATGTACGTGAAATGCATATCGGCCCTGAAACTGAGCCTTCCTGCGTACTAAGTTATCACCTGCTGCGATGTTCGGCGAATAACATCGCAGAGCTGTTCATCATAGATGAAAAATATTTGATTATTTTTGCGATGTCTCTCACACTTCGGATTGTTGGAATATTTAAGCCTTCCTACCATTTATTTAATTACATAAGATGCATTAATTAATCACTTGTTGGTTAATTCTATGTAATAATTAGGTAAATTGCCATTGTGTGGCCCACAAGGCAACATGGGAGGAAAAAATTCAATCTGAGGTGTGTTCTACAAGTCTCCTAGGCCACTTGGGCGCATTCCTAAACATTTATGGATAAGATTTAGGAAGGAGGGCGCATTTGTGAAGAAAGTTGCTGCTTTTACTTCTTTTTGCCCCAATGGAAAGAGCTAGTCAACCTAGGAAAGTGTTTTTTACACCAAAAACTTTCCTTAACACCATTTCCACTCAAATTTCGTATTTGGCATTTCTTTTACCTATATTTCACCTTCAACTCACTAATTTAGCAATTCGTGAGCTTTTGAGCAGATTTGGAAAGCCAACTTGCCACCTATGGGGGATGGGAAGTTTTAGAAATTATGATGGATAGAAGATTCTTTTGGCATCTTTATCCATTCGAATTATTGCTGTAATTTTATTTAATAACCTACAACATTCATATGTTGGCTGATGTAATTATTGTTCATGAGAAGTAATACAAAAATCCATTCTTGTGCATTATTTTTGTGCCTTTGACCAGTTGTGTGAGATTTTTCATATGAGAGAGTGTAATTTCTTGGAGAGTTCTTGGATGTGATCTGATTTTCACATGCATTTTCCCATAATTTGGAATAACGCGTTCCTTTGCATTCTCCTTGGTAGACTGTATGGCCCTGGAAGAAAAGTGGTTCTTTCCAGCCGACGAATGCAATCAGTACTAGGAGCCAACTATAATAAAATGGTGTTCCTGTATACTGAGTGTCTCAGACATCATCCAAGAACTCATTGAGCAAGTAATTTTCCTAGTTGTATGTAATTCCATTCTTCGCCTGCGAAGTGAGGAGGACTGCCGTTGTCGGCACCTCTGCTGGTCGACATTTTCGTAGTATCTTCCCTGCTAGGAGCTGAACCATGAAGCATGTAGCATCGTCATTAAGAGTGGATGTAATGAAGCCACGTTTTCCCTTTATCAAGGAAAATTATTCCTTCATTCTTACGGCTAGGTATTTATCCTGCGTCTTATCAACGAACTCAAGTGCAGGATCTGCGCCTCTCTTGTTTACCAGTGTGATCTCGTGTATCAAATCGATGTTTATATTGATTTTTTGGTCCAGACATAAATATCCAAAGTGCGTGCATGAAAGAAAAGTGCGCACTACTGCATTCAGCTCTGTACTTCTGTCAAAATGAGGGATGCGCAGTAGGTTGAGCAATCCCAACGGTTCTAGTGCTTGAATCCAATCCTGGACATGTAACATTTTAGTTCCTATTTGCTCATCCTGCCGGCAAGACATGTACTAGTCAAGCTGAAACTGTGGGTACTTCTTGTCCTTCAGCTCTTTTGCTTCCAGCAAGTCGCAGTCGTCAAACTTGTGTTAAATTTTGAGCATTAATTCACAAATACTCTTGGATCTTTACTGAGATAATAACATATACAGTATATCAATGCATAACAATCACAATAAGCATGACAAGCATCATAAGAATCAAAAGCATGAGAGACAAGAGACACAGAGTTTCTGTGGGGAAAACCCTAAGGTGAAAAACCCCACAACTTCCTCAGAGATACATATCTACTTATCATACATGATCCACCTGATCATACAGTGTATCCACCTGATACAAATACAAATACATGATACATATCACCATACATGATCCACCTGATCATACAATGTATCCACCTGACACATATACAGATACATGGTCCAAGCATCCAACATGATGCATATACAAAATAGATACAAATGATCCAACTGATCATATCCAACATCCAACATGATGTGTACATACATATACATATAAATGACCCAACTTATCATATCCAACATCCAACATGATGTATACATACATATATAAATGATCCAACTGATCATACAAAGCAGAAACCAGAACATCATCCTGATGCTCATCATCCAGTGCTTACATCCACAACCATGTGAGGGATCCTTCTTCCAACATGCTTGGAATGGCTTCAGCAAATGTGTCCATCACTTCTTCCTCGAAGTGTCCTCGATCTGAAGAACACCAAGCCTCTCCCTGAAGTACTCGAACTTCACCCTATCTAGTGGCTTTGTCAGCACACCTGCAATCTGCTTGTCCGTCGCAACATATAGGAGCTTCACAACTCCTCTATGCACCATATACCTGATATAGTGATATTTGATCTCTATGTGTTTCGACCTATAATGAAACACTGGGTTCTCGGACAGCTTCACACAACTCTAGTTACCACAGAAGATACCAGTAGCATCCAATGGAAGATCAAATAACTTAGATAGTAGCTTCCGTAGCCATACTACCTCACAACTAGTTGAACAGGCTGCAACATACTCTGACTCAGCTGTACTCAGTGCTGCGCAAGACTGCTTCCTGCTAAACCAAGATATCACACCTGATCCCATACTAAAGCAGCACCCAGATGTGCTCTTCCTATCTGTAGCACTGCCGTCCCAATCTAAATCAACATAACCCTGCAAGTTAAACTTTTGATTCACTTCATACTTGATCCCATAATCCACTATACCCTTCAAGTACCTTAGAACATGCTTTACAGCAACCAGGTGAACACTCCTCGGATCTGTCAGGAACTAACTCAATGTGTTCACAGCAAAGCAAATATCTGGTATTGTGTTCGTCAGGTACATCAAGGACCCAATCATCTGATGATACATAGAGATATCAACTGGCTCAAATGAAGCATCACATAGAAGCTTCAGGTTCGATGCCATGGGTGTGGCCATGGCCTTGCAATCCATCATCCCGAATATCTTCAGGATATCTACTGTGTACTTCCCTTGACCAAGGAAGATCCCACCTGCATTCTACCATACCTCCATACCTAGGAAATAATGAATCATTCCCAAGTCTTTCATATCAAACTCAACAACAAGCTTCCTCTTAGTATCTGCAATCAATCTATCATCTCCTGTTACAAATAAGTCATCCACGTACAAAAGTAGAATTACAGAATTTCCTTCCTCAACCTTGTAGTAAAGGTTGGAATCTGCTTTACTCTTGGTAAATCCCAAGATAGATAGGAAACTATCCATCCTACCATACCAAGTTCTGGGAGCTTTCTTCAAGCCATAGAAGGATTTCTTCAATCTGCACACATATGACTCCCTATCATGTATTTCAAAACCGGGTGGCTGCTCCACATATACTTCCTCTTCAACTACACCATTCAAGAAAGCAGTCTTGACATCCATCTGGTGTATTTTCCATTTCATTGCTGTAGCCAGGGCAAGTACTGTTCTGATGGAAGTATACCTGGCTACAGGTGCAAAATTTTCTTCATAATCTATTCCCTCTTTCTGAGAGAAGCCACGAGCTACGAATATTTCCTTGCATTTCTCTACACTGCCATCTGCAGCATGCTTGATTTTGTAGATCCATTTGGAAGTCACAACAGACTTCTCTTTAGGTCTTGGGACAACATCCCAAACATCATTCCTCATTATTGATTGGTATTCCTCAACCCTGGCATCCTTCCATTCTTTCTTTTCCGCTTCTTCTTCATAACTGGAAGGTTCTTTGTTCATAATGTCACAGAGTAAAGCAACATAGCTGGTATGTGACCTGGTTCTCTTCTTTGCTATGTGTTCTTCTTCTAGAATGCCAAATATTTCTGCATCTTGAATGAGCTCTCTATCCCATGCAGGTTTCCTCTTGTAAGAGTTATCCTCACGGGGTGGATCTACAGGTTCTTGCAGATCTTCAAACTCATGAACAACTTCTGGAATTGCTTCAGTCATGGTAGTGTCTTGAAATCTAGTTTCCTTAGGTTCTTCATAAACTTTGATAGGTGCTTTCCTTGATTTGATGAATGTTGAGTTTTCATCAAATGTTACATCCCTACTGACATCAATCTTCTTGAACCCTGGAAAGTATATTCTGTAAGCCTTTGAGCTTTCACTGTAACCCACAAAGATACCCTTCTTTCCTGAAGGATCTAGCTTGGTCCTCTTTTCCTTTGGGACATGTGTGTATACTGGACAACCAAATATTCTCAGATGGCTGACTTTAGGCTTATTACTAGAAAAGACCTCTTTTGGTGTCTTGTTGTCCAATATCTTGTGAGGTGTTCTGTTTTGCACATATACAACTGTTCTAGCTGCTTCTGCTCATAGATGCATAGGTAGATCCTGGTCATGCAGCATTGCCCTTGCTGCTTCCATGATTGTTCTGTTCTTCCTTTCTGCAACTCCATTCTGTTGAGGATTATAAGGAGCAGTCAACTCCCTCTTAATCTCGGAATCACTGCAAAGCTTCTTGAAGTCACCTGAGGTGAATTCTCCACCATTGTCGGATCTGAATGTTTTGATCTTCTTGTCATTTTGATTCTCCATCAAGGTTTTGAATTCCTTGAACTTATCAAACACCTCATCTTTGTTCTTCAAGAAGTATACCCAAGTCTTCCTGGAGAAGTCATCAATAAACGAGACATAGTAAAAATACCCACTCAGAGAACTGGATGACATAGGACCACATACATCTAAGTGGATGATTTTCAGGATATCCTTCGCCTTGCTTTCACTACTTGGAAAATCCTTCTTAACGTTCTTACCTTTTGCACATCCTTTGCAAACACCTTCATGTTTGGTCTTGATTTTAGGAAGACTCTCTACAGCCTTGCTTGCAATTGGAAGTTCCCTATAGTGCATATGAGCAAGTCTTTTATGCCAAAGTTCACTAGGATCCATAGATTCATGCACCATGGCATGTTCAGGTTGTCCCTTCAATTTATACAAACCTCCCTCTTTCTCTCTAATCACTACTGCATCATCTATGGTCTTTCCCTTTGGCCACATTAGGACTTGGACATCCACAAATGCAACCCTCATACCTTTTGCATCCAATGCAGAGATGGAGAGTAAGTTCTTCTTGATCCCAGGTACATAAAGGACTTCTTTCATCTTCAAAGATTTTCCAGAATCTAGGTTGTAGGAGGCTTCACCACTTCCTTTGATTGGATATTGATAATCATCCCCAAGTTTCACCTTATGGGGTATTCATGTTCAGACAGGTTCACAAAAGATTCCTTAAACCCAGTCATGTGTTTGGAAGCCCCACTGTCAATTAACCAATCATTACAACCATAGGAAATAGTACCTGTGAGAGCAGAGATTAGAACATACTCTTCTTCACTTGATGAGTCATCATCACTATCATCACTTTCTTCCCTAGCCTTCTTCTTGGGTGGTTCATCATCTTCAGCAGCATGAGCATGATATCTTTTCCTACTGCCCTTCTTCTTCTTGATGTTGTTGTTCTTTTTGTTCTTGGGACATTCTAAAGCAAAATGACCTTTCTCATTACATGAGAAGCATCTGAGATCTTTCTTATCTTTATGTTGATGATAGTGTGAAGATTTCTTGGCATGAGAGTGCTCTCTCTTTGACCTTCCTTTATTGGTGTGTACTGTGAGAGCTTGATCTTCACTTCCCATCTTTTCTTCTCGGGCCACAAGCCTTGCTTCTTCATGAGAACATTCTTCCCGCAATCTATTGAAGGAGATCAACTTCTTCCTTGCACAAATTCCTTGAATAAAGGAATCCCATGACCTAGGTAGGCCATTTAAAGTGGTCATGACAACTTCACCATTCTCCACCATTTCATCTACCGCTTCCAGTTGTTCCTTAATCTGGGAGACCCTAGAAAAATAAGATTGAATGGTTTCTCCATTCTGAAACTTTACTCCTTTCAATTGGTTCCGCAGGGTCATCTTCTGATTTATGTTCTTCCCTTCAAATAGCTTGGTCAAAGCGTCAAACATATCCTTGGGTGTCTTTAGAGAAGACACATGGGGTATGAGATGGTCTTTGCTAGAATCAACAATGATTCTCTTTGCCTTGACCAAGTTCTTCTTATGCAATACTTTAGCCTCTTCATCCTCTAGGATAGGGATGTCTTCTTTTATATATGAGTCCAACTCATTCTCTTCTAGGATTAACCCAATCCTATACTTCCAAGCTCGGAAGTTATCAGCCCCTTCAAGCTTATCCTCAAGCTTGGTGTGGTGAGACATCTTAAAGAGTACTTCAAATGGAAATAGAAAAGATTTAGGTCTTACCACTTGAAATGCTGAAAACTGGATCTGGTACCGGATTAGGGTTTGTTGGAAAAACCCTAAAAATTCAAAATGTGAATTTCAACTTTCTGAAAGGATAGAAAGATGCGCCTTGATGAGATGATCAGCCTGGTGTATTCAGAATTTGTGATCAACAAAGCTTTACCCTTCAATTTTTCTTTTTGTCCTCACGGGTTCACTAGGGAGAGCCCTAAATTAGGGTTTGAGTTTCCCGGAGATCTACCCAACCAAAAATCTCGATCCAAAGCTCTAAAATTCGATTTGTGCAAGGAGCTTCCAACTATGTCTTTAGATTTCAGAAATTCCTATTTTTGTGGAAACCCTAATATTTAGGGCCAAATCTGAAAATGCTCAGAATTGAATTCTCATTGGACAGATAGATTCTCCTTGATGAGTAGATTCAATCTACTATACTGCTTTTCCAAACACTATGGAGAGAAACCCAATAAACAAGAAACTTAAGTTTTCGTCACTGCAAAATGTCTTCTTCTTAGGTTAGCTCTGATATCATGTTAAATTTTGAGCATTAATTCACAAATACTCTTGGATCTTTACTAAGAGAATAACATATACATCATATCAATGCATAACTATCACAATAAGCATGACAAGCATCATAAGAATCAAAAGCATGAGAGACAAGAGACACAAAGTTTCCGTGGGGAAAACCCTAAGGTGAAAAACCCCACAACTTCCTCAGAGATAGAGAGAGCAATGGCTCAACCAAAGTACAACCAAAATACACTTAGATAGTCTCCTAGTAGTAGATGATCCTCCTCCTCACTAGTGCGCCACTTTCTGAGTGAGAGAAGTATGAGTTTCCGAGTGATCAAATAAAGATCTCCCGATCTCTATTTATACTTAACCTGTTTTCCCAGTTACACTATGGGGCCAACTTGTCTAGCTAGGTACATCCACAATATAATATATATTTTAGGGCCGACCCCACACATGGTGGTCTATTAACCCATTGGCAAGTACACACACTTGCGACACTTTTCAATACACATGACGACACTTCCTTATAGAGGAATAACACATCTCTTATCAGGGTACAATAAATCTATATGAAATACATTCTGAAGTTACATATACATCAACAACTTGTTTTTTTATACTTTCCCCAAGAGGTTCTTTGTAACCTTTACATGGCTTGATATTGGTGGTAATGGAATCTCATAGTTGGCATTTCTTTCGAAGGCAACTAGTGGTGCATCATCTCGTTTTGGTGTCATGTACTCGTGTACCAGATGAATGGGTCGAGCTCGAGGTATCTCTGATGGTGGTGGCTTCTGCACACCCGTTGGCTTCAGCGTCTCTGGTTCCTTAGATGGACGCTTGTCCTTCTGCATTTCAGATGAATGCCTTGATGAAATTCGTGACGACTCCCCTTTCTCTGCTACCGGCATCCTACCAGGCATCAAAATTACTCCTTTAATACCTGACTGTTTGAATATTCTCACAACTTCATCAACCGTGAACAACTCAGTCATTCACTTACAGAGCTTTCGGCATGCTTATTGTCAAACTTGGGATTTATAGAGATGAAAGATAGCAAGTAACTGGTAAAATCCCATAAGTGCTAAGTTGATGACTATTTATAGATGTTGTTAACCTGAAACGCGCCAATTAACCGCTAATGGGTCATTCAATGTCGTGTCCCTCTGCCAGATCTCCCCTGAGATCTCGATCTTGTCCGCCAATCATTGTCTTTGATCGGGTAATATTTCTTTAAATGATGAACACTACTGATGTCGCTAGGCTGTTTAATCAGTTAAGTGAGGCATTAACTGCCAAGTCTGTTGGTCAGATTTCGGTGAGAAATCGGTCATTTCATTATTTATTATGCTCAAATGGGAAAGATATTCTTTTAATGCGCGATTTTTTCAGTGTCGACATTTTGGATAACAGCTTAGTAATGGGCCGATAATTGTGAAGGTTATCTTTTTCTGTCATGATGCGCTGGCGGTTCTGACAAAAGATTTCTATGCGGTTCTTTTGCACACGTGTGCTTCTTCATTTTTAACTTCACAGCTGCACTTTCGGCCAAGGATAATTTTAGGGGCAAAATTTATCCCATGGGCTATTTTTCCATGTTTTTTTTCAAAAAAAGATTCGCCAATTTGCATTTTTTGAAGCCCCATTTCGCCCAATTTTAATGGGGTAAACTTTTTTCACTCTAAAAATTGCCAAATTATTATATAAACTATATAAAATCCGTAGAAATTGAAATAATTTTAGAAAAATATCGCCAAATATTTTATAGTTGACATTTTAAGAATTGGTAAGATTTGCCAAGGTTTATACAATTTTAAATAAGTATGGGTCCTTAAAATTATCCCTGCTTTCGGCTCATGCTTCGTATCGCAGCTTCTGATGTACACTTCGCATCTGCGCTTCCAGCATATACTTTGCATCTGTGCCTCCAACATGCACTTTGCATATAACTTCCTTTGTGCACCGCATAGTTCATACTTCATGGAACTTCATATTTCCCCAAAACTGTGTGTAGACTCGTTATTCTGTTATTCTTGGTGTCCAATTTCAATTGCACTTGATGCTTAGAATGTCTTCTCTTCTGATCGCTGAGGGCTCGGTGAAGTAGGACTATCCCTGTAGGGTTTTAGTCTACATCCATTTATCAGACCTGGTAATTTTTCTCTGGTTAATGTGGCTAGCTGACCTGTGCTATCGTTAGTGACATGCATAACAATATAAGGCCCAAGTCAATGCATTTTAAATTTTTCAGGGAATTTCATGAATTTACTATCATACAGGAGGACAAGGTCACCTACCTGAAAGGATTTGTGCTTGATATGGCGACATGCCATGCTTTTTCTCTGTTCTTCTGTACTTGCTGGTGAAATCCTACAATGAAGTGATCTTCCTCTAGTCCAACCAAGTGTAGAAGCCTTTCTTCCATTGGATCTTCATCTTCCATGCCGGTGAATGCTGCAATCCTTAAGCTTGGTACAATATACTCCATTGGCATCACAACTTCATGTCCATATGTCAACCTGAAAGGTGTATGTCCAGTCAACTTCTTGCAAGTTATTTTGTAGCCCATAAGACAGTTGGTATTCTCAAGTCCCAATCATCCCTGTTTATGTTGCATACTTTGGTCAACGCATTTTCCAACACCTTGTTAAATGCCTCAACACTGCCATTGGCCTATGGATGATATGGTGTTCTCTTCTTATGATAGATTTGAAATTCTTCAGTCAGGGATGCAATGGTCTTATTCAAAAACTGAGTCCTCTGATCACTCATTAAGATCTTCGGACATCCAAACCTTGATATGATATTTTCAAAGATGAACTGCGTGGCAGTAACTGTGCTACAGTCCTTCACTGGTTTTGCTTCTGCCCATCTGGTGAGATAATATGTACTTGTAATGATATATCTTGAACCAATCCTCTTTCCTGGTGGGTTAATAGGTCCCACGAAATCAATATCCCACTTATCAAATGCTTGTAGTGTCAACTATGGTCTCAGTGGCATCTCATCTCTGCGAGATGGTTTTCCTGTTAGCTGAAAAACATCGCAAATTTGGCAATGTTCCTTTGAATATTTATCGAGTGTAGGCCACCATGGTCCTGCTCTTAAGATTTTCTGCGCATTAGCTCTTCCTGCGTAGTGACCTCTTGAGACTCCTGAGTGTGCTTCAGCTAATATCAATGCTTTCTCATGTTCTAGCACACAGCTGTGTAGCACTTCATCTGGTCCTAACTTGTATAGCTACCCTACAATGATGGTGAAGTCTACTGCTTTAACTACCATCCGCTTATTCTGTTGCATAGTAAATTTTGTAGGTGCCAATCCTATAGTAAAAAACTCTAGGATGTCCTTGTAATAATCATCTGCGATCTAGATGGCAAATAACTGCACATCAGGTAGATTATCTTCCAGGTTTGTGGGTTCTTCGTCTGACTCGATTCTAGAAAGATGGTCAGGTCCTGAGTTTAACCTTCCTAGATTAACAACAATTTCAAAATCGTACTCTTGAAAGAGTAGCAACCACCTGCATATTCTTCCCCCTAACACTGCTTATTGACTAGGTACTTTAAAGTGTAATTGTCAATAAACATATAGAAGTGCGCACCCAACAAATAGTGACTGAACTTCTGCAGTGCCTACACCATAGCTAGACCTTCTCTTTCTGTGGTTGTGTAATTATTTTCGGCTGAAGATAGCTTCTTGCTTGAAAATGCAATGCTATGGTCAATGCCTCCCTCACCTGGTTGTGCTAGCACAACAACAAGTGTAATGGATGAAGCATCGACATGTACATGAAATGGTTTATTCGAATCTGGAAAAACGAGAATCGGCGCCGTGACCATTTTTTCTTTTAGCATGTCCAATCCCTTCTGACAGTCATCGGTCCATAAGAACTTCACTTCTTTCTTCAGAAGTTTCTCTATCAGTGCGGTTATCTGCGCATAACTCTTGATGAACTTTTTGTAGTATCATGTATGTCCCAGTGTCATGCAAAGTTGCTTTACTGAATTTGGTGCCGGTAGGTTCACAATAACTGCGATCTTCGCAGGATCAACCATTAGACCTTGTTTATAGACAATGTGTCCCAACGGGTTTCCATAGGGAACACAAAAAACACTTTTCTTCATATTCAACGATATTTGATGTTGTCTACACTTTGCTAACATCATTCTGAGGTTTTCATAATGGTTCTTTAGTAAACCAAATACAGTCCAATCATCAAAGTATACTTCTATAAACTTATGAATAAAATCCTTGAATGCAGCAACAACAAGTCTTGAAAATATGGCAGGTGCATTCTTTAAACCAAATCGAATAACTGTGTATTGGAATGATCCCCATTCAATAGAAAACATAGTTTTATGTCTGTCTGTTGAGTCTATTCTGATCTGATGGTATCCAGAGAATCCATCAGTGAATGAGTAGGCCTCATTTCCTCCAACATTGTCTAGTACTTCATATGTAAATGGAGTAGGAAATGGGTCGTGTAGCGAAGCATCATTGAGCTTCATAAGGTCTACTTAGATTCTGATTTCCCCTTTTGTTTTCTTGTCCTGGATAACCATATGGCTTATCCATTCTAATTCTTCCACTGGATCAATGATCCTTGCATCAAGCATTGTATCGATCTCTTCCTTCACTCTTTCCTTGTAGTTGGGATTCAGTTGGTAAGGTCTCTGCTTGATAGGCTTCGCACCTGGATTCAGAGGTATCTTCAAGACTCCCAAGTTGCCCAAAATGCCTTTCATTTCAGAGAACTTTGTTGGAAACAAATATTCATACTCACGCAGAAGATATGTGATCTACGCAACTGTTTCTTCATCCTAGTAATCCCCGATAGATGCGAACTTTGGTTATTCAGTTGTGTCAATGTTCACTTTCCTTGTTTTGATAGGGTTGCTCAAATCTAGAATTTCTAATGTAGGTCCTTCTACCTCATGCGCTCCCTCTTATTCAGGTATGTGGATATTGCACGGGTCTTCGTCATCACTCTCCTCTTCATCTTCCTCATCTGCAGTGAGGTTATAACATTCAACGGCATGTTCTATCTGCCTTTCCCATTCTGGTTGATGATAAACAGGTATCTGTATGGCTTCAAATATATTCTCTTTGATAATATTCAAAGCCTCATCGATGCTTGGACAGTCATCTTCGAAGCTAAAGGTTATTTGGAAGTTCACAGTCAAAATAGACCAGTCTGTTGTTCCTCTATGAAACTCTGCATCTGTATACCAGTTCTTTGGGATCTGCTCTAATGTGTGCACAAACAGATGGACCCACTCTGCTTGAGGTCTATGTTCCCATGTTTTTGAACAAATATCTATGTGATCTCTTGGATTCATTTATTCATTATACTTTACTATTGTCAACACAACATTTTCTGTGAATCTGATTTCCATCATGTGCTTGCACTATTCCCATGTTTTTAGATTGTCCCTATGCGTGACCCACCATCTGGAAGGTATACCGCACAATGATGAATCTAATGTTGACAGTTTATATTCATCTGGAATCACAGTATATTCTTGAAAAAATGCATGAATGCTACTTAAGCCATCATGGGTAGGGATTGGAATTACATCTTCTCCAACCCAGCGTAGTGATTTTTTGATCTGCACACATCGCCCGGCAGATACTTTGTGCATTCTACTTTGCCAATTTTCCAGTCTTGCATCTGAGTCTGATATGCAAGAGCTATCACATCTCCAACTCAACATTCCATCAACCATAGGATTGATATAATTTGCTTGATATGCTGTCATCTTGTGAATGTGATCTAGATCATGAGCTCTGCATTCTTCTCTGATTGGCTCAGTGTATCTAGGCCCTTGTGATGGGTCCAAGGGTGCGATGACCCTAATATCTGCCCCTTCAAATATCATTTGTTTCTCCTTCAAATTTATGATTGTGAGGTTATCCATGGCCCAATATATCCCCAATAGTGCAAGATAAGGTTGGATATCATCAACAATCTCAATAACCTCGAAGTATGCATGACTTCATACTCCATCTATGTCAACAAGAACATTAGGTAGTCTTCCAAAGGGTATGACCTTCTGCTGATTTTCTAAATTCAACTGTATGGGTTACCATGATAACTTTGGTTTCCCCATATGTTCCCATGTCTGCTTAGTCAATACATTCACTTCTGAACCTAGGTCAAGGATAATCTCATCCATTTCAAAATCTCCAATCTGCGCATTCAATCGCATTTCCCTTCCAGTTATTTTATGGCCCTTGATATGATGAACCACTTTGTGTGCTTCCTGTACTATATTGTGTTGCTCGTAATTCAGCGGGCTCTGTAATTCTACTAGGGCATTCTCACGCTTGAACGGCTTTATGAAGCTCTGTAACAACTGTGCAAAAAGACTCATCGCGTCTGTTGCAGTACGTGTATGATCATATGAATCTGGCATATCTTTTATTGGAGAGGTCTCACTTCGCAACTTGATTCTTGGAGTCACATGTGTTGGTTCTTTGAATGTTTCTCTTGCTTCCATGAAGGTTTCTTTCTGTTTGTTTAGATCAAAAGTAGTTGTCTTTCCCGTTTCTTTTCTTATCCAAGCCCCTTCAATAGGCTTTTGCTTAGCATGGTAATTCTTAGAAGTCGAAGCTTCTGCTCTTTGATCTTCACCTGTGGTAGCTCCACTTCATGTCACATCATTAATGTTACAATTTGTATTCCTTCTCTCAGTTGCGATCATCTGTATATTCGGGTTCTGTCCTTCTTGTCTCCTCTCCTGCATTTTTTCTTATATAAATGGGCATGCCTCAATGACATGATCAAAAGACTTGCAGTATCTACAGGTACTACAAGCATTGGTACAGTCTCTGGATAAATGACCAAGCTGACCATAGTTATAGCATACTATATGACCTCTTCCTCTTCCTTGGCCAGTGTTTCTTCCTCTTCCTCTGTATCCACCACGTCCTTTATAAGCGCCTTGATCATACTATGCATTATCATTGTGTTGCAGTGTTTCTTCTTGAACACTGTAGACATCATGCTTCCTCTCTATCATGAGTTTGTATGCTCTACATTTGGAATCATCATGGCCAACTGATTTATAGAATGTGCAGTATAAGTTCTTGGGTGTTCGCACATACTTCTGAATTAAGTAACAATCTTCAGGCCGATGTCCTGTACATTGACAAATTTCACACCATGGTCCTTGCTGCTGATTTAATGGGTTTGGTGCTCCACTATCAATGTAGTCTTTAAAGACCGAACAAAGTTCTTTCAGGTGTCCTTCTCCTTTAGACTTTGTACACTAGACTTCTTCTCTGATTTATTTTCCCTTCTTAATGTCTTGTAGTTGTAACATCAAGGTTGCTAACTGGTTCTGTATCTGGACCATTCCTTGGCTAGTCTCTCATATTAGCGAAGCCTCTAGTTTCATCGCGATTTCTAGGGCCTCTGTCTGTGAAGAAACCTTCTGCTACATCAATGGTAGTTGAATGTGTGGCAATAGCGTGGCTATGAACCACACTTGGTGCTATTGCGGTGCTATGTCAAAGCTAACCTGATCTGTTGATGTATTTGTAACTTCAGAAGATATTCTTCCATGTATTACATTTGTACTTTATGGTATATATCCCACAGAGATGTATTATTCCTCTGATTGGAAGTGTCATCATTTGTATTTGTAAGTGTTGTCATATGCATCGACAAGTGCCGTCATTTGTATTGATGGGTTATTAGACCACCAATGTGGGGTCATCCCTGGTTAGCACTTGTGGTTGGGTTATTAGGCTTGATTATCAAGTCGGCCCCAGTGGATTATTGACAGGTCAAGCCAGTGTATAAATAGACAGGTTGTGTCTCTCATTTAGATCATTCACTCACTTTTCAAGCTCGCGTAGCTAAGAGAGAAAGTGGTGCACTTGTGGAGGAGGAGGAGCATCTACTAGAGACATCTCTTTGGGTTTGATCCTTGTGATCTTGTACTTGGGTTTATTCTATCTCTAAGGAAGTTGTGGGGTTTTCCACCTTCTTGGTTTTCCCCGGTGAAGCACTGTGTCTCTTGTGTGATTTCTTTTGTGTCTATGATTGATATGTTTTACATGTTATTCTCTTAGAGATCCTTATGATAATGGAATGAAATTATCAAAAAATTAACATGGTATCAGAGCTTACCTAAGAAGAAGGAACTGTGTAGTTGCGGAATCTAGGGCTTCTTAATATTTGGGTTTCTCTCCACAGATCATCACAGGTAAGAGGCTAGATTGACTCTCCTTGGAAGGGCTCATCTTTCTGTCGAGACATAATTCAATTCTGAGCATTTTCAATTTTGGCCCTAAAAATTAGGGTTTCCACAAAAATATGAATTTCTAAAATCTAAGGACATGGCTAGAAGCTCCCTGGAAAAATCGAATTTTAGATCTTTGGATCGAACTTTTTGGTTGGGTGAAGCTCTGGGAAAATCAAACCCTAGTTTGGGGTCCTCTCTGGTGAAGCCGAAAATTAGGGCTTCTGCAAAAATTGGAAATTCTGAAATCTAAGACCATGGCTAGAAGCTCCTCTGAAAAATCGAAGTTTAGAGACCAATATCAAACTTTTTGGATGGATGGAGCTCTAGGAAAATCAAACCCTAATTCAGGGTCCTCCCAAGTGAATCCAAAAGTTTGAAAAGCAAATTTGAGGGTGAAACTTTACAGTTTTCAAATTCTGAGTATACCAGCTTGATCAGCTCAGCAAGGCGCATCTTTCTATCCTTTCAGAAGTTTGAAATTCAAAGTTTTAATTTTTAGGGTTACTCTGACAAAGCCTAATCCAATACCAGATCCAATTTTCAACAAATTAAGTGGTAAGACCTAAATCTTTTCTATTTCCATTTGAAGTACTCTTTAAGATGTCTCACCACACCAATCTTGAGGATAAGATTGAAGGGGCTGATAACTTCCAAGCACGGAAGTATAGGATTGGGTTAATCCTAGAAAAGAATGAGTTGGACACTTACTTAAGTGAAGAGGTTCCAGTCCCAGAGGGAGAAGAGGCTAAGGCCTTACACAAGAAGAACTTGGTAAAGGCAATGAGAATCATTTTTTATTCTATAAAGCACCATCTTATACCCCAAGTGTCTTCCCTGAAGACACCTAAGGAGATGTTTCACTCCTTGACTAAGTTGTTTGAAGGAAAGAACATAAATGAGAAGATGACTCTACGGAACCACTTCTCTAAGGTCTCTCAAATCAAGGAACAACTTGAACCTGTGGATGAAGTAATATAAAATGGTGAAAATGTAATGACCACATTGAATGGTCTACCTAGGTCATGGGACTCCTTCATCCAAGGAATCTATGCAATAAGGAAACTGATCTCTTTCAGTAGACTGAAGGAGGAATGTTCACAAGAAGAAGCTAGGCTAGTGGCCCGAGAAGAAAAGATGAAGATCAAGCTCTCACAACACATACCAAGAAGAGTTAGAGGGATCCATCTCATAACAAGAGACCTTCACTCCATCATCATCATATAGATAAGAAAGATCTGAGATGCTTTACAAATAATAAGAAGGGACACTTTTCCTCAGATTGTCCTAAGAACAAAAAGAACAACAACAACAACAATCTGACAGGTATGACTTACATGTATGTTTTGAAATCTGTTAAGTTTATGATATGTTTGTCTTCATGTTATTGAGTTTAGTAACAATCTTGATTAATTTTAGACTTGTCTTATAACCCTAGTAAAAATATGAATGCATGATAGAAGACATTTATTGATTAGGGTTATGACACTTATGATTGTACTAATGCATTGTGGTGTTGTATGAGGATAATGTTATTTGTTAACATGAAAAGCACAAAACAAGTTCTAGATCAAGACCATGGTAACATGAAGACAAAGAATCATCCATAGTCATGGATCACAAAGAAGTTCTATTTACGATGTATGTATAAATTTGGTTTTACAATGGATAACTTATGAGTTATGCAGGTCATTGAAGAGAACAAGAAGACATTGCAAGACATACTTGTTGATGTATATGTAACTTCGGAATGTATTTCATATATGTATATTGTAGTCCTATAGAGATGGTATTATTCCTCTATACGGAAGTGTTTGTATTCCTATAGAGATGTTTTTATTCCTCTATACGGAAGTGTCATCATTTATATTATAAGTGGCGTAACTTATACTTGATGGGTTATTAGACCACCTTGTTGGGATCGTCCCTATATAAGTCATGTGGGTCGAAGGGTTATTAGACCACCCTATTGGGGGTCGGCCATGTGGGTCTAAGGGTTATTAGACCACCCTATCGGGTGTCAGCACAGTCAGCATTATGTTATATGGTTAAGTTAAGGCCGACCTAGTAAATGTTATTAGGCAAGTCAAGTCAAGTATAAATAGAGTGCGGGAGGCACTCTATTTCATCATTCTATTCTCTCTCACACTCTCGAGAGAGTGGTGCACTTGTGAAGGAGGAGAAGCTTCTGCTAGGAGATGTCTATCTCTTATGCTTGGGTTGTATCATTGATCTATCTATCTCTAAGGAAGTTATTGGGGTTTTTCACCTTTATGGTTTTCCCCAAGTAAACTATGTGTCTCTTGTGTGCTTGCATTATTGTGTTCATGTTTGATATACTGTAGATATGTTGTACATGTTGTTCTCTCAGTTAAGATCCTAGATCAGATTGAAGTAAATTCTGAAAAATTAACATGGTATCAGAGCTAGCCTAAAAGAAAGCATGGTATGGCATGTATGACAGTTGTTGCAATTGTGAAGCTAGGGCTTGATATAGAAAAAACCAGTCATCGTAGAACTTTCACTATAAATAAATTTTGGCGAGGTTTCAGGGTCTAAAAATCATATAGGGAGAATCTAAGATCCCCATGTACCTTGTGTCCAAAGGACAACCTCTAATTCATTGTACTTTGTGATTTATGATATGTACAATATAGGGTTTCTGCCTCTTTCAGATCTCAGTCATAAACAAGTGACCTTGGAAAAAAGCTCATAACTTGGGATAGGAAGCTCCAAACGAAATGTCGTAAAAAGTGACAAGTAGTGCACGGACTGTACTTTCTCAAGTAATGTTTTCAGAGGCAGAAACTTAACCAATGACATGTGGAACGTCATATAAGTTCGCTCTCCTGTTTTATCCCATAAACAAGTCACATTGCGACACTTGGCATAACTCTCTCTCAGAGAATCCATTTGAGGTCAGACCTATGGGGTTGGAAAGATGACAGGTCAGACTATCACAAGAAAATGTTTCAAACCCTATGGATCAAAAATTTTGGAGTTACACCAGAAACGATCAGGTACATATTTCTGTCAAAACATAATTATTTTTTAGTACCTTCATTCATGGCTTCCGGAATTTAGGGTTTCGGAGAAAGTTGAAATTTTTGTAACCGGGGACTAAGGCTGAGTTGCACTCTTCAAAATCAAAATTTAGAGACCAATATCAGAATTTTTGGTTGGGCAGAAGGTCGAGCTTGATCAGACCCTAGTTCAGGACATTGATCGGAAAAGTGGAAAATTAGGGCTTCTGCAAAAATGGAAATTTTTTAAATCTTTGACCACGGTTGGAAGCCCCTCAGAAAAATAGAAGCTTGGAGATTTGTATCGAACCTTTTGATTGGGAATAAGGGTGGACTTTATCAAACCCTAGTTCGGGGTCATGTCCCGTGAATCCGGAAGTTTCAAGGGCCAATTTGAGGGGTGAAACTTTGCAGTTTTCAAACTATGAGTATACCAGCTTGATCAGCTCATCAAGGCGTAGATTTCTATCCTTTCAGAAGTTTGAAATTCAAAGTTTGAATTTTTAGGGTTTCTCTAACAAACCCTAATCCAACTCTAGATCCAGTTCCTGCAAATCAAATCGATTGGGTTAATCCTAGAAGAGAATGGATTGGTCACTTGCATAAGTGAAGAAGTTCCTGTTTCAGAGGGAGATGAGGCTAAGGCCTTACATAAGAAGATTACAAGCATCCTCGACAGGTATGACTCATCCAGGTATGTTTCGATATTTGTTCATGATTAAGTTTATGGTATGTTTGTCTTCATGTTATTACAGTTAGTACAATCTTGATTACATTTAGACTTGTCGTATTACCTTAATAAAATTATGAATGCATGATAGAAGATATTCATTGATTAGGGTGTTGACAGTTATGATTGTACTAATGCATTATGGTGTTGTATGAGGTTTATGTTGTCCGCTAACATGAAAGGTACACCAAGAAAGACAAATCATGTTCTAGTTCAAGAACATATGATCATGATGACATGAGGACAAAGATTCATCCATTGTCATGAATCACTTAGAATATCTATTTGCGAGGTATGTATAACTTGGTTCTATAATGGTTAACCTATGAGATATGCAGCTTACTAGCACAAGTCATTGAAGAGAACAAGAAGACATCATGTGGGTATGCCAGACATAACTAGCTAACATACCAATCTAGGTATGTTTTTCCTATATCAAGTTAGAATCGTACCTTGTGTTAGGATCCCTTATATAAGTATACTTGGTATGATTGGTTATGTTTATTCATAAAGTTAGAAATATAAGTAATCAAGGGTTTATGCATTTTATGTCTCTTATCTTGATTGATGACTTAACTAACCAGAAGAGTCCTATGATCAAATAAGAATATGCATGAGTAAAAGAAGACTTCCCTGAAACCTTGAATACTAATGTTTATTATCTGTGTTTGAAATGATCATGACTATACATGTTTAAGATTATTGTGTTTTGATAGTATTAAGATTATACTAATGAATGTGTGATTATGTATGAAACCTCAAGGATAACACAATGATGATACTAATAAGCATGCATAGTGATGGATATAAGTTCAAAGACAAGTAATCTAGAAAAAAAATATCAAGAGGGAGCACACTCCAGTTGTTCTTGCAAGGAAGCAAAGATCAAGAGGGAGCACACTCCAGTTATTCCTGCAAGGAAGCAAAGATCAAGAGGGAGCACACTCCAGTTGTTCCTACAAGGAAGCAAAGATCAAGAAGGAGCACACTTCAGTAGTTTCTACAAGGATATAGATATTTAGAGGGAGTTGACCACTTCTCACAATCCACATCAAAATGGAGTTGTAGAAAAGAAGCAAAGACTGAGAGGGAGTCAACCCAACAAACAAACAAAGATAAGTATTTGAATTATCATTCCTTGTATATTTTATTGTTTAAATAATATTGTTCAATAATGTATATACTCATGTTCCTAGAATTAAGTTGTGTATTATGCATATTAGAATAGTTGCATTGATAAACAGTATACTACTAATATACATGGGTAAGTGTCCCATGGCACTATACAAAATTCCATTACTACTTATCTAGAATGAAACCTCTTTTCTGACATGTTGGGAGTTGTGCACACTCTTAACAATGTTCTGGTAGATATTGGAAGTAGGGTATTTTTTAAGGATTCTAATATTATACTTAAGTATAGTATTCTAGGCGATTATTTTGGATTCAAAAAATCATATATATAGACAGGTAGGGGAATATTAAATATGAAATATACAATTTACTAGTGAAACTTGTAAATTTTGGCGAATATTATGATAAAAAAACATACTTTATGTAAATATAGGTGATAATAGAGAGTAAAAATGACCAAATAGTGAATTTATTTTTTGAAAAAAAGCCCCAAAAATAGCCAATTGGCTAAATTTCGCCCCTAAAAATTACCTGATTGGAAGGCATCTAGAAAGTTACGGGATATGGATAAATGTTGTATTGAAGCATTGGCTAAGATAATTGCATGACTATATGACATATTTCTTTATGTGTAAGAATTTGTTCTGAAAACTATGATATGTTTTCTAATCATGCAATTTAACTTGTTGTGTAGAAAAGATCGTATACCATCACCTACAAAAGAAGGACTACAACATTTGTTCAGCAACAAAGCTATCTATTGAAAATATTGAAGATATTGAAGTTCCCAGGATCTGGGAAGAATGCCATGATCGAGGAGTACCAGTCGATCATGAACATGTTTGGGATGCAGTCCCAAGACCTGAAGGGGAGTCTGTAGTGACTTACAAGAGGATCTACAAGATCAAGCATGCTGCAGGTGGTAGCATAGAGATTTTTTCTCCTGTAGCCAGATACGCTTCCATTAGATCCGTACTTGCTCTGGCTGCAGTGATGAAATGGAAGATACACCAGATGGATTTCAAGACAGCTTTCTTGAATGGTGTAGTTGTAGAAGAAGTGTATGTGGAGCAACAACTTGGTTCTGAGACACATGACAGGGAGTCATATATGTACAGAACTTGGTATGGTAGGATAGGCAGCTTTCTATCCAGTTTGGGATTTACCAAGAGTAAAGCGAATTCCAACCTTTACTACAAGGTTGAGGAAGGCAGTCCAGTGATACTACTTTTGTATATGGATGACCTGTTTATTACAGGTGAAGATATATTGATTGCTGACATGCAGCGGAAGCTTGCTGCCGAGTTCGAGATGAAGAACTTGTGGATGATGCACTATTTTCTAGGTATGGAGGTGTGGCAGAGTGCATATGGAATCTTCCTTGGATAAGGGAAGTATGCAGTAGAGATCCTGAAGAGGTTCGAGATGATGGACTGCAAGGCCATGGCCACACCTATGGCATCAAACCTGAAGCTTCTGTGTGATGCTTCATCTGAGCCGGTTGATATCACTATGTATCGTTAGATGATTGGGTCCTTGATGTACCTAATGAACACGAGACCAGATATTTGCTTTGCGGTGAACACATTGAGCCAGTTCCTGACGGATACAAGGAATGTTCACCTGGTTGTTGTAAATCATATTCTGAGGTACCTGAAGGGTATAGTTGATTATGGGCTCAAGTATGATGCGAAACAAAATTTTAACCTACAGGGTTATGTTGATTCAAATTGGGCAGGCAATGCTGCAGATAGGAAGAGAACTTCTGGTTGTTGCTTCAGTTTGGGATCAAGTGTGATCTCTTAGTTTAGCAGGAAGCAGTCTTGTGTATCACTGAGTACAGCCAAAGCAGAGTATGTTGCAGCTTGTTCGGCAGGTTGTGAGGCAGTATGGATTTGGAAGCTACTGTCTGAGTTATTTGATCTACCACTGGAGGTTACTGGTATATTTTGTGATAACTAGAGTTGTGTGAAGCTGTCTGAGAACCCGGTGTTCCACGACAGGTCGAAACACATAGAGATAAAATATCACTATATCAGGGATATGGTGTAGAGAGGAGCAGTGAAGCTCCTGTATGTTTTTACGGATGAGTAGATTGCAGATGTATTGACGAAGCCACTAGCCAGAGTGAAGTTCGAGTACTTCAGAGAGAGGCTTGGTGTTGTTCAGATCGACAACACTTCAAGGAAGAAGTGATGGAGACATTTGTTGTAGCCATTCCTAGCATGGTGGAAGGGGCATCCTTCACATGGCTATGGATGTAAGCGCTGGATGATGAGCATCAGGACGATACTCCAGTTACTGCTCTGTATATGCATCGGGATGATGCTGGATATGATCAGTTGGATCATTTATATGTATATGTATGTACGCATCATGTTGGATGCTGGATATGATCAGTTGGATCATTTATATGTATATGTATGTACGCATCATGTTGGATGCTAGATATGATCAGTTGGATCATTTATATGTATTTGTATATGCATCATGTTGGAAGCTTGGACCATGTATCTGTATATGTATCAGGTGGATACTATGTATGATCAGGTAGCTCATGTATGTTGATATATATTAGCTGGATACATTGTGTGGATCATGTATCTATGTATGTATTAAGTGGATACATTGTATGATCAGGTGGATCATGTATGGTGATATGTATCAGGTATATACTTGGTATGCATCAGGTAGATGCATTGTATGATCAAGATGATCATGGATGACGAGCTTCAAGATGTTGCTCCAGATGACTTGCATCAGGATGATGCAGTGATGATGATTAGGATGATCATGTGTACATCAAGATGATGTATGGAGAGTATCAGGTTGATACTCTGTGGCCGTGGACAGTTTGTGCAAAGGAAATCCTAGATTTGTTCTAGGTCACATCCAGTATGAAAAATGACTGGCACTGTGTATGACATGTAAGACCTGGGAGATCCGATAGGTTGGGATGTGTGCCCGTAATAAGTCCTTGGATGCTCTTTCGAGGGTTTGTGATAGTGGGACACATGTAAGACCTGGGAGATCTGATAGGTTGGGTTGTGTTCCCGTAATAAGTCCTAGGATGCTCTTTCAAGAGTTTGTGGTGGGCTGCTACATGTAAGACCTGGGAGATCTGATAGGTTGGGCTGTGTGCCCGTAATAAGTCATGGGATGCTCTTTCGAGGGTTTGTAGCAGAGGTCACATGTAATCAGTCCTGGAGATCTTGTCGGTCGTGCTTAGGCACATAAATGTTCCTGGGATTCTCTTTAGAGTTCTTGTCGGTCGTGCTATGCACATAAACATTCCTGGGACACTCTTTTAAGGTTTTTTGAAAGTCACATGTAATAAGTCCTGGAGATCTGGATAGGTTGAAAAAGGCCTTAGATGCTCTTAAGGGTTCTTGCTAGTCAAGAGACTCTTTTAAGGTTTTGTGACGCACATAATAAGTCATGAGGATTCCACAGTATGGCTAGTGATGATGAATACCTACAGGTGGTAGGCCTACATCCAATATGAAAAAGGACTGGCTCTGTAGAGCTTGCTATGACGAGTAGATTCAGAGATTGATTGAGATAGCAGTAGCAGTGACGATGACAATGAATCGATGACGATTATCCATTGACGATGATCCAGAGAAGAAGACTTGTGCTAGAAGACCTGTGTCGAGAAATACCTTCCTAGTTAAGAGGGAGTGTTGATGTATATGTAACTTCGGAATGTAATTCATATATGTATATTGTACTCCTATGGAGATGGTATTATTCCTCTATAAGGAAGTGTTTGTATTCCTATAGAGATGTTATTAATCCTCTATACGAAAGTGTCATCATTTATATTGTAAGTGTCGTAACTTATACTTGATGGGTTATTAGACCACCTTGTTGGGGTCATCCCTGTATAAGTCATGTGGGTCAAAGGGTTATTAGGCCACCATATTGGGGGTTGGCCATGTGGGTCAAAGGGTTATTAGACCACCCTATTGGGTGTCGGCCCAGTCATCATTATGTTATGTGGTTAAGTTAAGGACGACCTAGTAAAGGTTATTAGACAAGTCAAGTCAAGTATAAATAGAGTGCAGGAGGCACTCTATTTCATCATTCTATTCTCTCTCACACTCTCAGGAGAGTGGCACACTTGTGAAGGAGGAGAAGCTGCGGCTAGGAGATGTTTATCTCTTATGCTTGGGTTGTATCATTGGTCTATCTATCTCTGAGGAAGTTATTGGGGTTTTTCACCTTTATGGTTTTCCCCAAGTAAACTCGGTGTCTCTTGTGTGCTTGCATTATTGTGTTCATGTTTGATATGCTGTAGATATGTTGTACATGTTGTTCTCTCAGTTAAGATCCTAGATCAGATTGAAGTAAATTCTAAAAAATTAACAATAACTAGCAAGTATGATAACCAGGTATGTTTTCCTACATCAAGTTAGAATCCTACCTTATGTTAGGATCTCTTATATAAGTATACCTTTGTATGATTGATGATTGTTCATGAAGTCATAAATTTAAGTAATCAAGGGTTTATGCATATTATGTCTCTTACCTTGATTAATGATATGACTAACCAGAAGAGTCCTATGGTCAAATAAGAATATGCATGAGTAAAATCAAACTTCCTTGAAACCTTGAATACTAATGCTTATTATCTGTATTTGAAATGATCATGACTATACATGTTTAATATTATTTTGTTTTGATAGTATTGAGATTATACTAATGAATGTATGATTATGTAAGAGATCTTGAGGATGGCACAATCATGACACTGTGCACACTTAAGCATGCATAGTGGTCCAGGATGAATATAAGTTCAAGGACAGGTAATCCAGGAAGCAAATTTCAAGAGGGAGCACACTCCAGTAGTTCATGCAAGGAAGCAAAGATTGAGAGGGAGTCCACCCAACAAACAAAAAAACAAACAAAGATAAGTATTTGAAATGACATTCTTGTATATTTGATTGTTTAAATAATATTGTTCAATAATGTATATACTTATGTTTCTAGACTTAGGTTGTGTATTATGCATATTAGAATAATTGCATTAATGGACAGATACTACTAATATGCAAGTAATGGGTAGGTGGCCTATGGTACTATACAACATTCCATTGCTACTTATCTAGAATGAAACCTCTTTACTGACATGTTGGGAGTTGTGCACACTCTTAACAATGTTCTAGTAGAGATGGAAGGCATCTAGAAAGTTACGGCATATGGATAAATGTTGTATTGATGTATTGGATAAGATAATTGCATGACTGTGTGACATATGTAATTATACGTAAGATTTTGTTATGAAAACTATGAGAAGTTTCTAATCATGCAATTGAATTTGACTTGTATGAAAGATCATGTACAATCACCTACAAAAGAAGGAAAACAACATTTGTTCCAGCAACGAAGTTCAATAAAACTATCTATTGAAGATATTGAAGAATTTGAAGTTCCCAGGATTCAGGATGCAGTAATGGAAGAATTCCATCATCGAGGAATACCAGTTGATCATGAAGAATAATGTTTGGGATGTGGTCCCAAGACCAGATGGGAAGTCTATTGTGACTTCCAAGAGGATCTATAAGATCAAGCATGCTGCAGATTGTAGCATAGAGAAATACAAGGCAAGGTTCCTAGCTCGTGGCTTCTCCTAGAAAGAGGGGATAGATTATGAAGAAAATTTTGCTCCTATAGCAAGATACACTTCCATCAGAACAGTACTTGCTCTGGCTGCAGTGATGAAATGGAAGATACACCAGATGGATGTCAAGACAGCTTTCTTGAATGGTGTAGTCGAAGAGTAAGTGTATGTGGAGCAGCCACTCGATTTTGAGACACATGATAGGGATTCATATGTGTGCAGAATGGAGAAAGCCTTGTATGGATTGAAGCAAGCTCCTAGGACTTGGTATGGTAGGATGGACAGTTTTCTATCCAGTTTGGGCTTTACCAAGAGTAAAGTAGATTCCAACCTTTACTACAAGGTTGAGGAAGACAATCTTGTGATACTACTCTTGTATGTAGATGACCTGTTTGTTACAGGTGAGGATGGGTCCATTGCCGACACCAAGAGGAAGTTTGCAGCCGAGTTCGAGATGAAGGACTTGGGGATGATGCACTATTTTCTAAGCATGGAGGTGTGGCAGAGTGCAGATGGGATCTTCCTTGGACAAGGGAAGTATGTAGTAGAGATACTGAAGAGGTTTGGGATGATGGACTGCAATGCCATGGCTGCACCTATGGCATCGAACCTTAAGATTCTGTGTGATGCTTCATCTGAGCCGGTTGATGTCACGATGTATCCTCAGATGATTGGGTCCTTTATGTACCTAATGAATACGAGACCAGATATTTGCTTTGCAGTGAACACATTGAGCCAGTTCCTGACAGATCTGAGATGTATTCACCTCGTTGTTGTAAAGCATATTCTGAGGTACCTGAAGGGTACAGTTGATTATGGGCTCAAGTATGATGCAAATCAAAAGTTTAACCTGGAGGGTTATGTTGATTCATATTGGGTAGGCAATGTTGCAGATAGGAAGAGCACTTCTAGGTGCTTCTTTAGTATGGGATCATGTGTGATCTCTTGGTTTAGCAGGAAGCAATCCTGCGTAGCACTAAGTACAGCCGAAGCAGAGTGTGTTGCAGCTTGTTCGGTTAGTTGTGAGGCAGTATGGCTGAGGAAGCTACTGTCTGAGTTATTTGATCTCACGTTGGATGCTATTGGTATCTTTTGTGAAAACCAGAGTTGTGTGAAGTTGTCTAAGAACCTGGTGTTCCATGACAAGTCGAAGCACATTGAGATCAAATATCACTATATCAGGGATATGGTGTAGAGAGGAGAAGTGAATCTCCTGTATGTTGTGACGGATGAGCAGGTTGTAGATGTGTTGACAAAACCACTAGCTAGAGTGAAGTTCAAGTACTTAAGAGAGAGGCTTGGTGTTCTTCAGATTGATGACACTTCGAGGAAGAAGTGATGGACACATTTGAAGGAACCATTCCAAGCATGGTGAGAGGAGGATCCTTTCCATGGCTGTGGATGTAAGCATTGTGTGATGAGCATCAGGACGATGCTCCAATTACTGCTCTATATGCATCATTTGGATACTTGATATAATCAGTTTGATAATGTATGTGTATATGTATCAGGTGGATGCATTGATATGATCAGGTAGATCATGTATGATGATATGTATTAAGCAGATACATTGTATACATCAGGTGGATGCATGGTATGATCAGGTTGATCATGGATGATGAGTATCAAGACGATTCTCTCGATGAGTTGCATCAGGACGGTGCAGAGACGATGATCAGGATGATCATGTGTATCAGGATGATACTCTAGATGACATGCATCAGGACGATGTAGTGACGATGATCAAGATGATCATGTGTATCAGGATGATACTCTGGATTATATGCATCAGGACGATGCTATGATGATGATCAGGATGATCATGTACATCAGGACGATGTATGGTGAGTATCAGGTTGATACTCTGTGGTCGTGGATAGGTTGTGCAGATGAGCATATCATCTTGCCCTGGGAGATTTTGAGATACTCTTGCGAGGTTTTTCCTATGGCATGTAATAGTTCCCTGGGAGATCTGGCAAATTCTCTGTCAAGGTTTTTCTCTAGGAGGACATATAATATTTCCCTGGGAGATCCGATAGGTTGAGTAGTACACTTATAATCAGTCCTGGGATGGTCTTTCGAGGTTTTTTCCTATGGCATATAATGTTGCCCTATGAGATCCGATAGGTTGAGCAATACGCTCATAATCAGTCCTGGGATGCTCTTTCGAGGTTTTGCCATGAACACTTGTAATCTTGCCCTGGGAGATCCGATAGGTTGAGAAGTACGCTCATAATCAGTCACGGGATGCTCTTTCGAGGTTTAGTGGTGACCACATGTAATATTTCCCTAGGAGATCTGATAGGTTGAGCAGTACGCTCGTAATCAGTCTTGGGATGCTCTTTTGAGGTTTTTTGGTGGGGTCACATGTAATGTTTCCTTGGGAGATCTTGTCGGTCGTGCTTAGGCACATAAAGGATCTTGGGATACTCTTTCGAGGTTTTTTTATGCACATAATAAGTCTTGAGGATTCCACAGTATGGCCAGTGATGATGAAGACCTACCGATTGTGGGCCTACATCCAACAAGAAAAAGGGTTGGCTCTGTAGAACTTCCTATGATGAGCAGAATTCAGAGATAGCCCAGATATTGAGATGTCGAGTACAACAGAAGTGATGATGATCATGCTCCGTGATCCAGTGATGTTGATCCAGCTCCAGAATTGAAGGCTTGCGCCAATATGTATTGATGACCTGTGACGAAAGAATACATTCCTAGTTAAGAGGGAGTGTTGATGTATTTGTAACTTCGTAAGATATTCTTCCATGTATTACATTTGTACTTTATTGTATATCCCACAGAGATGTATTATTCCTCTGATTGTAAGTGTCGTCATATGCATCGACAAGTGTCCTCATTTGTATTGATGGGTTATTAGACCACCACTGTGGAGTCGGCCCTGGTTAGCACATGTGGTTGGGTTATTAGGCTTGATTAGCAAGTCAGCCCCAGTGGATTATTGGTAGGTCAAGTTAGTGTATAAATAAAGAGGTTGTGTCTCATTTAGATCATTCACTCACTTCTCAAGCTCACATAGCTAAGAGAGAAAGTGTCGCACTTGTTGAGGAGGAGAAGCATACGCTAGAGACATCTCTTTGGGTTTGATCATGGTGATCTTGTACTTGGGTTTATTCTATCTCTGAGGAAGTTACAGGGTTTTTCACCTTCTTGGTTTTCCCCAGTGAAACTTTGTGTCTCTTGTGTGATTGCTTTTGTGTGTATGATTGATATGTTGTACATGTTATTCTCTTAGAGATCCTTATGATAATGGAATGAAATTATCGAAAAATTAACATGATCTAACAATCTTTTGAAGTTCTGGTGAAATTCCCATACTGACTCAGTCGTTTTCTACTTAATCTCTTTTAGTTATGTGATACATTGTGACTCTGACCTAGGTTTCTTGAATTTTCTTAAGAGGGAAGCCTTGATATCCACTAGAGTTCTATTTTGTCCAACAGGATACTTCATAAACAAATTCAAGGCTCTGTCCCTGAATGTAGTTACGAGTTGTTCTTGCTTAACAACATCATCATGGACTTGTTTAATGTTCCACACGTCTTCGGATAGAAACCAATGTTTCTCAAGGTCTTCTAGACTCATTCCTTTGAATATCGACAGTTTAATATCGTCTATCATTCTCCTTCTAGGAGGCGCAATGTTCTGTGTCGTCTGTGCGAAATGTTATGAGTACCCGCTCCTGTGGTGTTACTACTACTGATGTTCTATGGATTAGTAGTATTGTCAACTGAAGGGTTTTGTGGAGTAATAGGTTGATAGTTAGCTACGCGAGGTTGTGTTTCGCTATCAGGCTCAACTTGAAACTCAGTGTCTATGCGAAGTTCATGTTCACTAGACCTCTTTTATGCACTAGACTTGTAGCTTTTACCACTTATTAATGTATGGATGTGTTCTTTTGTATCACTGTCATTAACTCTGAACATTACAAACTCAAAACAACTAGGTATCTTACTGCATTCTTAAAACACCTTTTTCTGCTAAAATCATTTTGATGTATACTCAGGTTGTTCAGATACTTACCTCTGAATCCTTTGAAGAAATCTGCCTTTGCTGCGCTGTAGGACTTCAGCGTGTCCACAACAAATTCCACAATGTATCCTTCTAGTATGTTATCCATCCAGAAGTCTACTTCTCTTGAAATTGGACTATCCACTGCTTTGAGCCCAAATTAGCTGTTGTGCTAGCGCTACACATCAGCATAACTGTGCAGTTCCTCGACTTCGTACCGCTTGCTGTGCATATCTAACTTTGCACTTTGAACTGTGCCATATGAGCTTCGCAGACCGAACTGTGCAAATTCCAAAACTGTACTTCTTAAAAAATGTGCCAACTTGGGCCATGCCTAACAGTGGTTACTCTCCAAAATTTTCATGGGATCTTGAAGACTCAAAGTTGGGCAACTCAGTGGCAACTTCAACGAATTATACAGTGGTATCAGAAAGGGTTTCCAAAATATGAAAGAGTTAAAGAGTAATTGTGCAAAAAAAAAATTTGATGCATTTAATTAATATATTGTTGTTTAGTGGTTATTTTACAGGGGATATCAATATGAAAAAGAAAACCCACATCTCCTTGCTTTTGGAAACACACAATTGTAGTACATGAGTGCCACTACTCCAAGTTTTGGAAAGAAACTTTTGGAAGCAAATTTTTGGAAAGAAAGCAGGTTCTTCAACATCCATGTTTGAAATTGCTTGAGGACAAGCAATATTTGGAGGGGAGTATTTGTCATGTCCCCAAATTTTGCATTGGGTCACAATGGCCAAAGCCACTTGGCCATACTCATGATAGTTTGTCAAATTCGTGCTAAGGGTCAAATAATTGCCAATAATTATGTCCCAAGTTAGTAATAATGTAAAATTAGATCCAAATGGACAAGGTGGGTCACATTAAGAGAAATTCCCAATTTAAAGTTGTAATATACCCATCCACATGAACTATCATGGAGGAAAATTACTAGTTCCCTAGGTTGGGGGTGGAAGCATTAAAGTTGGAATAAGGGAGATACAAGACCCAAAATGACCTTAGTCTTACAAATTCACATTAAATGGGTCAAAAAAACAATAATAAAAATCAAATAAGGTGGCATTGGATCATGAGGGAACATAAGAGGTTGTGGGACCCACATGTGGCAAGATTCCCCACTACACTTGGCATTATTCTCTCACCAATTCGAGTTCAAGATGAAGGGTAACATACTTGGGGGAGTTTAAGAGGTATTATTCATTGCATGAATCATGTAAGTTTGAATTGGAGTGGAAGAGAAAATCCCATGGAAGAGGAAGGGGCATCTTAGAAGAATTGTGACACTTGGAGCTAGATTCCCTAACTCCTATGACAACAATGATGAAGATTCTATGACACTTATGAAAACTTTCAGACCTAATTGTTGAAATATGACATATATGACATGTCATGGCTAAAAATAGCCTCCAAGAGGGTGCACAAGGGAGTTATGGCAGCCAAGAAGCTTCCCCGTTCGAATTGAAGGAAGATGGAGACTAGGAATTGTTGGACAAGT
This sequence comes from Larix kaempferi, assembly GCA_027924585.1. Classification (NCBI taxonomy): domain Eukaryota; kingdom Viridiplantae; phylum Streptophyta; class Pinopsida; order Pinales; family Pinaceae; genus Larix; species Larix kaempferi. The sequence continues at coordinate 843,430 of BSBM01000486.1, read as the reverse complement.
CGCACACATTGGAATCTCTTCCCAACTTGAGTTGGCATGAGGATTTTGGAAGGAATTCGAACCATGGAGGACTTGGGAAGTTTATAAAAAACAAGAAAAAGAAGGAAATGTGCTTTTGATCATTTGTCATTTTGAAAATTGGAGAGCATAGCTTGTCCATGCTAGTGGAGTGTTTATTCTACTTGCCTTAGTACCAATTTAGAGGGTGCAAGATTCCAATCCTAATTGGAAATTGGAGAGGCCATTAATACCTTTCATTTGGAGCTACAATGGATTCATTTGTTGCAGGTTGAATCTACAAGGCTGCTCGTGACCATTTATCCTTCAATTTGTTCCCACATCTCTCTCACTTTTCTCTCTATATTCTTGCTCTTGGAGGAAGGGCGCACATGGTGAGATTCCGATCTCTTTATGGAAGTCCAAGGGGCCCCATTTATTTTTAATATGATTTATTAACTCTTTCTTTTAGGCTCATATGAATCTCAGGTCGAATATACTATTAAAACCATGTAAAAATGCCAAACAATGTATGAATGATGTTATTTTCCCCATAGCTTTTGCATAGCGCACTTGTTGTTGCACATAGTTAGTGAAGGACTGATATTTAGAATTCATGGACATGTTATCTACTATATATATCTATAATAATGATATAATGAGAGCCACATCTTGAAACATTATGTATTTCAAGTGATATTTACATTCAAGGAAGAGATTCGAGCCATTTCCCCATATATCTTGTTGAGAGAGCTTGAAGTTGTTTGGTATCGACTTGTATCAGTAAATATATATGGTTTTATTTCTATTTGTAGATCCATTAATATACTTAATAATTTTCACACACCTTATGCAAGTCCTTGTAACATTTCTCACAAATTTCATCGCAAGTTATAGAGTTTTTCTCTCATTTCCCCCTATGTTAAGACATGTTTACCAATCTTTGATTTATGGGAGTTGTAGCAGCCTTTAGGAACTTATTAATGATGCATTTGGGTGCCTATTGAAGTCATATAAATAATCCATTTCTCTATACTGAAATTTCATAGGTTTGTACTGCATCTGGGAAGCCATTAGTGACCTCTACCCTTGGGGGATTTGAACCTCTAATTTACTAGCAAATTTCCCTATTTTATCCTGAACTTAAATGAATGTTGCAGAAGTATTTTGATAGTGTATAATAACCCATTAGGTTAATTTTTATGTCCTAATACCATTCAAACAATCTCAATCCCAATTCGAAATCCTTAGAAGTCTTTTGGAGCCATCTACCCTTGGGGGTTTCAACATCGATTTTCGTAGTAATATTGCCTTTCATTCTCTAATTGTAAATGCAAGTTTATGAAGTAATTAGAAGGTGTAAAAGAATATAATAGCTGAATTAGGGTGTCCTAATACACCTCAATACACTCTGTACATAATTCGAAACCATTTGGGATCATTTGGGACAGTTTGGAGCTTCACTAGTCCAAGGTTCGAAAATTGGCCAAATTGGGTAAAAATTTCAAATTGGGGACATTACAGGATGGGTGTTGTGTTGTAGCATTGGATAAGATGCTAAATAACCTTGAATGTTTACATAATTGTGTGAAATATGTCATTATGCATAAGTGATTGTCATTGCATTGAAATGTCAATACAATTTGATTGAATTTCATGATTATGCAATGTTGCTAACTATTTGACTGAATATTTCTTGTAGGAAATACCATGTGATAGGGTCTACAAGAGAAGGATGATGAGACCTATCCCAAATAACAAGTGATGACTATCCAGATGTAGAGGTAGCATGATGGATTTCGTGACAGAGGGAGCAAGATACTTAGTGGTAGAGGGAGCTAAGTTTCTAGGTGTAGATGGAGAAGGGTGCTCCAACAATAAGGGAGTAGTTACAGCGCAGGTTGTTTTTGATGATGATTGACAACCTCAAGCAAATATTCACTCATGTATCCTTGGCTAATCATGAATATCCCATGACATCATCTTACTTCTTTGGTACCCGGGATGTTAACATATATTCGATTCTCTGGTTGGTCTTTTGACTAAGGAGAAGCTCCATGTAGAGTCTCGAGAAGAGACTTGAAGTGTAACATCTGGGATGTTCGCATAGATTCGATTCTCTGGTTGGTTTTTTTACTAAGGAGAAGGTCCAGGTAGAGTCTCAAAAAAAGACTTGAAGTTCTAACATTGCAGATGTCAGCATAGAGTTGATTCTCTAGTTGGTCTATCGACTAAGGAGAAGCTCCAGGTAGAGTCTTGAAGGAGACTTGAAGTGTTGACATCAGGAAATATTCCTCCAAGGAGATATTGGTGGATGGAACCCATAAAGGAGTTAAATAAGACTCAAGATGCATATGCCTAGTTTGTGTACTTTCATGATGGGCTTGGAGTGGTGAAGAATGCCTCCTTCATTGAGAGGGAGTGCCGATGATTGCATCATTAATGAGACATTCTCCCTGAGATAGGGAGAATGGTGCAACTCTCCCTTGAGAGGGAGAAAGAGGGAGTTGACTCTCCTATATGATCCTTCTTAACGGACAGGGTTGTGTTGAGGACCTTCCTTAGGATGACGAGATGTTCAAGACGAGTCGTAATGTTCATATGACATCTAGATTTTTTCTAGCATGATGAGACCTCCCTAGCTAAGAGGGAGTGTTGGTGTTTGTAGAGTCAAGAGGTCTCATCCTCAAGTCATCCCAAAGAAATAATAGTAATTTTTTATTATTTTATATTAAATGTGTAAGTTGTCCCCAAGAAATATGGAAGGGTTAAGCATCAAAAAAGTATAAATAGAAGTGACTTCCTTCTTATTTGGGTATCAATTTTTTGCAAAATTCAGTTGATCTTATGCGCAATTGCGGGGCAGAACAGAGGAGGATAGTAGAAGAATTTTCTAGGGTTTTATCTTTTATTGTATATGATGTAATTTAGATCTTGAACTATTTCTCTGAGTAAGAGAGGTTGCTAGGTTTTCTTCCTTGAATTTGTCCTTGAGATTTTTTGTTGACTACACATTAGTATTTGCACTTGTGAATTTGGCCGCGGATTAATATTTGGAATTTTCCCTTGTGAATCTATTGGTTGAAAACTTGTATTTAGAATTTTCCCTTGTGAATTTGATGATTGGTAAATTTTATGGTTGCATGGTTGAAGTTGTCGGATGTGCTGATTAAAATAATTATTTGATGTTAAGTTTAAATATCATTTATGTGTGAAGGGGCATTATTAATAACTCAGTGAAATTACGGTTTGAAGGCAGTTTCAATTTATTTATATTTTGAGAAGAAGTAAATTGTTTTAATATGGCTATAAATATGGGAATAATTCCAGAAATCAAGTTAAAAGGAAAGAATTATAATGAATGGTTTCATAAAATAGAACCATTTTAAGAATGAGGAAACAATATGATTTAGTTAATGGAAAATAAATACCTCCTACCGAACAAAGGGCTCTTGAAAAATGGGATCAAAGAAATAAGGAAGTTTGTACATATATTAAAATTTGTGTATCTAATGAAGTGTTTTCTAAAATTAAGCATTTGAGAGATGGCATTGAGATATGGAAGATGCTTGAAAATTTATATCATAATACAAGTGAGTAATGGATCTTAAATATAACTAGTGATTTACACAATTTGAAGTTATCTAATAATAAAAAAAGTGCATCTCATCTAACAAAGTTGAAAGATATGTGTAATGAATTAGAGATTCTTGGCAAAACATTGGTTGAAAAGGAGTTTGTGCATATCATTCTTCATAGCCTTCCTAGTTCTTAGAAATCTTTCATTAGAGGGCCCAATATTGCTGATACAATTCCTACTATTTCTATAGTTTATTTTACTACCAAGTTATTACAAGAAGAGCATCAATTAGCAAAGGAAAGGGAGTCATCTAAGGATGAGAGTCATACACTTGTCTCCAAGAGAATATCATTCCAATATAAAAAGAAATTAAACGATAAGCCAAATGATAAGATAGGTCAAATTTCAAATTAGATTGAAGAAAAGAAGTATCATTATAGATTTAATAACAATTTTAATTATTGTGGAAAGCCATGTCATTATTTAAAGATTTTCATAAGAAATAGTGGGACCTACAACAAAGAAAACGTAAGTTTTCAAGACATAAAATCTCTACAAATGAGAAAGATAATGCACTTTGTGTTTCTCTTAAAGCTAATGTCTCAAATAAAGATGAATGGGTCATAGATTTTGATGCAACTTGTCATATGTCACATACTAAGGAAAATTTTGTTGTGTTAGATAATGATTGCAATAAGGAGAAATTTTTTCTTGGAGATGATACAACATTAGATGTGATTGGAAATGGAAATGAAAATGTTTCTGTTGAAAATGGGGTGTTTAATAATATTATGTTTGTTCCTAATCTCAAATCAAATTTACTCTGTGTTTGAAATTGCAAATCAAGGTTACAAGGTTGAGTTTTATAATGAAAAATGCTTAATTAAAGATATTAATAGTAATTATAAAGTGGTTGCTTCTGGATAAGTAGAAAATGGACTTTATAATTTTGGAAGGTTTACTTCAAATGGAAAGGATTTGATTTTAGAAGCAAATGATGTGAGTAGTTTATGGCACGAAAGGATGAGTCAATTGAATTATAAAAGTCTTAATCTAATGAAAAAGTTTTAAATGGTGTATGGACTACCCAAAATCTCTCAAAAGCAAGGAGTTTGTGAAGGATGCATGTTTGGAAAGCAACATATGGAAATTTTTATAAAAGGTAAATCATGGAGAGCCAAGACTACACTTCAATTGGTTCATAGTGACCTTATAGGACCATTGGAACATCCTTCCATGTTGGGTTTAAGTATGTTTTGACATTTATTGATGACTATAGTAGAAGGACTTGGGTTTATTTTCTAAAGCAAAAGCATGAGGTATTTGAGAAGTTCAAGGAATTTAAGGCTTTTGTAGAAAAATAAAGTGGGAAATCCATTAATATTTTAAGGAAAGACAATGGAAAAGAATATGTGAACACATATTTTGATAATTATAGTAAGTATAATGGAATTAAAAGAAAGAATACAAGCCCTTATACACCTTAACAAAATGGTGTAGCTGAAAGGAAGAATAGGACTCTTATGGAGACGTCTAGGTGTATCCTCCATGCTAGAAATTTGGATCCAAATTTTTGGGCTGAAGCTGTAAATATTGCATCTTATATTGTCAATATGTCACCTACTATTTGTTTTCAAACATAAGACTCTTGAAGAATCTTGGAGTAGAAGAAAACCAATTGTATGCCATTTGAAATCTTTTGGGTGTGATGCATATGTTCATATACTTGATAAGAAAAGGAAGAAACTAGACAAGAAAAGGAAGAAACTAGACAAGTAAAGCCACAAATGTATTATGGTTGGTTATAGTGAATTGTGTAAGGCCTACAGGTTGTATGATCATGATACAAATGAAATACTTATTAGGAGAGATGTAATATTTGATGAAACTTGTATAAAATATTCCAAATTTTCTTCCTCTACTCCCATGTCTTCATCAATTCTTGGTGACCCAACTATTGAATAAAATTTTGATGACATGAGTAATGAATAAATTTTTGAATCTTATAAAGAAGAGATTGTTGTTGCAGGTACACAAGATGAAAACAATGGTTCTTCAAAAACAAGGAATATTCAAGAGGTTTATTAAGAAGGTCCAAGGCATCATGCTAACTATGCTCTTATGACTAGAGTGATGAATGTTGATGATCCATGGGTAATTGAATAAGCTCAAGGAAAACTTGAATGGGATGTTTAAATGGAACATGAATATGATTCTCTAATGAAGAATCAAACTTTGGAGCTGACTCCTCTTCGAGAAGTTAAAAATCTCATTGGTTGCAAGTGGGTATACAAGACAAAGTTAACCTCTAATGGAAAAGTTGAGAAGTATAAGGCCAGGTTGGTTGAAAAAGGACACTCATAGAAAGAAGGTATTGACTATAATGAAACATTTTCTCCTGATGCTAAAATGACTACAATCTAAACAGTAGTTTCCCTAGTTTCAAAATTTGGTTGGAAAATTCATCAAATGGATGTAAAAAGTGCTTTTGTATAAAGTGATTTACATAAAAAAATCTATATGCAACAACCCCCTCATTTTTTTTTAAACAGAAACAGGTGAAAGGTTTATATTAACAAAGGCTGTGCACAGCCATTCAGTACAAAAATCAAAGGCCGGCTCTCTGCATCAGAGTAAGGAAAATTGCAGAGGCTTGTAGTGTTTTTCCCCTAGAGTTCTACACTTTCAGACTGCCTATAAACTCTATTTTTACTGGTGGGATAAACCCTTACATACTGATTACATAATTTTTGGAAAAAAAACATTTAAAATAGACAGCTAAGAGAACCTGTGAACAAGATACTGCCATTATCCGAAATTCTGCTGATGGACTGAAGCCGCCTCGACCATCTCCTGATTTACTGTTGGGGCCTCCTGAACGCAGTTGCTTTGTGTTTTGTAGACAAAGGCAGAGATTTTCGTTTTGACACTGTCAACTTTCCCCATTAACTTAATAATGTTCCTGTCAATATCCTCCATGCGCGATTCCAGACAAGAGAGCCTAGAGTAGATATATTTATCTTCCAGAACCAGCTCATCAATTTTATTTTATGTGTTGCAGACTGCAGCATACGTCCTAGAGAGATATACCTTGATATCAGAGGTGAGCCGACTCACCGTGACCATGGCTTGCCTTACGCCTTCCATTTCACAGTCAGCCGAGAGTAAACCGCCTTCGAACAGCACAGAGGGTTCCTGAGAAATGCAGAGGCTTTGCAGAGCCGGGCCGAGAGCAGAGAATGAAGGGCCTTCCATTATGAAACCAATATCACCGACGGATGCCTGGGGTGTTAAATGCCCAAGCGTGGGGACTGTGCAAACCACGAGGAAAGCCCGTGGAGTGGAATGGGACTGCCGAGCCATGCCATGGCAGTGAAGGAAGTGAGGGCTAAGGCCAAATTCGTCATGGAGATAGGGGCTATCAAGCCTATAGTTTTTCAAAAAATTTAAATCCCTTAACCGTGATTTCATTAAGGTAGAAAATGATAAGTTAAAACTTTGTTGAGAGAAGCTTGCCCCATGTCTAACTTGACTCCATCATTGGCCAGTGCATCGGCAATACAATTGTGGTCTCTTAGCACATGATAGTAGAGTGTGTCCTTTGGGAGAGCAAGACGCTTAATTATTTTTTGAATTCTTTGGCTTTTGTCATTCTTGTAGAGAATGCCATTGCGCATAGCTTGAATAACATGCCTGGAGTCCCCAAAAACCTGTAAGTGATTCATGTTATAGGTGACCGCTATTTCTAGAGAGTAATACAAGGAAAGCCATTCTGCTTGATTGTTGGCGCTGATGCCGAGTCCCCAAGAGAAGTTTACTACTTTGTTTTTTCCAGGGTCAAAAATTAACCCCCCGCACCTGCCGCCCCCGGGTTCCCCTTTGAGGCCCCGTCGAAAAAGATTGTGTATCTTGCTTACTCCTTCCACCATTTTCCAAATGAATCTTTATCTTTTCTTATTTCCCACTCATGACAGACTGGAGGGGTTTTGGACTGAAGAGAACTCACCATTATAAACCTTTGACTCCATTGTAATTCATTCCAGCTTAAAGCTTCCTTGGAGCAGAGCACCACTCCCTTGGATTTCAAAGATTCAGAGATGAGGGTTATTGCTTTGTTTGCTAAGCTCATCTCTGTTCTCTTTTTGTCTTCGAATATTCTTCTGTTTCTTTCCATCCATATTTGCCAACATGTATTCATGGGAATAAGCTTCCAGATTCTTGAGAAGGTGGGTTTATTTTTTGAACCTCCCTGAACTCTATAATTACGTTCGTCCAGTATATGTTTCAACTGTCTGGGGAAGGGAAAGGAGATTGCTAGTGGATCAAGAACCACATTCCAAACCTGTCTACCAAAGGTGCATTCTAGAAACAGATGTTGAGTACTCTCCTCTACGTTTTGGCACAGGGGGCATCTAGAGGGGCCTTCGATGCCCCGTAGCTTGAGGTTGTCGGCTGTCAATTGTCTGTTGTGAGCAAGAATCCAGTAAAAGTAGTTTATCTTTGGGATGCTGTCTCTATTCCAAACTTTCTTCCACCTTGTTTGCAGAGGGTTGTTGTTCCTAATGAGCATTGCATAGCCATCTTTGACTGAGTATTTTCCAGCTTTGCCCCATCCTCTAGTATCCTTGGATCTGATGCTTAAGGGGGATTTCCCATTCAAGAGTTGTTTGAAGACTTTGTAGCTTTCAAGTAAGTGGCCTGGAGGGTCCATATTTTTCCATTCTTTCCATTTCCCTGAGGGTGTCCAGATAGCCATATCCGCCAGCTTTATTATCCCTGCATCTTGAAGCCAAATTTTGACATTCTAGATTGCTTGTATTTCACCTATAGGCTGTTCTCCATTAATGCTATCTGTCCAAAGGTTGATTTTGTTCCCGCTACCCGAAATCCAATACATATTATCTTTAACTAGTCCTGCTGAGGCGATCATAAGTCTCCAAATGGTAGTTCCTGTGTTCTCCTTCATATTGTTTAGACATCTCTGTCTTGACCCTCTGGTATATTTTTTCCTTATTGCCTCCTTCCACCACTCTTTTTGGCCTGATACCAATCTCCAAACAATTTTTGCTCCAAGTGCTTTGCTCATCGTCGCTGGATCCCGAATGCCCAAACCTCCTCTTTTCCAGTTCTCCTTAATGATGTTCCAGTTGACAAGATGGAACTTCTTGCCTTGAGACTTCCCTCCCTGCCAGAGAATTTTTCTGATTTCTAGGCATATATCATTCATAACCGTCTTGGGGGCCAAGAGAATGGCTCCAGTGTAAATGGGGAGAGAAGAAATGACTGCTTTAATCAAGGTCACTCTACCAGCTAATTTGAGCCAGCGTGAACCCCAAGAATTGATCTTATTCTTGATTTTTTCCAATATCGGTTGTCATGAGGTTGAGGAGGTTTTTTTTTGGGTAATAGGAATTCCTCAGTACTTGAAAGATGTCCAGTCAAAGCAGGGTTTGAAATCTAAGATGAGGGCTATATTTCTAAGAAGGAGGTTTCCGCAATTCCAACTGTAGATATTGCACTTTTGACTGTTTGTTTTTCCCCCGGAGGCATGAAGGAAAAGGTCAAGAATTAATTTAAATCTGGAAGCAATGATGGACGAGGAGCTACCTAAAAGGATGGTGTCATCAGCAAACTGCGCATGGTTGATGGGAGGAACGTTTTGAGCTATTACAATACCTGGAAGAGAACCATTCAATTGCTGACTATTAAGTTTCCTACTCAGGGAGTCCGCCATGATGACAAAAAGACTAGGAGAGAGGGGACAACCTTGCCTCAATCCCCTAGTCAAACAGAAGAAGGAGGAAGGTCTGCCATTAACTAGAGGGGTGATCCATGGAGATCCAATGCATGCTTTGATCCACCCTATGAAATCTTTCCCAAACCCAAATTTTTCCATTACTGTGAAAAGAAATTCATGCCTTTCTCTGTCAAAAGCATTTGCCATATCCAATTTTATAACCATACCTGAATCCTTTCTTTGAATGCTCGAGTGTATTGCCTCTTGGACAAGAAGGATGTTGTCATAAATTTGTCTTTCAGCCATGAATCCACCTTGATTTGGAGATATGATTCTGGGTAGAAGCCTTTTAATTCTGTTGGCAATGATTTTGGTAAGAATTTTGTAGGAGGAATTACAAAGAGAAATGGGGCGGAATCTTCCTATGGAGAGAGGATGTTTCTCCTTGGGTATGAGAGCTATGAATGAGGAGTTGGTAGCCCCTCCGATTTTTTCTCTTCCCCTCGTCTAGTTGAGCATTCTGACCAGATCTTTTTTGAGCTAATGCCAAAATTTTCTATAGAATTGAATGGGAAGTCCGTCCGGACCTGGGGCCTTTTCTGGATGCAATGACCAGACTGCTTTTTTCACTTCTTCTTCTGTTATCTGATCCATTAATCTCTTGTTATCTGATTCTGAAATAAGCGCAGGTATTTCCATGCTCATTTGTTCCAGATCGCGTTTGGAGACATCCTCATTTTCATTGTATAACATTTCAAAAAAGGCTTTAGCTTCTTGGAGAATGCTTTCCTGACCTTCTATCTTCTAACCATCCTCCCTTGTGAGACACAGGATGTTGTTTTTCCTGAATCTCTCCTTGCATTGGGCATGAAAAAATTTGGTATTCCTGTCTCCCGCCTTTAACCAAAGACATCTTGATCTAAGCCTCCATTCTTCTTCTTCTTTTCTAGCAATGTTCAAAATTGCCTCATCAAGATTCTTTTCTTCTCTAAGCATTTCCATTGTGACTGTAGACTGCTCCATTTTAATTTGATGTTGTTCCATTTCCTTTTGAAGCTTCTCGAGTTCTTCTCCAGGTTTTATATTGTTTTGCTTTGCCCAATTTTTCAGCGTTCTTTTGATTAACGTTAATTTGGTCTCCCATATGTAGCCAGGGGACCCAGGAATGAATTGTCTCCAGATCGAGACAACTTCATCCATGCAGATTTGGTTTTCTAGCCAAGCTGGATTGAGCCTGAAGGGGAGAGGGCCAAGGTTGCCAGGGGAGGAGAAGAAGAGGGAAATGGGCCTGTGGTCAGAGGTGGTTGAGGCTAATATTTTAGATTCAGGGATTTTGGGGTTGAGGAGGAAGGAAGATCTGATTAAAAAATGATCCAGGAGAGCAGCGATGTGATTAGGGCAAATCCTCTTGTTGTTCCAGGTGTAGACACCTTGCTTGGGCTTGATGTCTATTAGATTCCATTCCAAAAGTGGGTCTTCCAATCTTTCTCCAAATGGATCTCTGATTTTTGACCCACCTTTTCTTTCTAACGCCGAGATGGTGACATTAAAATCACCTGATAGAATACAGGGGAGATTTGCAAGGGTGGGGCGTAGGTCTATTAGCTGGTACCAAAACTGTTCCTTATGGCTATACATGGTCGGCCCATAGATATTTCCGATCCAAAACCTGTCGTTACTTGAAATATCTTCTAACTCAGTAAAAATCCAGTGCCGACTTATTTCAGAAGAATGACATTTATACTTACCTTCATCCCATAAGGATATTAGTCCTCCAGATGCTCCTATTGCGTTGACTGCAATTCCTTTTCCTTTGGGCCAGACTTTCTTCATAATGTTGATGCAGTCTTCCTTTTGCATTTTAGTCTCCTGGATTGTGAGGATTGAAATGTTCTCCATTTTTTTTATTCTTTTTATTGCTTCTGCTTTTTTCTTTCCACCTAATCCTCTACAATTCCAAGAGACTATTTTCATTATTTTTTAATTTGAAGAGGACCTGCTCTGTCCTTTCTTTCCTCCTAAGTCTGTTTTCCACTAGATATTATTCTAACATGCTGGTCCAAACTGGTTTGCTTGCCCGCCGCCCTTTCTCTGGCTGCTTCTTGTTCTCTGATGGTTTTGTTTAGTCTTCTTCCTCTTTTGGCTATGGGTTCTTGTTCATCTTCTTTGCTTTCCGAGGTTTCTTCTTCAAATAATTTTGCTTTGGCTCTTGTTACTGATCCTCCTGAATTTAATGAGGGCTCTATTCCATCCACTGCGTGCTAAGAGGAGGGTAGGTTTTGGTTCTTGTTCTCATTATCGATTTGAACCTCACCTCCCTGGTGTTCTTCAGATTGCTTTTCTTGCTACTGTTCTTCTTCATTTTCCTCGCTGCTTAGCACCTAAAATTTGTTGGGATGCTCTTTGTTTTTTGATGGAGATTTGGTTACTGTACTTGCATTATTTTTGCTCCCTTTTTTCTTTGAGACTTCGTTCCATTCTCCTCCTTGAGTCTCTTCTACTTCTGGGATTTTTCTTTTAGGGCATAACCTCGCAAAATGCCCATATTCATGACAAACCTTGCACTTAAAGGGAATCTGCTCATAGTCCACTATTTTCCTGTGACTCCATCTCTCCATTTCCAAGTCTATAGCTTCTGGAAGGCCCTTTTCCAAATCGACTTCAACACATATTCTTGCACATGAGAACATTGGAGGTTTTGGCTCTGATTTGTCTATGTATTTCCCCAACGAGTTGCCGATGGCTCGTAAATCTTCATCATTCCAACAGTGAAGGGGGAGATGCGACAGTTTTACCCAGACGGGGACTGCCCTTGGAATGTCTTTTTCTGTATCAAAGGAAAGAGCCCATTTGTTGAGGTACATTCCTCTTGGCCCCATGAAATATGGTCCATTCCTGAAGATTAAGTCTCGATCTTCCTTTTTCTCAATGTAAAAGACAAAAAACCCTTTCCCACAGAAGATTTGCTGCACCTCACCTTGAATTAGAGGTCTCTAGTTTTTGCTGAGCCAAGACTCTATAGAGCGAGGGGAAGGACAAAGTCCCGTGAAATGTCCTACCAGTCATTTTTCTGCTAGCGCAATGGCTTTACATTTCGAGGCAGTTGAAGTGAGCTTCACTTCTGGAACCTCTGTTCTTTTGACAAACTTGGATTCGGGAGGGTTTGTGGCTTTCGATGAGGCAGGAAGATAAGCGACCAACTCCTTAAACAGATATGCAACGAGAGGACGGGTAGCCTCCGGGCCGTTGCGGCCAGGGTCCGGCGGCGGCTCCATTCGAGCAGGCGAAACTATAAACCCTAGCTACAAGCTCGATCTTCCTTCAGCAACCTACAACCCCCTCGTTTTAGAAATATTGGCCAAGAAAATTGTGTTTGTAAGTTGAAGAATTAGTTGTATGGATTGAAGCAAGCTCCTAGAGCTTGGTACAAATTTTTTGAGGGAAGGATTCAAGAGAAGTTCTTATGATCGTGATATTTATGTCAAAAGTTGTAATGGTGATATCATAATTGTGGTCCTATATGTAGATGACTTGATAATTATAGGAAGCAATGTAAGTAATGTATGTGACTACAAGGGGTAGATAAAGAAGGTGTTTGATATCACAAATTTTGGCTTGTTACATTATTTTATTGGCATACAGGTTTGGCAATGATTCTTTTATTACAACCAAAGTAAGCACTTGATATACTAAAGAATTTTAAGATGGACAATTGCGAGGCAACTCTTACTCCAATTAATACAGGGGCCAAGTTGAGAAGTAAATATATTTCTAAAAAATTTAATGGTACACTATATAGACATCTAGTGGGAATTCTTCTCTATCTGAAAACCACTAAACCAGATATTGCATATGCAGTTGGAATGGTTTATAGATTCATGGAATATCCTCATCTTGAACATTGGTAGGAAACTAAAAGAATCGTTAGATACATCAGAGGAACATATTCACTTGTACTTGAGTATCAATATGGTGGACAATTTCAACTAGCTGGGTACACAAACTATGATTGGGTAGGAGATGCTGAAGATAGAAGAACAACTTTTGGATATGTTTTTTAGATTGATTTGGGAGCAATTTCCTGGATTAGCAAGAAATAAGAGCTACAATTTATTTATCGTCAATAGAAGCTGAATATAAAGGTGCAACACTTGCAACACAAGAAGCTACATGGCTAAGAGGTATCCTTCCTAAACTAAATCATCCTCAAACAATAACTACAGCTATCTATTGTGATAATCAAAGCACAACGCAATTGAAAAAAATCCATTTTTTCATGCAAGGACCAAACATATTGAAATCCATCATGTTCATGAGCAAACACAAGAAGGCAATATCATATTGAAGTATTGTAAGACACAAGACCAAGTTACTAATATATTCACTAAACCTTTGAGCATTGTAAAGTTTAGAAACATGTTAAGGATTAGAGAAGTATACCCTTAATATATACCCACATGTATTGAGGCGGCAACAGTGGTGGAAGAGGATGCAACCATTGCAAATTGGAAAACATAAATGAAAATGGTATGGACGCAATTTGCAAGAGAGGGGATGAGTTGGGGTGTTAGAAGCTCCGATAAATTGTAGGGAAGATTGGTGTGCAGCGCTATCCGTATCTATACACATTAATCATAAAACCCTGATTATTTTATCTTTTTTGCTGAGAACCCTAGTATCCCACATAACTTTGCAATGCATTTTTTCTAAATTAGCTTTCTGTTGGTTATTTAAATTTATTTTAAATTTAAATTCAAATTTTTAATGTGCGGATTTACCTAAATTTGCATATTTTTTATTATATATATACATCTTAAAATTCAGATTTCCAACTATAGAGTGATTGCAATTGGTTGAATTCAAAATGTCCCACAAGTGGAATTAGCATCAAAGATTTTAATGAACATTTCTAAGTCACAATTTAAGTTCTATGCACAAGTTATCTATTACTTGTTCTCCATGCTTAGTTATCTATGCCTTAACTACATGTTACATTTTTTTAGTTAAGTGGTTGTCTATCACAACATGTTGTCCATCCATTAACTACGAGTGATTATATATAACACCCTCTTTCAATCTAAGAAAAACATAAATTATAATCCACCCCAAATTATAAAATATAAACACCTATAAATATAATTATACCTCATCTTTAATTGAAAACTAGTATATACCTTTATTGTTTTGTTCAAGAAATAAAACAAAATAATTAAAAATAGCATCAAAATATGAATTTTAGTTCATTTTCACATAAAAATATAATATTATATATTATTATTATTTGGACAAACAGATTTAGTTCCATATAAAATATTATATATTATTTTCTTTTTAATTTTTTTAAATAATAGTTATATATGATTCAAAAACTTGTAATACATTTAAAAAAACTATATTTAACATAGTTAACATAATTAACTATGAAACATATAGAATACATAACTTAATTCAAAATATATTAATAATAAATAATTTAACAATAAAAAATAAATCATAAATATAAATAAGAAACATATTAATAATAAATAATTAAAAAATAAAAAATAAATCATAAATATAAATATAAATAAGAAACCTGCACTATATAGCTTAATTTAAGATTTATTAATAGTAAATAGTTTGACAATAAAAATTAAATCACAAATATAAATAGAAAACTTATAATATATGGCTTACTTTAAAATATATTAATAATATATAATTAGTTTATTAATTATTTATTATTAATAGTGTTAAGCAAATTAAGCTTGGGTCATTGGACAATTCCTAAAATGTTGTGGGAGGATTTTTCATCTCTGAGACTACGTTTTGAAAATGAAAGTCGCTTCCTCTTAAAGTATCCTACTTACAATTAAAATGATTTTTTTTTTAACTAACAATTTAACTTTAAACCAAATAATAATAATCTAACAAAGCTTTTTCACCAATTATAAAAGTGAAATTCATATTTTAAAATTAAAAAAAAAAAAACAATTTTTATTTTTTAAAATATTGAATTTAATGTAGAATATTTAAATAACTATAGAAAACTTTATACAATTTTTTTAACAAAATAGTGATTAATTAACTCTACCTTTGCAAGTATTAATAAAATAACGATATAATTCGGCTTTCCTATGTGTCGATCCACCTAAATCCTAGTGTAGGTTTTCAACATTTAGCTTATACATTAAAGTTCAAAATAATTCAAGTTATCCATCAAAATTTAGCACTTCACACCATGTCAAAGGGCTCCTAAAACATCCTAGAAGTGCCATTAAAAAATTGGTCATTATAAAAAAATGTTAATTTTTATTTTTAATGTTTAAAAAACAATTGTAGAACTTATATTAAAATTTCAAAAAAAAGGTTATATTATAGATTTCCTGTCTCCAATTTCTCGGTTGTACCTATGTACTCCACAGCTGTGGCTCCATGTTTCTCGGTTAGAGGCATATATGTTGGCACTAGGTTCCATAATATCGTCAACATTTCGATCCCACAGTTGTGGCTCTTCTTCAAGACAAAAACAATCGTCAATAAATACTCTTCTCCAACCTTAATTACACATAATTACTCTTGTAAATTCTCATCCAGTAAAATAATTTGTTACTCTCAATTGAAATGTAGTTTTTTTCAATTTTTTTCGTCATGGAAGGGCTACATGAATATATACTATTCTAACAAAAATTAAAACCAACCCTTCAAATTTGATCGGTGTTGGTTCTCCATGTGTATACTACATGACATAAAAGTAGTACCACAACCAAAATTATGGTCAAACTTTTCAAACAAGGTCTGTACTAAATGTCCCACTCTTCAACAATGATATAATTTTCAACATTTGTCGCAATTCTCCACGTTTTATGTTACACAACTTAACCAACAAGGAGACACCTCCATGTTCTGTACGTTCCAAATTTAATTGTTAATTAAGTTATTTTTAGCTAATAAGCATTTTTCTCCATGGGAGGGTTTCATAAATACTGTAGCACTTCTGTCATTCCTCCTAGGAATCAGAAGATGCCACATGTCTCCCTAATAATAAATTGCCACGTTTAGATAGGGTTTGTGATAAGGTTTTAACACTTGCATCAACGAATTCTATCTCCACTGTAGCGTCTAGATCCTACCAATACGGCTACCTTCTTGAATGGAAACCAATTTTGAAATGCAAATCATACAAATATTCAGGCGGAATGGGAAACCAGGGTCATCAAATTTAGGGAGATGTGGTGAACCTGGGCAAGATAGTTCCAATAGTGCAAGTCATTGTCTCGACTGGGGTATTTCTTCTTTATCACCCCGCATTTTCCAGTATTGGAAACACCTAGAACTTGAGTGAGGTTGGAACCCAAGAAAAGTGTACATGGTACTCCCTACCAGCTAAACCATAGAGATGTCGTGATATAGGCTACTTCTTACCATCAAATGTCGTGATATGATGGGTTTGCTCAATCAACATGTCCATCAATAGTGTTTTGTGGTGTTGAAGGTGCCTAGAAAGGGCCACATTTCTGACCAACGCAGGGTTTGACATCAATGCCAACAATAAATCTGTGGAAACATATGCTCTAGAGTATTTCCAACCACCTCAAATTTAATGTTTTGACAGGCTTGACGATGTGCTTCTCTAAAAACTAGGAATCCTCTTCCAAGAATACCTTTAGTCAATAGTATACCAACAATTTGTTTTGGAGAAGATGTATATCATCCAGAGAATGGAGAGGACTCCAGCCCATCCATAGTTGCTGTAAAATCTGATATGTTTTAATATTATTATTTTTTAAAATTTCCAATTTAAATTGTGGAACATAAGTGAAATATATGTCCATATACGTGGGTTGGTGCAAGCTAATGAGGGTCTCTTTTGATGCGTTAGATGCAATAGAAAATTGAAAAAATAGGAATCCCTAAACTTAAATGGATATTTTGAGATACTTACACAAGGAATCTTGATTTGAGTAAAAAAGATGAAATGTAGGAAATTGAATCACGATTCCAAATATAAAAATTTTATCTATTGAAAATGTTCATAAATATATCAATGTTGACCTTTTCTAACATGTACTTTTTATTTTTTTGGCAAATGATAAGGTATATATGTTTGTGGGTGCATCCTTTGTGTGCCTAAATGATGGAGTCAACCTACAAAACTATTAGACATATAGAGAACAAATAGTACTAGGGTGACACTATTTTTTCAAAATAAATTAATAACTTAAGTGATCAAACCTCGAAAACAGGACACCAAGTGTTATCGTATATTTTGAAGGTCTTAATGCAATGATCATAAGCTGGGTTTTTTATAGCATGTAGAGGTCGGTGTCCAATAGTGCAGCATACAATTTTTTTTAAAATGCTTGAGAAATGAAAAAGTTATGGAGAAAGCACTAATAGTGTGTTTTTTGAGTTAAGGAGTAATGACACAAGAAAAGAAGAAGAAAAATAGAAAAAAATTATATATATATATATATATATAGATTACATATTTGGAATCTTCAGAAAAAATGCTATCTGGGTCTAAAAATTTCATAAAAATGATTGTGTGTAGCATACTGTAACGAGGGGTAAAACATAATGATATTGAGAAGAATGGTGATATGCTTAATTAGATATGGTTTACCATATTCCATACCACAGGTTTGGTTAAACTGAAGCTAATTATGAAGAAGACACATAGGATTAGTGATGGCACCCGGACAGGTGACTAGGCTCGGTCTAAGTGCTAAGAAACGCAAGCACGTTTATTTTAAATTCAAATTTTCTTTTACTGCCCATTTAGGTGCCATGAAAACAAAAATGCGTGCACGTTTTGGCTCTATAAAATGCGTGCACATTTTAGCTCTACAAAATGCATGTGTGTTTTAGTTCTGCATTACAAAACGTGTACGCATTTTGTAGAGCTAAAGCATGTATGTATTTGTAGAGCTAAAATGCATGTGCATTTTTGTAAACATTAAATTTTCCTTAGGGGAGAGAAATAGATAGAGATCTGGATTTGGGAAATAGAGGTTTAGGGAGGATTAGGGTAGTTAGATGGAAGAAGGTGTATGGGGTTTGGGTAGAGAGAGATATGGGGGGTGGTAATTTGTAGGGGGGGGGGGGCGATTAGGAGAGATAAAGAGTGAAAGGGGTAGGGGGATTAGGAGAGATATAGAGAAAGTGGGGTATGGTTAGAGGAAGTGGGAGACAGAAAGAGAGGGGTGGAGGGTGTGGTTATGGGTAGGTAGAGTAGGATGGGGTTAGGGAGAGAGAAGGTGGGTTAGGGGTAATGAGATTGGGAGAGAGAGGGGGGAAAGGGTGTTCGGGTGTCAAGAGAGAGAGAGAGGGGTGGGGGTAAGGTGTAGTTGCAGGAGTAAGGGAGAAAAAGTGTGAGATATGGGGTTAGAAAGGGTTAGGGGAAAGAAGGGGGGGAGATATAGAGATGATGAAGGAGGTTAAAATTAGGGGGAGGAGTAGGGGGTCGGAGAGTGAGAGAGGGGGTTAGTAAGGGTTATGGAGATGAGAGAGAGAGAGGATGGGGGTTAGTTGTATGAGAGAGATAGAGGAGGGGGGGCTAGTTGTATGAGAGAGAGGGACAGAGAGAATGTGGGGGCGGTGTTAGGGAGTTGGGAGTGACATAGATGGGTGGGGGATACAAGTAGATGGAGACATTGATAGAGAGAGAGAGAGAGAGAGAGGGAGGGAGAGAGGGAGGGAGAGAGGGAGGGAGAGGAGCAGAGGGGGTGTGTGGTTAGGGGTAAGGGGAGGAGGGGGATGGGTAGAGAGAAATATATAGAGATCGTGTTGGGAGGAGGGCAGGGGTTTAGGGACGATTATGGAAATTAGAGAGAATGGGGTCTAGGGTGGGGGAAGAGAGATACAGAGATAAAGATAGATAGAGAGAGAGAGAGAGATTAGGAGGTAGGGTGTGGTAAGTGGTATGGGAAGTAGGAAAAGGAGAGACAAAGAGAGAGGATTTTAGGGGTAGGGGGAGAAGGAGAGAGATAAAGAGGAGGAGGAGGGGGTGGTTATGGGTAGGGAGAGTAGGAGCGAGGTTAGGGGTTGTGAGAGTATGTCAGAGAGAGAGGTGGGGAGGTTGTTAGGAGGTTAGGGGCGAGAGAGAGAGAGAGAGAGGTTGTGCTTACTTGTAGGTGGAAGAGTAGGGGAGGGAGAGAGCGAGAGAGGGGGTTAGTGAGGGTTACGGGGAATAGGGGAGAGAGAGAGAGAGAAGAGAAAGGAGGAGAGGGGATTGTAGGTAAGAGGAGTAGTAGGGGGGAGAGAGAGTGAGAGATGGGGCTAGTAAGGGTGTGTGTGTGGGAGAGAGAGGGGGTGGGTTAGTGGTAACGAGAGGAGTAGGGGTGTGTGTGTTTGTGTATGTGTGTGTGAAAGAGAGATAATATAGAGAAGGAGAGTAAGGGAGGGTGGGAGGGGGGAGAGAGGGAGTGTTAGCGGGTTAGGGGAGAGGTCGAGGGGTGGGGTTAGGGAAAGGTGGAGGAGTATAAGAGAGAGAGAGAGAGAGAGAGAGAGAGAGAGAGAGAGAGGACGATGAAGTGGGGGGGTTAGAGGTAGGGAGAGGATTAGGGGGTGAGAGAGGGGGAGACCAGGGGGGTGTTAGTGAATTGGGGGACAGGTATAGAGGGTTAGGAGTTGTGGGTAGGTGGAGTGTGGGAGAGAGAGAGTGAGTGAGGAGGAGAGGGGTGGGACTTGGATTGGTGATGATAAAAAATGAAAACATTAAAAAGATTTGGATGGCTAGATATATAGAATGGACATCTTTCATGAAGAAAGTGAACATGACTTGGTGTGTTAGACTTAGCTTGGTGATGATTTAACATGAAAAATATTTGGATAGCTAGGTATATAGAATGGAATTAAAGATTATTAAGGGTTATGGGGAAGGGATGAGATAGAGAAAGAAAGGAGTAGAGAAAGAGAGAGCTCGAGGGGGTTAGGGGTTTGGGGAGGATTTGGGTGATTAGAGAGAAAGGGGGGTATAGGTGAGGAGTGTGGGTGTTGGGGTTAGAGAGAGGGGGGGAGGGTTTGGGGAGGAGTAGGGAGACTAGAGAGAAAGGGGAGTATAGGTGATGAGTGTGGGTATTGGGGTTAGAGAGAGAGAGAGAGAGAGAGAGAGGTAAAGGGAGGGACATTGCGGGGTTGTAAGGGGTTATATGTAGAGGGAGAGGGGGGTGTTAATGGGTTAGAGGTAGAGGTAGAAGGGGGTTTAAGGATATTGGGGTTAAATTGAGCAGGGGAGAGAGTGAGAGAAGGAGTTAGCAAGGGTTAGAGAGAGAGAGAGGTGGGGGGGAATTAGTGGTAGGGGGAGGCATAAAGATGTGTATGTGTGTGTGTGTATGTGTGTGTGTGTGAGAGAGAGAGAGAGAGAGAACCAATGAGGTGTTGGTGTGTCAGGAGGTTGGGGGAAAGAGAGAGAGGAGCGGGGGTTAAGTGTAGGTGGAGGAGTAGGGGATTGAGAGAGAGAGAGTGAGAGAGAGAGTGTTAAGAGAGGGGGGGTAGGAGTTTAGGGAGGAATAGGGAGATTAGAGAGAAAGGGTGGTATACATGAGGAGTGTGGGTTATGGAGTTAGAGAGAGAGAGAGAGAGAGAGAGAGAGATACATTGGGGGTGGTAAGGGATTACAGGCAGAGAGAGAGGGTAGTAGTTAATGGGTTAGAGGTAGAGACATATGGGGTGTTAGGATATTGGGGGCTAGTGAAGCATGGGAGAAAGAGAGTCAGAGAATGGGTTACTAAGGGTTAGGGAGATGAGAAAAGGGGTGAGAGAGATATAAAGAGAGTATGGAGGGGGTGTTAGGGTCCTGGGGAGAGAGACAAGGGTAATTGGAGGGTGTGGGTGATTAGGTGTAGTGGGTTGTTAGTGTTAAGTTTAAACCAAATAGACTATCAAGATCACTGAAAGAAACATAATCACAAGATAGACACAGAATATACCCTGGGAAACCCTCATGGGGTAGAAAACCCAGCAAAGTTTTCCTCAATAAGATGATCAACCAAAATACAAGATGTGCTCCCTCCTACTTTGTCTCCTTAGCAAATCTCCCAGACAAGTGCGCTATCTTTCACAAGTGAGTGAGTGTATCAAATGAGGAACATACCTCCTCTATTTATACACTACACTAACATGTATTTTACACAAGTACATGTAAGCTTGTATTTAACCATTAGGTTAAATACCCTATTATAACTGACTGGGCCGACACCCACATGGTGGGTCTAATAACCCTAGTTACCACAACCAACCCGGAGGAATAAACATCTCCGGATTGATAGTATAATCACATCGGAGGTATGGAACATCTCCGGAATAAATAATATACAAATATAATATTCTTAGAAGTTACGATATTCAACACTCCCCCTTAACGAGAAGGATATTATAACAGCATCCGCAGGAGAAACGAGTCATACATCATACATGATACATCTATATATCATCGGAAGCTTTCTTCAGTTCATCATCATCAGTAACTCAACTAGTTACTGGAACATCGACATCACTCGATCATCAGCATCGTCATCACACGATCAGCATCGTCATCACACGGTCATCAGCATCGTCATCACACGATCATCAGCATCGCCATCACATGATCAACATCGTCATCACATGATCATCAACATCGACATCACACGATCAGCATCGTCATCACATGATCATCAACATCGATCATCAGCATCGTCATCACACGATCAGCATCGTCATCACACGATCATCAGCATCGTCATCACAAGATCATATTATAGGATGATCAATCCTGCTCTCTTTAGGACATAGGTCCATGGATGATACAATCCAGATCAAGTTCCAGGATGATCAGTCCTTATCTCTTTAAGACAAGTCTCATGTCTAGGGATGATCTAATCCCAACCACAGTGCCAGTCCTTTTTCATACTGGATGTGACCTAGATCAGATCTAGGATTTACCGCCACAGATCCAGTCCTCTTTCATACTGGATGTGTCACGTCTACAGAGCCAGCCCTGTTTCATGTTGGATGTATCACATCTATAGAGCTAGCCCTGTTTCATGCTGGATGTATCACATCTATAGAGCCAGCCCTATTTCATGCTGGATGTATCACATCTACAGAGCCAGTCCTGTTTCATGCTGGATGTAACCTAGAGCAATTCTAGGATTTGTCACATACATTTTGAACCGAGGTCCAGGGATGATCCAGTCCTATCATGTGCCTTTTGAACCAAATTCTAGGGACGATCCAGTCCTATCATGTACCTTTTGAACCGAAGTCCAGGGACGATCCAGTCCTGTCGTGTACCTTTTGAACCGAGGTCCAGGGACGATCCAGTCCTATCGTGTACCTTTTGAACCGAAGTCCAGGGACGATCCAGTCCTATCGTGTACCTTTTGAACTGAGGTCCAGGGACGATCCAGTCCTATCGTTTACCTTTTGAACCGAAGTCCAGGGACGATCCAGTCCTATCATGTACCTTTTGAACCGAGGTCCAGGGATGATCCAGTCCTATCGTTCAGTTATTGGAGACCTCATGTCTACGGCTCAACTTTAGGACTGAAGTCCAGGGATGATCCAATCCCCTCACAACATTTATAACAAAACATGTATTCTCATCATCAAAACATGTATAACCAAAACATGTATCATCATCATCAAACATTTATATCAAGACATGTATCATCATCATCATCAAACATGTATATCAAAACATGTATCATCATCATCATCAAACATGTATATCAAAACATGTATCATCATCATCATCAAGCATGTATATCAAAACATGTATCATCATCATCATCATCAAAAATGTATATCAAAACATGTATCATCATCATCATCAAGCATGTATATCAAAACATGTATCATCATCATCATCAAGCATGTATATCAAAACATGTATCATCATCGTCAAACATGTATATCAAAACATGTATCATCATCATCATCAAAAAAATATATATAAGAGTCCTAAGTCTAAATAATTCTAAGTAACTAAGTGCAGTAAAAAGGTATCCTCATCATTGATGAGACAAACTAGTTATTAGATACTATGCTACTCCCCCTTTCGAGGAGGGTCCCTTTTGAACTACACCAAGCTTGTCTCGGAAGTGTTCAAACTTTACTCGAGACAGAGGTTTGGTCAAGATATCAGCGATTTGATCCTCAGTGCTTATATACTCGAGATTGATAGCTCCTCTCTGCACCATATCTCGTATATAAAAGTATCGTATCTCTATGTGTTTTGACTTATCGTGAAACACAGGATTTTCAGTCATCTTGATGCAGCTTTGATTATCACACATAATCACAGTGGGATCCATTTCTAAGTCAAACACTCCAGATAAAAGTTTCCGAAGCCATACTGCTTCACAGCTGGCAGAGCAGGAAGCTATATATTCTGCTTCAGCAGTACTGAGAGCCACACTAGATTGTTTCTTGCTGAACCAGGAAATCATGGCAGATCCAAGACCATAACATCCACCTGAAGTACTTTTTCTGTCTGAGACACTACCTGCCCAGTCAGAATCTGAGTAACCATGTAACATGAGTTCATGACCTCCGAGATAATATAGGCCAAAATCTAATGTACCTTTTAGGTACCTCATTACATGCTTTGCATCTATTAAGTGGACCTTTCTAGGTTCTACTAGATACTGACTTAGGGTATTTACAGCAAAGCATATATCAGGCCTAGTATTAGTTAAGTACATCAATGATCCAATGATTTGTCTGTATAAGGTTATGTCCACTAATTCTGATGAATCATTAACTAAAAACTTCAAGTTGGAGTCCATGGGAGTGGCCATGGCTTTACACTCCAACATATCAAATCTTTTGAGAATCTCCACAGTATACTTACCTTGATTTAGAAAGATTCCTTTTGGTTCTTGCCATACTTCTAAGCCTAAGAAGTAGTGCATTAATCCGAGATCTTTCATCTCGAATTCTGAAGAAAGCTTCTTCTTGCTTTCAATAATTTGTTTCTCATTTCCAGTTAGAAATAGATCATCTACATATAACAACAATATAACTGGTTCATCATCCATCACCTTGAGATAAAGATTGGGGTCAGCTTTACTTTTGGTAAAGCCCATGCTAGTTAAGAAATTGTCAATCCTTCCGTACCAAGCATACATGAGTCCCTCCTTTCAGTTTGCATACATGAGTCCCTTCGTCATTAACCTCAAACCCTTGTGGTTGCTCTATGTATACTTCTTCCTCAATTACACCATTTAGAAAAGTTGTCTTAACATCCATTTGGTGTAATTTCCACTTCATCATGGATGCAAGTGCCATGATAGTTCTAATTGAAGTATACCTAGCAACTGGTGCAAATGTTTCTTCATAGTCAATTCCCTCCTTCTGAGAGAATCCTCTGGCTACAAATCTTGCCTTGTATTTTTCAATGCTACCATCTGCAGCATGTTTTATCTTGAAGATCCATTTGGAAGAAACCACACTTTTATCTTTTGGTTTGGGGACTATATCCCAAACATCATTTTTCATTATTGACTGATATTCTTCTGTCATTTATTATACCCATTCTTTCTTCTGAGCTGCCTCTTCATAGCTGGTAGGTAGTTGATCCACAAGATCACACATTAAAGCCATGTAGTTGGACACTAGCTTTGGTTTCTTTCTTTCTCTAGTGGAGCCTTCAGGAGCTCCATATCTTTCAACCCCTTGAATAATATCTCTAGCCCATGCTGGCCTTCTTTTCTTAGATAAGTCTGAAATAGGAGGCTCTTGTGGTTCCAACATATCATGATCCTCTGGAGAATCATCTTCAGGAATGGGCACAGCCTCTGTGATTCTGGGAGAAGTATCTTCTTCATAGATTTCTTCAAGTTGGAACCTCCTGGATTTCTTGAGAGCTGCTTCTTCATCAAACGTTACATCTCTACTTATTTCTATGTGATGAAAACCTGGAATGTAGATTCTGAAGGCTTTGGATGATTCACAATAACCAACAAAAATCCCCTTCTTACCAGAAGGGTCCAACTTGGTTCTCTTTTCTTTTGGAATGTGGATGTACACAGGACACCCAAATATTTTAAGATGACTTACCTCAGGCTTCTTACCTGTAAACACTTCTTCTGGAGTTTTGAAATCAAGAGCACTATGAGATAATCTATTTTGTACATATACTGCTGTCTTGGCTGCTTCAGCCCATAGATACATGGGAAGATCTTGGTCATGAATCATGGTCTTTACAGCTTCCATGATTGTTCTATTTTTCCTTTCAGCCACCCCATTTTGTTGGGGATTGTGTGGAGTAGTTAGTTCCCTTTTAATTCCAACTTCTTTACAAAAGTCCTCAAATTCCTTTGAGGTAAATTCTTTGCCATTATCTGTTCTGAGAATTTTGATTCTCTTATCTGATAGATTTTCTATTAGAGCCTTGAACTCTTTGAATTTTCCAAAGACTTCATTCTTACCTTTCAGGAAGTATATCCAAGTTTTCCTTGAATGGTCATCAATGAATTAAAGATAGTATTCAAACCCACTTAGAGAAGTGGTGGGCATTGGTCCACATACATCTGAGTGTATTAGCTCTAAAATGTTCTTAGTCTTTGTTTCACTCTTTGGAAATGGGTTCTTGATATTTTCCCCTTTCTTACACCCTTTACATGAGCCATCATGATCATCTTTCAAATCTGGTAATCCTATTACTACCTTGATTACATAGGGTAAAGCTTTATAGTTGATGTGAGCTAATCTTCTATGCCATAGCTCACTGGGGCTAGAGATCTCATGAGCAAGGGCAGCTTCTGGATGGCCCTTGAGCTTATAGAGACCTCCTTCTTCTTCACCAATAACAATTGCATCTTTAATTGTCTTTCCTTTGGACCACATGAGTACTTGTCCATCTATGAAAGCTACTCTAAAACCTTTCTTATCTAGTGCTGAGATAGAGAGAAGGTTCTTCTTTAAACCTGGTACATATAAGATGTCTTTCATCTTCAAGGGTGTTCCTGAATCTAGCTTATAGCTAGCTTCACCAATTCCTTTTATGGGATATTGGTAGTCATCTCCTAGAGATACCTTTTGTGTAGAAGACTTTTCTTCAAGATTTGAAAAGGTCTTCCTTTGACCTGTCATGTGCTTAGAAGCACCACTGTCAATGAGCCATGTATCTTCTCCAGGAGATACAGATCCAGAGAGTACATAGAATAGAACATATTCTTCTAGATCTTCTTTCTTCACCTTATATCTTTTCCTTTTAGGCCTTACCTCTACCTCTTCTTCTTCATCATCTTCTTCCTCTTCTTCTTCTTCATCTTCTTCCTCTTCTTCTTCTTCATCTTCTTCCTCTTCTTCTTCTTCACTATCATTTTTTTCCATATGTGCATGGTGTCTTTTGTGGACAAACTTCTTCTTTTGTGAAGGACAAAATCTGGATATGTGTCCTAGATTATCACAGTTGTAGCATTTGACTGTGGAAAGATCTTGTTGTTGCGGCAACATCCCTCCCCAAAATTTTGTACATATTGGGGCCCCTCCTTTTTGTTTTTTGCAGAAAGTTTGCTTAAGAAGCCATCCCAGCCATCAGCTCTGTTTTCAACATAAGGTTTTACCCCCCTGCTGAACATCTTGCCATCAATCCTTCCATGTTTTCCCCAAAGGGCCAAAGAGGAACTTAGAACTTTTCCCAATAGCTTGTAATCCCTCAGGCTGTCTCCCCGAGATTCTGAAAGAACCAAACGTCCAACCTTTCCGGAGGAAAGACTTAGATTTCCTTTGTCAAAAGCATAAACCGTGAAAAAAATTACGGAAACCTTCGGAGTTTTCCTCCCGAAATAGCGGGGCTCATTCACCCTAAATCTTCCGAAAGGGACTTAGAGAACTTTTAGTTTCGTTTTAATAGCTCCCGACACGACGGGGGAATTCAGCGAAATCGCCCGAAACGGTGGAAGCCGCCGTGATATCTTCCCGAAAAGAAACTCAGATTTTGGCCATAAGCTGCGGTAACCGTTGGTGAAACCTTGCCGAAACGGCGGAACGATTCAACTCTGTCTCCCGAAACGGCGGAAGCCATTCGCATTTGCTTGCCGAAATAACACGAAGAAATTCATTAACTTCTTCCGGAATTGTGAAAGGACTTGGAATACCTTAAAAGAACTTTCCAGAACAAGCCGAGGAAGCTTCGCGGAAGCTTTCAACATTCCGTTCCGAAATTATGGAGGCTCTCGGGCTACCTTTTTAAACAAAAAATTAAAGATTCCGTTCCGAAACGGCGGAAGCCGCTGAGGAATTGCTTCTGAAACGGCGGAGGCCATTCTCATAAACCGCCCGTCCAAGCCTTCCGAAGTAGATAACACTTGGAAACTTCTCAATGTTTAAAATCTGCGGAGCAATTCAAGCTACCCTCCCGAAACGGCGGAAGCCATCCGCATAAGTCCCGCGGAGGAATTCACGTTTTCCTTCCGAAACTATGAAAAGGACTTAGAAATTTTTCAAGAAGCTATCGCGGAAGCCTTCAGCCTTTGCTCCCGAAACCGCGGAAACCTTCGGGCTACCCTCCCGAAACGGCGGAAGCCAATCGCTTAAACCACTCGGCAAAGGACTCCGAAGTGACCCCGGGTAAATGTGCGGAAGAATATATCATTTGCTCCCGAAACGGCGGGAGCTGCTCGTCTAAAGCGCCCGAAGAGACTTAGAAAAAACTTCGAAAAAACATGCGGGAGCCTTCAAGTCTTCCTTCCGAAACGGCGGAAGCCATTCACAAAAGCCTTCCGAAACTAGCGGGAGCCTTCGCCATACCTTCCCGAAGATCAACGAGACTTTGAAAGTTTTTGGTTTGCGGAAGCTTTCGCAAATAGCTCCCGAAAGGGCGGGAGCCTTGGCGTTACTCGTCCGCAACGCGGGGGTCTTTCGCGGAAGGCTTCGAGTTTCCTTTCGGCGATGCGCCCCGAAACGGCGGGAACTTTCGTTGAACCCTTCCGCAACGGCGGATACGATTCGCAATCTGGTTCCGCGAATGGCGGTCGCACGGAAATCGAGGTATCTTGACATGACCGCGGCGGGCGGAATATTTAAGCCACGGTCTAATTGCGCCAACTACCAACCTTAATGCTCGCACGTGCCCGTTTTTTATAAAATACGGTGGGGGCCCGAACCAATGCACCATTGTTTTCGAATTGGCCAACGACGTGCGATGCCATGCAAATCGCTCCAGCTCACCTCGCTCATCCGTGCTCGCGGCCACCTCGCTCAAGCGATCCCCACGGTGCCAGGGATAAATCAAGATGCCGAAAACCGGTAAGAAGAAAGCTAAGATGACAGAAAAGAAGCCTGCCCCTCTCAAGATTGAAACCTCGCTCCAGGACACTAGGTGCACCACTGGTGTCCCTCCAGAAATCAGATGGGATGACATCTATAGAATGATCAGGGACCAAGAAATCCTAGATATGTTGCTGGAGGAAGCACCAATCTATCAAAATATCAGAGCCTCAGGCATAACTAGAGCCGCTACCCGCCCTGAGCTGTTTCCCTGTGCTGAAGTGATCGGATGGATACTCCAACATGCCGATGCTGATGGAAGAGTGATAAATGATAGCGGGAAAGTGGCTATCGCCTCATTTCAACCCACATATCTTGCGGCAGCCTACAGGTTTCCCCGTGTCCAGCAAGCTCTGACTGATGAATGGTTAAGACAGATGAACAATATCGAGATGGCCAAGAAGCTACTGGTGGCAGGGAAACATTTGAGGAAGAAAGGGAGTGAGGAGTATGACGTACAGAATCTAAGAGCTCCTTATAGATTGATTGCCCTGATGCTGTGCAGAATCTTCGGCATGCCCGATGGCACAGTATACAAGATTCAGTGGGTCCCTATCATTCATTATGTGGCATTTCAGGGAACAGTGTTTGACTGGGCCACTATCCTGTCAGATAGTCTGGCCTCGATGATAAGTACGGCTAAGCCAGGGCTAGCCTTGAAGAAGGCTGAATTCTTCATGTCCTCATATCTGATAGATTGTATTTTGGCCAAGATAGAGTTCCCCAAATTGGGTTGTACATGGGATAGGGCCACCGCCCCGGTCTACATCGCATTCAAGATGTTGTGGGCTCAGAACTACAAGCCCAGCTACAAACTCATCTGTGAGGGGTTCATCATGCCCCTATACGAGAATATGTTTAAGGAAGAACCAAATTGCCTGTCAGAAAATGCTTTGGAAGTCCTTGAGGAGTATGGGGACTTTTACTTTTCAGAACAAGGTACCTACCTGAGAATGTTTGGAGGGACTAAGCCCCCATACATATTGCCGCAATATGCCACAGACTATGTGGTGCTGAAGGAAGCAGTAAGACAACTCTTCTTGGATGGGGTTGGAGCATTGCTCCACAAGCAGCACAAGGCTTCCTTTCCCCCTCTGCCTTTCTGCATCGGCGCTTACAAGTTTTCAGGGGTTGCCTCGGCCAATGAGTTTGTTCAAGAGTTGAAGGCCTTCCACTTCGGTGAGGTCATCTTCCACAGGAACGACAGAAAGGGTAAAGTGGCCGAGCATTGCAAGGGGAACTATGCTCACTTCGAATACTCCCACTACCCTGATGCCGAGGAGGAAGCATTCAGAGGCATCAGCAACATGACTGAGCTACGGATCTGTCGCCAAAGTATCGGAGTAAGCTCTAGCTCAAGCAAGGCCCAGAAGACCTTCCAGCAAAAGGAGAAAGAAGCTAAGGATGCCCGAGCTCAGGAAGAGCTCAGATTAAGAGAAGAGGCAAGGTTACAGCAGGAAGCCGAAGAGGCAAGAAAGCAGCAAGAAACTGAAAATGAAAGACTGCGGAAAGAAGCTGAAGAAGCCCAAAAGCAGAAAGAAGCTGAGCAAGCTGAGGCAGAAAAGAAGGCGGAAGAAGAATTGAAGACAAGGGAAGATGCCCAAGCAGGTGGGTCCGGTGTCCAAGACATGGAGATAGACACCTCTCAAGCAGGTGGCTCTGGTACCCAAAAGGAAGGAGTAGACCCTGCTCAGGAAGTCTGGACCCCACCTATGGAAGAGGACATAGACATCATAAACCGACCAATTGTCCCGTACACCCCATCAGGAAAGCGTACGGTGTCCAAATGGAATGAGTTTGTATATGATAAGAAAAGAAAAGCAATGGTCCTCCAATCAGAAGAGAGGATTAAAAGTCCCTTCCATGAAGACAGTGTTACTCACCGGGAAGTCACTGTCATGCAGAACACGGATCAAGATCCCATTGCTATGGCGTCCGCGGTTATAGCGACAGCAAAGGCATCATTTGCCAATGTAGGCGTTATAGTTAAAGAAAAGATATTAACAAAAAAGAGAGCACGCACGCTGCAACAAAGTGTGGCTGATGAACAAGCCCAAAGAGATATGGTGGTAAACAAGTATAATTGCTTGTACGCTGAGCACAAGGAGCTGTCAAACAAGTACAGCCAGCTGGAGGAGGAAAAGGACCAGCTAACACTTCAAATGATGATTGTGGAAGCAGAGAAGAATGGTGTAGAAGAAAAGGCATCTCTGCTAGAAGCAGACAAGCAAGCATTAGCTGAGCGTTTAGAGCAAGCGGAGAGCAAAACCATAGACCTATCTCCCTTCCATGAGCTCTCATGCAACATCCTGCAGCAAGTATATGGCTCCCAAGAGCTAATCACTGATGAGGTGTGCAAACTCGAGGCCATGGTGGTCAGGCTAAAAGAGATTAATGCGGAAGCCCACAGGCTCAAAGCTAAGAATACCCGTGTCAAGGCAAATGTCATAAGTCAGATGGCATGGAGAGAAGGGAAAGGAGGTTTTCCCCCGCATCTTCCTTTTAAGGTCGTGGACGATTTTAATGAAGATATAGCCTTGTTGGAGTTTGGCAGGAACTGTGCCAACAAGCTGCTAGCCAGTGTGCAGAAAACAACAGATAGAATCAACAACCTGTACCAAAAGCTCAGAGGAGTCCATGACAACTGCACATTGAGTCTCCCCCAGACCCTAGAAGACTTCCCGGAAAAGGAGCAGCGGTTGTCTCAACTGAAAGAAGAGCTAGGCGTCCAGATGGAGTATGTGAAAAATATTGATGTCCTGGCCATGGATGATCTCCAGCATTACATCGGTTCATCAACACTTCACAACCATCTGCTGAAGGAAGCGCATCAAGCTGCTGAAGCAGAAGTCCAAAGCATTAAAACAGAGCTCGGGAAGAATGTGACTTCTCAGAAAATCCTGTTTCCTGCTGCAGCAAACATAATCATAAGGGACACAGGTGTGTGGCACAACTACATAGCAGAGGAGGACAGGAAAGCTGCAGCAGCAGCAGGAGCATCAGTAGATCTGGCAGCCCCTCTCCCAGCAGCCTCTTCCCCAACAATGGCAGAAAGTCTGGCCAGTTCCATTCCCCCTTCCCAATTAGGAGCAGCATCAGCAGGGGATTCGAGGGCCTCTTCCCAGGCAGCACCAGTGACAATCAACTTGGGCGATCCTTTGCCATCAGAAACTCACGCACAGGAATGAAGCAAACTGAATTCAGCTGAACCACTCTCTTCAGCCAGACACGTGCCCAGCAGGGAAAGCTTTGATGTTAGCAAATTGTCTGTTATGTATATTTTGAATATGCAAGGCGTAAGCCATGGGACAGCTGTCCCTAATTTTGTCAAAAAATATTTTTTGTAAAGGAAGTGGCCATTTTGGTGGTCGATTATAGTGGAAATTCCTGTAAATGACAGGTGGGGAATGCTAGGTGTCAGCCCAAAGGGCAAATTTGTAGCTATAAATAGCATCTAGGAAAGATGAGACAGGACTTTTTGCAGAGAACGAAATTTTGGCAAACGATATGAGCTATCTTGTATCGGGTCTGTAAATTGATTTTTCTAATAGAAGCCACGGGAGATGGACGTTTTGCCTGGGATGTTGGATCGCTCTATATTGGACTATTCTAATGACTGCAGTTCTGCATTGTGAGATCATTCTTGACATCTGAACTATTTCTTTGCATTAATGATTTTGCTTCCCCCTGTGCATGCGTTTTTCTCTATTTTGTGAACAGTGAAATGTATTGCTGTAGATTTCTTTGTCTAGATCGAATGGCTAACTGTTCTTTCCGGATAATTCATGTGGCTCATTGTTCATGCCTTTAAATTGCTCCTTGCAGGGATCTTTGAGTTTAATTTCAGTTTTGTTACATCTAGATCTGTTTCTTTATTCTTGTTACATAGATTAAATAATTTTGCTTTCTTCTGTTTATGACTAATAGATGCGTTCTTACAGTTTCTTTTCAGATCTGTTTCTTTATTTGCTTTCTTCTGTTATGAGCAATAGACGCATTCCATGTTGAATGAGAAGCTATCTTCTCAAGATCTGTATCTTGCTGTAGCTTTGGTTGTGAGAAATAATAGCTATCTATTCTTGGTTTACGATACTTGTTACAGCTGATTGCTCCTCCCTTTAGCGTGTTCCCTGCAGGGATAGATAGATTTGTTCTAGTTTTAGGCTTAGACCTGTTTTAATTGCATTTAGTTTAAGTACAATTTAGGCACTTGCATCTCATATAAAAGTCATAAAAAACCCCAAAAGAAAGGTGGATCGGGCCATAACCGGTAGAATCGGATTTAAAGTCCAAAACCACGGTTGCCGGAACCGCTAACCGGACGGATTCCTTACACCAAACGGGAGATAGTCTAATTGGGACCATCTCTCGGGGAGAATCCCTTTCTGATTGATGCTATGATATCCGAGGCATCAACAGTTTTTGGCGCTAGAAGGAGGGCCTGAAGTGCATGGCTGATAGAGGAAAATCTTCCGCGGTCATAGATAACACTGAAATCCCGCTTAAATAAAACATTTCAAACAGCCCAGATCTTGGATTAACAGACCAAGAACGCCTCATTTCTGACCCTGAGCCTCAAGAAGCTTTATACGCTGTCCCTTATACATAAATAGAGGATTTGAGAAGACATACCAGGTCCTACGTTAGACAGCTGGGTGGTTTAAATGCTGTCAAATTCCTCCCTAAGAAAATTACACCTAGAAAGGAGCCACAGTACACCCGGAATTCAATTCTCGTTCAAAGTTTTGAAGAACTGGTAAATCTGACTTTGGAAGAAATTTTCGACACTCTTAACAAGACAGACCAAGAAAATCTTGAAGAAATTACCACTCCCAAAAGTACTCCACAGGATTCACCCTACAACTCTCCTCTGGGGTCTCCACATCCAAACCCAAACATGGCTGTACCTGCTTGGAGAGCAAGGGGGGCGATGAACCTAGCTGGACCATTCCATAATCTGCCTAAAAACCCAGAAAAGGTCTTGCCTAAGTATGATCCAGGGAAAGCCATCTCGGCAGAAGATCACCTCAAGAGTTTTTACTTAGCCCTGAACCTTTTGAATGTACAACATGAAGACGTAGTCTGCAGGTTGTTTCCGTACACATTCGAGCCTAAGGTATCATCTTGGTACTTTAGCCTCCAACCCAGCTCAATCTCTAGTTGGGATGATTTCCAAAAGTGTTTCCTTAAGAAATACGGGAACCAAAAGACTGTGGCCACGCTTATGAAAGAACTCTTATCCATGAGGATGGAGAAGAAGGAAAAGGTTCAAGATTTTAATCAAAGATTCACAACGTTGTTAAATAACTTTAGTGAAGCTAACAAACCCGCAGAAGAGTCTCTGATTGAATACTACACAACAGCTCTTGAAGGTCCAATCGCAATGTTTGTAAAACGATCCAAGAAAACTACCCTGATAGAGAATTTTGAGGAAGCTAGAAAGGTAGAGGAAGAGGCTGATAGCATTGCTAAACATGCCTTAGATATAGAACCAAAACCAGCAGCTAGCAAGAAACCTTTGCTCCTCACGAGAGGCAAAGAAGAGCCATCTACGGACATGGAAAATGTAGTTAAAATGATGCAGAAATTATCTAACAAAATCGTAGATCTCGAGAAAGACAAGGCTGCTAGTACATCTAGGAAACCTTTCAAGCCATTCTACAAAAGAAGGGAAGACGGGGAACAGTCTCATCCACCAATGAACACTGCCCCTGTTTTAAACTTGAATGAGATTGGGATGGAAAATTTATGCACCTTTCACCAAGAACCACACTCGGAGAAAAGCTGCCCACAATGGATCAATTCCATGAGCTTGGTCATGAACCAAATGTTAGATTCTCAGATCCCAGATCAGGATGATCCTCCAGAAGAATCAAGCCCTGAGTTAGAGGAACCAACCCCGGACACTACTATGGTGTTGTGGGATTGGGTACCTATGACTGAATTAGTAGAAGAAGATCACATGGATAGCTCTACCTCTACCATAAATGTTGCCACTCGCAGCAAGGGCCCAATTGCGGATCCTGTACCAGTCACCATTCCCCATAAGCCTAAAATTTCGAAAGATCCGCCTAGGAGGCATATACCAATCATCCCACCACAGCCCAAAGTAAACCAAATAGCTGCCAAATAGCCAAGCGCTGACAACACAGTTCAGCCACCTAAAGTCACAATGAGCAAAACAGATCAGCCAAGTCGAATTGGGAATGAATCCGATATAGGGTATGATATTATCGAAGATATCAAGAAGGTCAAAGCGAACATATCAATATTTGACATGTGTAGCTTGCCCCATCAACGAGACAAACTGATGCATGTTTTACAACCAAAACCCAGCACTACATTAACGGATTCACAAGACAATCCTGAAATTAACGAGGCTAGCATCGGTGGGAAATCCAAATCCCAAACATTGCCATTTTTGTTGACTTTTGAAATTTTTAATCACAACGTTCATAACTGTTTGGTAGACTCTGGAGCTTCTTCAAACGTTATGCCACTGTCAATCTGTAAGAAGATTAATGGGCAGCCCGTGCCATCTCCAGCTCAAATTATCCAATTAGATAGGACTGTTGTTAAAGTAATTGGGGAGATGAAAGATGTTCTAATTAGACTGTCAGCCGACCCTAGAGTTTGTCAATTCATTGACATAATGGTGGTCGATATTCCTGAAGCTTATGGGCTGATTTTGAGTAGGGATTGGTCTACCAAGTTGAGTGGCTACTTTGCTACCGATTGGTCTCATCTATGGCTGCCTTATCAGAACAGGCAGAATCAGATTAAAGTTCTTCGGGAACCTCATATGAAACAAAACGTAACCCAGTTAGAAGAAAAAAATGAAGCCGTAACTTTCTCATCTTCGGTTCTGGGGAATTATTTCTTGGAAATGGATCCGGGTAATTATCTATCTGAAACCATTAGCCATGAATCAGATAAACAGTCCGATCTCCTTCATTTCTATCGGACTGATGATGTTGATTGTAACATAGTCAATTTAGTTGCTAACATAGACCATAAAGAAACTAACTTAGTTGAATCTGAAGATGTTTTTTGGACATTATACTTTGATGGTTCTAAAACTCTGGAAGGATCCGGAGCCGGTTGTGTTCTAATGGATCCGAAAAGAAACAAGTATTTTTTGTCTTGTAGACTAGAATTCGATTGTACTAATAATACCGCTGAATATGAAGCTTTGGTACATGGTTTAAAGAAGGCCATTGGCTTAAATGTTAAGTACCTGAAGGTTTTTGGTGACTCCGAGATAGTTGTCAGACAGGTAAGGGACACCATTCATTGTCTCTCACCGCACTTGAAAGGTTACCAGGCTGAGGTATGGGATTTAATCACGTATTTTGACGCTTTCAATATAAAATCAATTCCTAGATTGCAAAATTCTGCTGCTGATTTGTTAGCAACATCTGCTTCTAGATTAGTGCCGTCAAATAATAAATGCTCAATTGAATTGATTTTCAGGCCTTCCATTCCCGATAACATCACAAATTTCAGGGTCTTCGATGATGATGAACAAATTATCAGCTTCCTGACAAATGAAGATAGCTTCCAAGGAGCTGCAATAGATGAGGAAGAACACGATACTGATTTGATGAAGAAAGACGACGAGAAAGGAAATTTCATGCCAAAGGGGGTAAGATCCCTCGAAATGCTTTTCGATCTTCAAAATAAGTTCAAAAGACCAGCTAATACCAAAACTAACAGCTCATCAATGCAACATGAGCTAGTTAATTTGGGTACCGAGGCAGAACCAAAATTTGTCAACCTTGGCAAATTTTGTTCACCAGGAGAAAGAGATAGGTTCATTAAGTTGTTTAAACAGTACAAGGATGTTTTTGCATGGACCTATGAAGATCTGAAAACATATGACGTCCGCATTATCCAGCATGTTATACCAATGAAAGCGGGTGTCAAACCATTTCAGCAGCAGTTAAGAAGGATGCATCCCACTCTTGAACCACTGATCCAAAAGGAATTAAAGAAGCTCCTGGACGCTAAGATAATCTTCAAGGTTCGGCATTCCGAATGGGTTGCAAACTTGGTTCCCGTAAGGAAGAAGTCAGGAGAGATTAGGCTATGTGTAGACTTCAGAAATTTAAACAAAGCTTCGGATAAAGATAACTACCCCGTACCTTCAATGGAGCAAATCCTCCAAATGGTGTCAGGATCCGAATTATTTTCTCTCCTCGATGGTTTCTCGGGCTATAATCAAGTGTTAGTAGCCGAAGAATATCGTCTCAAGACCACTTTCAGGACTAAGTGGGGAACTTTCGCCTATAGAGGGATGCCATTTGGTCTAATAAATGCAGGAGCTACATTCCAAAGGGCGATGGATATTGCCTTCCGAGGATTGGGTGGGCAATGCGTTGTTGTCTACTTGGATGATGTGACAGTCTTTTCGAAGAAAAGGGAAGATCATGTTGTTCATCTGAGGCATATCTTTGATCGTTGCCGGAAGTATGGCATTTCCTTAAATCCCAAGAAGAGCGTGTTTGCTGTGCCCGAAGGTAAGCTCTTGGGTCATATCATCTCCAAAGGGGGAGTGTCAATCGACCAGGAAAGGGTCCAAGCTATTAATAAGATTCCAATGCCTCACAACAAAAAATCTATGCAGTCTTTCATGGGCACCATCAATTTTGTCCGCAGATTTGTTCCGGATTTTGCACAAATTGTTAAGCCATTGCAACAGATGGTTAAACAAAGCATACAATTCAAGTGGACAGATTTGGAGAAGGACGCATTTAGAGATATCAAGGCAGCTGTAGCTAAAGCCCCTTCCTTAAGAAGTCCAGATTTTGATAAAGATTTCGTCTTGTATACCTTCGCTTCGGATGACTCTCTCGCAGCTGTACTCACGCAAAAGGTGGAGTTGGGGGATGAATACCCAATTTCATTTATGAGCACTGGTCTGCAGGGGGCCGAGCTGAACTATTCCGTGGTGGACAAGCATGCCTATGCGGTCTTCAAAGCAGTCAAGCAGTTTAGGCCATACATTTTGAAGAACAGAACTAAAGTCATAGTCCCCCATCCAGCTGTTAGATCCCTTTTCGTTCAAAAGGAATTGGGAGAAAGGAGAGGGAACTGGGTCACAGCTCTGCAGGAGTATGATTTGGAATTTAAATCGGCTACAATCATCAAAGGACAAGGTCTGTGCAAGTTACTGGCGGGAAACTCGACTGATGAAGAGCACCTTTGGAGAAATGAAGCTGAGTTAAATTCGGTTGAGGTATGCCATATCTTTACAGCTCCCCAGTCATGGTATAGGGATCTAGTGCACTATTTACAGCAAGGATATCTACCCGAGCACTGGAATTCTAAACAAAGAAGGGCACTCCGCTTGAAATCAGCACCCTATCAAATCGTTGATGGGGTTCTTTTCAGAAAGAATTATGATGGAGTCCTTCTTAGGTGTTTGGAAAAGGAGGATGCAAACAAAGTTGTCAAAGAATTGCATGATGGCCCCGCAGGTGGCCATTATTCAGGAGAGACAACAGCACACAAGATACTGAGAGCTGGTTATTATTGGCCCACTTTGTTCTGAGATGCCCACACATACGCATGAAACTGTGATGTATGTCAAAGAAGCGCTGGGAAGTTACCTAAGGCCGCAGGCCCATTGCAGCCGGTCATCATCTCTGAACCTTTTGAGCAATGGGGCATAGATGTTATCGGAGAAATAAATCCAAATTCTTCATTGCAACATCGATACATCCTAACGGCTACCGATTACTTCACCAGGTGGACGGAGGCCATCCCGTTGCGCAAGATCAATGAAGACGCAGTCATCAGCGTCCTGAAAGAGAACATCATAACCAGGTTTGGGGTTCCAATTTCCCTTGTTTTCGATAATGCTACTTATTTTTCATCTTGAAAGATAAATGAATTTGTTTATGAATGGGGAATTAAGTTGCATTATTCAGCCAATTACTACCCTCAGGGAAACGGATTAGTTGAATCCTCAAACAAGAATCTGATTCGGATCCTTAAGAAAACTGTGATAGAAAACCAGAGAAGTTGGCATGTGGCTCTCCCAAACGCCTTATGGGCAGATAGGGTAACCCCGAAAAATGCTTTAGGTGTCTCCCCTTTCACTCTTGTCTATGGCAAGGAAGCCATACTTCCCCCAAACATCTTGCTGCCATCCTTGCAATTGTCCCAAGCCTCGCGGGGTTCTGGTAGCCAAGCCTTACAATCCAGGATCAACACCCTGCTTCAACTGGAAGAAGCCCGACACAAAGCTAAAGATCGATTCCATCGACACCAGGATATAGTTAAGAGATGGTTCGATAAGAGGAAATCCGGCAAGAGGGATTTTGAAGTCGGGGATTTAGTCCTGAAATGGGACCATAATCATGAAGGCAAAGGAATGCATACGAAATTTCAACATCTATGGGTAGGCCCGTACCAAATTTCTGCAAAATTAGGCCCATCCACTTATAAATTGACAAATCTTGAGGGAGAGGAAGTAGCCCTTCCTCTCAATGGCCTCGCTCTGAAACAATACTTCGCATAGTCTCCTCGAGACTTCCTGT
This sequence comes from Larix kaempferi, assembly GCA_027924585.1. Classification (NCBI taxonomy): domain Eukaryota; kingdom Viridiplantae; phylum Streptophyta; class Pinopsida; order Pinales; family Pinaceae; genus Larix; species Larix kaempferi. Next base: position 804,330 of record BSBM01000486.1, on the reverse strand, counting down.
ACATAAATAAAGTTGTCTTTTCGCTTTCGCTTTCAGCTGTTTTATTTTTCGTCCATGTTGTTTCTTTCTTGGTTATTTGAACTTTTCGACAAGTTTTGCTTTCTGAAGGCCCCCTTGTTGTTGAGTTTCCCGTTGAAGATAGCTCTCTCGAAGAAAACTTGCAACCCATGAGTCTGGAACCCTGCTCACTAAACCCGGTCTGCTGTGCTCTCGCTGAAATGTTCAAAAGGGGGGGAAGCCTACCCTGCTAGTCACACTAATCCTGTTTAATAGCAGAGACCCATGGCCATCTTCACTACTATCGTTGGGCTCCACCCACTCTCACACTTTAAAGGCATCTCAAGAAGGTTACCTAAGTTGGACCCATGGAAAGTGGCGCCTCTCGAGGACATAGGGTATTGAGATGACTCCATGCGGCAGATTTAAAAGCCAAAATTCAAGAGTCTGTTTTCCAGGGATTCTCACCTCAATTAAAGCATGGCTGAGACAAAAGCAAAAAAGACATGTAAAATCAAGAAGGTTGTCCAAAAGGCCCCAGCTCAAAATGGGATCCTCTCCGTCCGTGAAGTTTGATCAAATCAATAAAATCTCTAACTCACACAAAAGGACATTATGGATTGAGGAGCCCAAATCAAAGATCATGTCCAAAAGAAAATATCCCTGGAAGGCTCAAACAGCTAAGCTGTCCAAAGTACAAGCATCCCAAAGGGTGCCAGCAGCATGGGAATGAGGAACAAGAACAATAATGTCCACGAGAAAGTGTTGCAAATCCTGTGGAGTCCGGCAGTAGTGACCATTTGAGAGATGACCCTCCTAAAATGAATCTCATATGCTGGCCCTCTGAGAGTGGTGAAGATGTATCGGTCAAAGCTCCCCTTTCCCTAATGGCTAGCAGGAAAAGTGCCTCTTTCCCCCGCATGAGTATAAAATGCTCAGTTGAGTAGTGCACCCGAGGTGAATGTTTTAATGAGGTTCCGGACCGTGAAGAGGAATTTTTCAGAGATCTGTGTTCGCCAGCGACTCGCCATTGTTGTTGCGGCAACATCCCTCCCCAAAATTTTGTACATATTGGGGCCCCTCCTTTTTGTTTTTTGCAGAAAGTTTGCTTAAGAAGCCATCCCAGCCGTCAGCTCTGTTTTCAACATAAGGTTTTACCCCCCTGCTGAACATCTTGCCATCAATCCTTCCATGTTTTCCCCAAAGGGACAAAGAGGAACTTAGAACTTTTCCCAATAGCTTGTAATCCCTCAGGCTGTCTCCCCGAGATTCTGAAAGAACCAAACGTCCAACCTTTCCGGAGGAAAGACTTAGATTTCCTTTGTCAAAAGCATAAACCGTGAAAAAAATTACGGAAACCTTCGGAGTTTTCCTCCCGAAATAGCGGGGCTCATTCACCCTAAATCTTCCGAAAGGGACTTAGAGAACTTTTAGTTTCGTTTTAATAGCTCCCGACACGACGGGGGAATTCAGCGAAATCGCCCGAAACGGCGGAAGCCGCCGTGATATCTTCCCGAAAAGAAACTCAGATTTTGGCCATAAGCTGCGGTAACCGTTGGTGAAACCTTGCCGAAACAGCGGAACGATTCAACTCTGTCTCCCGAAACGGCGGAAGCCATTCGCATTTGCTTGCCGAAATAACACGAAGAAATTCATTAACTTCTTCCGGAATTGTGAAAGGACTTGGAATACCTTAAAAGAACTTTCTAGAACAAGCCGAGGAAGCTTCGCGGAAGCTTTCAACATTCCGTTCCGAAATTATGGAGGCTCTCGGGCTACCTTTTTAAACAAAAAATTAAAGATTCCGTTCCGAAACGGCGGAAGCCGCTGAGGAATTGCTTCTGAAACGGCGGAGGCCATTCTCATAAACCGCCCGTCCAAGCCTTCCGAAGTAGATAACACTTGGAAACTTCTCAATGTTTAAAATCTGCGGAGCAATTCAAGCTACCCTCCCCGAAACGGCGGAAGCCATCCGCATAAGTCCCGCGGAGGAATTCACGTTTTCCTTCCGAAACTATGAAAAGGACTTAGAAATTTTTCAAGAAGCTATCGCGGAAGCCTTCAGCCTTTGCTCCCGAAACCGCGGAAACCTTCGGGCTACCCTCCCGAAACGGCGGAAGCCAATCGCTTAAACCACTCGGCAAAGGACTCCGAAGTGACCCCGGGTAAATGTGCGGAAGAATATATCATTTGCTCCCGAAACGGCGGGAGCTGCTCGTCTAAAGCGCCCGAAGAGACTTAGAAAAAAACTTCGAAAAAACATGCGGGAGCCTTCAAGTCTTCCTTCCGAAACGGCGGAAGCCATTCACAAAAGCCTTCCGAGACTAGCGGGAGCCTTCGCCATACCTTCCCGAAGATCAATGAGACTTTGAAAGTTTTTGGTTTGCGGAAGCTTTCGCAAATAGCTCCCGAAAGGGCGGGAGCCTTGGCGTTACTCGTCCGCAACGCGGGGGTCTTTCACGGAAGGCTTCGAGTTTCCTTTCGGCGATGCGCCCCGAAACGGCGGGAAATTTCGTTGAACCCTTCCGCAACGGCGGATACGATTCGCAATCTGGTTCCGTGAATGGCGGTCGCACGGAAATCGAGGTATCTTGTCATGACCGCGGCGGGCGGCGTATTTAAGCCACGGTCTAATTGCGCCAACTACCAACCTTAATGCTCGCACGTGCCCGTTTTTTATAAAATACGGTGGGGGCCCGAACCAATGCACCATTGTTTTCGAATTGGCCAACGACGTGCGACGCCGTGCAAATCGCTCCAGCTCACCTCGCTCATCCGTGCTCGCGGCCACCTCGCTCAAGCGATCCCCACGGTGCCAGGGATAAATCAAGATGCCGAAAACCGGTAAGAAGAAAGCTAAGATGACAGAAAAGAAGCCTGCCCCTCTCAAGATTGAAACCTCGCTCCAGGACACTAGGTGCACCACTGGTGTCCCTCCAGAAATCAGATGGGATGACATCTATAGAATGATCAGGGACCAAGAAATCCCAGATATGTTGCTGGAGGAAGCACCAATCTATCAAAATATCAGAGCCTCAGGCATAACTAGAGCCGCTACCCCGCCCTGAGTTGTTTCCCTGTGCTGAAGTGATCGGATGGATACTCCAACATGCCGATGCTGATGGAAGAGTGATAAATGATAGCGGGAAAGTGGCTATCGCCTCATTTCAACCCGCATATCTTGCGGCAGCCTACAGGTTTCCCCGTGTCCAGCAAGCTCTGACTGATGAATGGTTAAGCCAGATGAACAATATCGAGATGGCCAAGAAGCTACTGGTGGCAGGGAAACATTTGAGGAAGAAAGGGAGTGAGGAGTATGACGTACAGAATCTAAGAGCTCCTTATAGATTGATTGCCCTGATGCTGTGCAGAATCTTCGGCATGCCCGATGGCACAGTATACAAGATTCAGTGGGTCCCTATCATTCATTATGTGGCATTTCAGGGAACAGTGTTTGACTGGGCCACTATCCTGTCAGATAGTCCTGGCCTCGATGATAAGTACTGCTAAGCCAGGGCTAGCCTTGAAGAAGGCTGAATTCTTCATGTCCTCATATCTGATAGATTGTATTTTGGCCAAGATAGAGTTCCCCAAATTGGGTTGCACATGGGATAGGGCCACCGCCCCGGTCTACATCGCATTCAAGATGTTGTGGGCTCAGAACTACAAGCCCAGCTACAAACTCATCTGTGAGGGGTTCATCATGCCCCTATACGAGAAAATGTTTAAGGAAGAACCAAATTGCCTGTCAGAAAATGCTTTGGAAGTCCTTGAGGAGTATGGGGACTTTTACTTTTCAGAACAAGGTACCTAACTGAGAATGTTTGGAGGGACTAAGCCCCCATACATATTGCCGCAGTATGCCACAGACTATGTGGTGCTGAAGGAAGCAGTAAGACAACTCTTCTTGGATGGGGTTGGAGCATTGCTCCACAAGCAGCACAAGGCTTCCTTTCCCCCTCTGCCTTTCTGCATCGGCGCTTACAAGTTTTCAGGGGTTGCCTCGGCCAATGAGTTTGTTCAAGAGTTGAAGGCCTTCCACTTCGGTGAGGTCATCTTCCACAGGAACGATAGAAAGGGTAAAGTGGTTGAGCATTGCAAGGGGAACTATGCTCACTTCGAATACTCCCACTACCCCTGATGCCGAGGAGGAAGCATTCAGAGGCATCAGCAACATGACTGAGCTACGGATCTGTCGCCAAAGTACCGGAGTAAGCTCTAGCTCAAGCAAGGCCCAGAAGACCTTCCAGCAAAAGGAGAAAGAAGCTGAGGATGCCCGAGCTCAGGAAGAGCTCAGATTAAGAGAAGAGGCAAGGTTACAGCAGGAAGCCGAAGAGGCAAGAAATCAGCAAGAAACTGAAAATGAAAGACTGCGGAAAGAAGCTGAAGAAGCCCAAAAGCAGAAAGAAGCTGAGCAAGCTGAGGCAGAAAAGAAGGCGAAAGAAGAATTGAAGACAAGGGAAGATGCCCAAGCAGGTGGGTCCGGTGTCCAAGACATGGAGATAGACACCTCTCAAGCAGGTGGCTCTGGTACCCAAAAGGAAGGAGTAGACCCTGCTCAGGAAGTCCGGACCCCACCTATGGAAGAGGACATAGACATCATAAACCGACCAATTGTCCCGTACACCCCATCAGGAAAGCGTACGGTGTCCAAATGGAATGAGTTTGTATATGATAAGAAAAGAAAAGCAATGGTCCTCCAATCAGAAGAGAGGATTAAAAGTCCCTTCCATGAATACATTGTTACTCACCGGGAAGTCACTGTCATGCAGAACACGAATCAAGATCCCATTGCTATGGCGTCCGCGGTTATAGCGACAGCAAAGGCATCATTTGCCAATGTAGGCGTTATAGTTAAAGAAAATATATTAACAAAAAAGAGAGCACGCACGCTGCAACAAAGTGTGGCTGATGAACAAGCCCAAAGAGATATGGTGGTAAACAAGTATAATTGCTTGTACGCTGAGCACAAGGAGCTGTCAACAAGTACAGCCAGTTGGAGGAGGAAAAGGACCAGCTAACACTTCAAATGATGATTGTGGAAGCAGAGAAGAATGGTGCAGAAAAAAAGGCATCTCTGCTAGAAGCAGACAAGCAAGCATTAGCTGAGCGTTTAGAGCAAGCGGAGAGCAAAACCATAGACCTATCTCCTTCCATGAGCTCTCATGCAACATCCTGCAGCAAGTATATGGCTCCCAAGAGCTAATCACTGATGAGGTGTGCAAACTCGAGGCCATGGTGGTCAGGCTAAAAGAGATTAATGCGGAAGCCCACAGGCTCAAAGCTAAGAATACCCGTGTCAAGGCAAATGTCATAAGTCAGATGGCATGGAGAGAAGGGAAAGGAGGTTTTCCCCCCGCATCTTCCTTTTAAGGCCGTGGACGATTTTAATGAAGATATAGCCTTGTTGGAGTTTGGCAGGAACTGTGCCAACAAGCTGCTAGCCAGTGTGCAGAAAACAACAGATAGAATCAACAACCTGTACCAAAAGCTCAGAGGAGTCCATGACAACTGCACATTGAGTCTCCCCCAGACCCTAGAAGACTTCCCGGAAAAGGAGCAGCGGTTTGTCTCAACTGAAAGAAGAGCTAGGCGTCCAGATGGAGTATGTGAAAAAGATTGATGTCCTGGGCCATGGATGATCTCCAGCATTACATCGGTTCATCAACACTTCACAACCATCTGCTGAAGGAAGCGCATCAAGCTGTTGAAGCAGAAGTCCAAAGCATTAAAACAGAGCTCGGGAAGAATGTGACTTCTCAGAAAATCATGTTTCCTGCTGCAGCAAACATAATCATAAGGGACACAGGTGTGTGGCACAGCTACATAGCAGAGGAGGACAGGAAGGCTGCAGCAGCAGCAGGAGCATCAGTAGATCCGGCAGCCCCTCTCCCAGCAGGCCTCTTCCCCAGCAATGGCAGAAAGTCTGGCCAGTTCCATTCCCCCTTCCCAATTAGGAGCAGCATCAGCAGGGGATTCGAGGGCCTCTTCCCAGGCAGCACCAGTGACAATCAACTTGGGCGATCCTTTGCCATCAGAAACTCACGCACAGGAATGAAGCAAACTGAATTCAGCTGAACCACTCTCTTCAGCCAGACACGTGCCCAGCAGGGAAATCTTTGATGTTAGCAAATTGTCTGTTATGTATATTTTGAATATGCAAGGCGTAAGCCATGGGACAGCTGTCCCTAATTTTGTCAAAAAATATTTTTTGTAAAGGAAGTGGCCATTTTGGTGTCGATTATAGTGGAAATTCCTGTAAATGATAGGTGGGGAATGCTAGGTGTCAGCCCAAAGGGCAAATTTGTAGCTATAAATAGCATCTAGGAAAGATGAGACAGGACATTTTGCAGAGAACGAAATTTTGGCAAACGATATGAGCTATCTTGTATCGGGTCTGTAAATTGATTTTTCTAATAGAAGCCACGGGAGATGGACATTTTGCCTGGGATGTTGGATCGCTCTATATTGGACTATTCTAATGACTGCAGTTCTGCATTGTGAGATCATTCTTGACATCTGAACTATTTCTTTGCATTAATGATTTTGCTTCCCCCTGTGCATGCGTTTTCTCTATTTTGTGAACAGTGAAATGTATTGCTGTAGATTTCTTTGTCTAGATCGAATGGCTAACTGTTCTTTCCGGATAATTCATGTGGCTCATTGTTCATGCCTTTAAATTGCTCCTTGCAGGGATCTTTGAGTTTAATTTCAGTTTTGTTACATCTAGATCTGTTTCTTTATTCTTGTTACATAGATTAAATAATTTTGCTTTCTTCTGTTTATGACTAATAGATGCGTTCTTACAGTTTCTTTTCAGATCTGTTTCTTTATTTGCTTTCTTCTGTTATGAGCAATAGACGCGTTCCATGTTGAATGAGAAGCTATCTTCTCAAGATCTGTATCTTGCTGTAGCTTTGGTTGTGAGAAATAATAGCTATCTATTCTTGGTTTACGATACTTGTTACAGCTGATTGCTCCTCCCTTTAGCGTGTTCCCTGCAGGGATAGATAGATTTGTTCTAGTTTTAGGCTTAGACCTGTTTTAATTGCATTTAGTTTAAGTACAATTTAGGCACTTGCATCTCATATAAAAGTCATAAAAAACCCCAAAAGAAAGGTGGATCGGGCCATAACCGGTAGAATCGGATTTAAAGTCCAAAACCACGGTTGCCGGAACCGCTAACCGGACGGATTCCTTACACCAAACGGGGAGATAGTCTAATTGGGACCATCTCTCAAGGAGAATCCCTTTCTGATTGATGCTACGATATCCGAGGCATCAACAGATCTCTTACTGGAAATGGTCCTTTTCTCTTTTTTAGGTCTAGAGAGTGTTGAGATCCTTTGTGGTCAACTTTCTTGAGATGACCTATTCTTCTTCTTTTGGTATGGGTGGCCAAAGCTTGGTCATCCTCTTTGAGAAGAGCTTCTCTGTTGGCTACCCTAGCTTCTTCTTGAACACAATCCTCCCATACTATATCAAAATTCATGCTCTCTTTCCTGGCACACATGGTTTGTATGAAGGATTCCGAGGTCTAGTGAGACCATTGAGAGCAGTCATCATAAGTTCATCCTAATCAAGAGTATCACCAATTGCATCTAGTTGTTCCTTGATTTGTGAAACCCTTTAGAAGTAGTCTTGAATGGATTCTCCTTTGTGCATCTTGGTACTCTTCAATTGAGTCCCTTAGATTCATCTTCCTATTGATGTTCTTTCCTTCATACATTCTTCCTAGGGCATCATACATTTCCTTTGGAGTCTTCTTGGAGGCCACTTAGGGAATCAAGTGGTCTTTAATAGAATCAGCTATGATTCTCTTTACCCTAATCAAATCCTTCCTGTGCTTTTCTTTGGCTTCATCTCCTTCTGGTTCTGCAACTTCTTCCTTGATATAATGAGCAAGATCATTCTCTTCAAGAATGAGACCAATTCTGTATTTCCATGCCCGGAAATTCTCTATACCTTCTAGCTTGTCTTCAAGCTTAGTGTTTGGAGCCATCTTCTCTTGGGGGAGTCCAAGAGACAGAGTAGACTTACCTGGAAATGTTACTTTTCACTTTTCCGGAATCTGGAATATAATTTTATCGCACTTTTGGTAGAATTAGGGTTTGACTTTCCCGAAGTTCTACCCAACCAAAAAGTTCAATCTAGGGCTCAAAAGAATGGTCTTCAGAAAGGCTATCCAGCCATGTAATCAAAATTCCAAAATGCCAACATTTTTTTCTGAACCCAAATTCTGACTTATTGCACTTTTGGTAGAATTAGGGTTTTGATTTCCTGGAGTTCTACCCAACCAAAAAGTTCAATCTAGGGCTTAAAAGAAAGGTATTGAAGAGGGCTATCTAGCCATGTAACCAAAATTCAATAATACCAACTTTTTGTTGAAACCCTAACTTTCACCGGAGAGAGAGAGAGAGGTATTCTTACCTTGTGAAAGATGTCCTATTCAGTCTAGCTCTGATACCATGTTAAGTTTAAACCAAATAGACTATCAAGATCACTGAAAGAAACATAATCACAAGATAGACACAGAATATACCCTGGGAAACCCTCATGGGGTAGAAAACCCAACAAAGCTTTCCTCAATAAGATGATCAACCAAAATACAAGATGTGCTCCCTCCTACTTTGTCTCCTTAGCAAATCTCCCAGACAAGTGCGCTATCTTTCACAAGTGAGTGAGTGTATCAAATGAGGAACATACCTCCTCTATTTATACACTACACTAACATGTATTTTACACAAGTACATGTAAGCTCGTATTTAACCATTAGGTTAAATACCCTATTATAACTGACTGGGCCGACCCCCACATGGTAGGTCTAATAACCCTAGTTACCACAACCAATCCGAAGGAATAAACATCTCCGGATTCATAGTATAATCACATCGGAGGTATGGAACATCTCCGGAATAAATAATATACAAATATAATATTCTTAGAAGTTACGATATTCAACAGTTAGGGAGTTGGAAAGGGGTTGTTAGGGGGTTGGGGCGTGTGTTACGGCATTTGGGGGCTCTTAGGGAGTTGCATATGGGGTGTGGGTGATTAGGGGTAGGGAGGGTTAGGGAGTTGGAGAGGGGTTGTTAGGGGGTTAAGGAGGGGGTGTTAGAGAGTTGGAGAGGTGGCATTAGGGGGTCAGAGAGGGGTGTTAGGGGCCTAATTTATGGAATAAAATATGCTTTGAAAAACATATACGTATTTTGGTTCTCTAAAACGTGTACATGTTTTGGTTCTCTAAAATGTGTACACATTTTAGAGAACAAAAATGCGTACTTGTTTTGTTCTCCTAGCCTTCGTGGTATCCCACTTGGATGCCTCGAGATTTCCCATTCATGTGTTTAATAAATGTGTACACGTTTTTGAATTCTATAACAAGAATGTGTTTTGCAAAACATCCTTTGCATATAAAAGGTTCCCCAACTTTGTGCAAGGGCCCACATGCAATAACATTTGGCTGGTTGTAAATTGATGCTAAACTTAAGTTGTTGCTTCTCAAGATTGGCTAGAAGTCACAAAGTATGTAGGGTTAGTATGTGTTCAGAAACACGAGCAAGAGCCAATTCAATATTTTTTTTAAGACATGGAAGGATCTTATGTGGGGAACTACATTTGGTGGCATTATAAGGTATGCTCACTTTTTCTAGCATTTCTAACCATGGAAAACTAGTACATATGCCACAAGTGACCAAAATAGTAAAATATGTCTGTGATAGATAAGAAAAGGCTTCTACAAATTTTCATAATAATAATAGTAATAATAACAATGATAATAATCAATTTTTTAGGTCATGGCCTAGAAGGGAAACAAACTATTCTATATGAGACTTCCTTGTTTTTGGGACTCCCTCTAGGCATCTATTTGACTACTTAGTCTAAGAGGTGTGTGTAACCTACCACCCTCTGCATATTGTGATTTGTTTGCTTCTCTATTAATTCATCCCATATATGTTTATTGTATAGATATGATTAATGATTATTACCTACCAAGCATTTAGATTAAGCATGGAAGAATAGAAAAGTGACTAAAGTTTCATGGGGACAGGGAGCTCGTAATTTATTTTCAAAGAGAAACAAGATAGAAGCCTTTAAAAATCATATTTTACCATGTGAATAAGTTGTTATCACCTGTTAGTATTTCAGCTAACAATAATCTGTACCATTTTTTTCAATAAAGATTATGTGAGTGAATATCATTTTTATTAAGTACTCTTATATGACTTACCTGTAATCTCCACGGTATATATTTTCTTAGGCCTATTTTTCTGTTCACTTTTCTAAGTTCTAATGTTCATTCATGCTTCTTAGGTGATTGTATGTCATCTTATTTTCCATGGCATTTTTTCTAGGTATGTGAATCACTTGTGCCAAATTATCATCCTTCTATAACTTTTGTAGTAGTTCAAATGTGCCACCATGCGTTATTTGCTTGCAATCATAATCACAAAAACACTACTAGTAAGAGTGGCAATATTCTGCCATGTAAATGAAATATTTTTTTTTTCTCCATCTCTATGCTCGTATTTTTCCATACGGCACCTAGAAAATTTTCCATCATTGAATTTGATTGTTATGGATTCCAAAGTATCGCATCCAACGAAATTTGTTTTTTTCCTCTACGGTCATGCTGGTATTCAAGCAAACAATATTTAAAACTAATAAATTACAATATTCCATGAGTATGGAAGAAAATATTTTCCATTGATATGATTTTATAAATAATTTTTAGGTAGGCTTCTAAGCTATACCAACAGTTACAATAAAATATTTATTCATTTAAATATTTTCTTTCAACTTCTTATTTGAAGAGAACCTAATTTGTATACTTGAACATTACAAAAAGAAAAATTGCATCAACATATACATCATCTGATGCATGGCGTGTTCATCACTTCTATTGTGGGAAGGTAGAAATTAGTATCTTTAAGGCTATAGAGGACTCTTTATATTTCTGTTTGGGGAACGAACAATTGGTAAATACACCCATTTTTTTCGTAGGTGAATATTCAAAGTAATTGAATATACCAATTAGCTATAGAGGAATCTTTATCTTTCTGTTTTAAAATTTTGTTCGTTATATGAAGTTGCAGAGCAGTTGCAAATGTATGATGGTACTTTTTGTCAATAAACATTCATCTTTTATCTAATTAATTTGATCTTACTTGCAATAGATACTTGGAGAATTAAATAAAAAATATCACTTATTTACTAATGAGAATCCTTACGTTATATTCCTTGCATAACACAATTTGGTTAAATGTTCATTGGAAGAAATTGAGAATACCTGTTTTTATATGGTTTGCATTCTAGGTATTGCAATTAAGAAGGTAAAGTTACATATAAAAGTCATTCTAAACACAGAGATAGGTGAAATACACATTTTAATATTTGGTTTCAGACATTAGCCAATACAATTAATATTTTAGGTACATTCATATAATGGAGGAAAAAAAAAATTTGTATTTTGCAACTGTTTGACCAACATTATCGTTTTTTCCATCTTAATGAATGGAACTTTGTTTTAATCCACTTTCAGACTAAATCAACGACATGCACTATAAAATATTATGTGCTCAACCTACTACATGTAACCTACATTTTTAGCTTATTCATGCAATATTCTTAGACATATTTGGTATTTGGATCAACCTAATTCTGCTACATCTGAAGTGATCTTATTTTTTTTATATAGATATTTATTGTTATGTTTGTAGAAATTTATAAGGCTATAGGCTTGTAGAAACGAACAAAATCAAATACTGCTAAAGCAAAAGTTGGAGTTAAAACCCATTATATAATAGAATCAAAACTATATACTAAGAACATATAGGGATGTATAACCACTGAAGGATCTGACCCCAAAACCTTTTGGGCACACCTTATAGCACTCAAGCACTTGAGCTAGCCCACCAGGTTAAAATTATTATTATTATTAATTTGAAAAAAAAAAAACATTTTTTTTACTTCATGAAATTTTCATAAACTATTTTTTTAAAAGCTTTTAATAAATTTTTTTTAAATCATAAAAACTTCAAAAATAACAAAACCAATTATAAAAATATAAAAATAAATTATTTTTTTTTTAAATTTTTTTATTTTTTAATTTCAAATTAAATAATTATTAAAAAAAAATTCCTCCCTTCCCCTCCCCTCCCATTTTTTTAAAAGCTTTTAATAATTTTTTTTAAATCATAAAAACTTCAAAAATAACAAAACCAATTATAAAAAAATAAAAATAAAAATATTTTTTTATAATTTTTTTATTTTTTAATTTCAAATTGAATAATTATTAAAAAAAAAATCCTCCCTTCCCCTCCCCTCCCATATCCCCCCACGCGAGAGGTTGAGGAAGGGAGAGGGGGGAGGATGGGGGTGGACTTTTTGGTTTCAATTTGTTTTTGAATTTTTAATAATAATATAATTTGGATTAACAAAATTCATTAATAAGTTTTAAAAAAATAGTTTTTTTATTTTTATTTGTTTGTTTGTTTTCATTTTTTTAAAATTTAAGTAAATTTTAAAATTTTAAAAAATTTTGTATTTAAAAAAAAAAAAATCATTTTGAATTATTTTTACATGTGTGTTTTATTTTATTTTTTTTAAACATTGTTTTTATAAATTGTATAGCTTTTTCAAAAAATTTATAATGTTGTAATTTTTTTTTATAAATTGCATAACTTTTTTAAAAATTTTATAATGTTGTAATTTTTTATTGATTTTTTTTTGTTTTATAATTTTATAATTTCTTGTTTCATTTTTTTTTTTTAATTTTATTCTTTTAAAATGATTGTTTTCAAATTTTATCCTCGAATAAAATGAGGGTGACTCTAGGAGGTCCATTTTTCCATGTGGGGTTGATTTAGGGTTTCAATTGCAAAGACACCACTCGTGGTCCCCTAAAAAGGGGGGGAATATTGGAATCTTTAGTTTTCAAAATAGAGGTAAAAATAGTTACTAAATGTCACCTCCAAAAAACAATGAGAACTCTTGCAGGTTCTCGTTCTATGGTATATTGTGTTTTAACTGGGAAATATCCCAGCTCTTTTATATTTCTTTTGTGGAATCTCGAAAGGTGTTATACAAAGAGTCTCTGTTTTGGGTCTTGTGGATGTACAATTTACATTGTCACGTGTATCTTTTGGAATTGGAGGTTGGAAATCTAGAATTGGGTCTTGTGGATGTACAATTTGTACCTCTTTCCCTAAATGTGTTGGCTCATAGAGTTTGAGATTGTTGACATTGAATGCATCATTTATACTGAGATGAACATGTAAATCAAGGTAGGTGGCTTTATGTCCAAAGGCTTGCATAATAATTTAAGGTGCACACTAAATGGATTTGAGCTTGTGATGTTGTTAATGCTTTAACCATTGTCTCTTTAGATGTAGTGAATCTTTGTCTCCTACCTAGTTCAATAATACTAGATCCCATGCCTATCATGTAAAGCCTTGCAGTTGATTGTGTTTTTAGAACTATGTATATGATCTCCATGTACATCTACAGTAAGTGCCATAGGAAGTGGCTTGTGTGGTTCTTAAATTTTGCCACTATGTATTATCTCTTAGAGATGAAAGGGAAAGGAAAATTTCATATGGTGCAAGTGGCTTAAAACCACAATAAAGCATGGATGGCCTAAATATGCATATGGTGTGATAATATAATTATGTTGAATGCTATAGAGATTCATGTCTCATTGCCGAGTATCCAAAAGGTAGATGCAAAGTGGGAAACTAGTGTCCTTCACATCGCATTTTGGCCATCAAACCATGGATGGATGGAAGTAGAAAACATCAACTAACAACCCAACATTTTCTATAGGAATTTCTAAAAATTTCTAAGAAAGTGGATATCGCTATTAGAAGCAATTGTGAATAGTAACCCATAGTGTGTATATACTTTGAGAAAGTGATTTTTCAGCATCAATGAATTTTCTTTCCAGCCTGTAAGGAATGAAGATTTCCATTTCAAGGATCAACAATAAAGTTCTAAACACACCACTATAAAATTGCAATAAGGAATGAAGATTGCCATTTCAAGGATCAACAATAAAGTCCTAAACACACCACTGTAAAATTGCAATCATCTTTTCCTTTGGTTTCGAATGTTCTTGTAGGGTTAAATTTACAATATAAAGTCTTATTTATAGTATTCATTGTCTCACTATATCTCTATGAATACTATATCTTCTATTACCAGAGTATATAGAAGGTAGAATATTGATATTGCCCCAGTAGTTTGCATTGAGCTTTAAGGACTTTTAGGATGTTTAAGTAGTCTAGCATGGGATATATTCATATTCATAATCTTATTGGATATATTAGCATGGATGTACTTTCACTTTGTACATGATAATGGTATATATATGTCATCTTCCCTTTGTGTTGGTTAAATGCTAATAACTAATAAGGATATAATAAAGTTGTTGATATTTTGATGGATTATTTACTCAGAAAAGACTTTGAAGGGTTAGTGATATATTTGAGTTTATTATTGATAATGTTATTTTTTTGTAGAACTCTCCTCATTAATAAGCAATTACCACTTCTTGGATTCCATGTTTTTATAAATAGTGAATCCAATTCCACATATATATTTCAATAGACATTAGAACTTGAATATATGTTTGTAATTTTGTGTGTGGCATAAGTCTACATCCATCCTTGATCATCACGTTTAATTTATCGTTTAACTAGTTGTAGTTATTCTTTTTATCCACTATGCCATTGGTGTCATTAATAAGATAACAATTTATTTATTTTTTCAGTGCTTTAGGTAATGGTTGCTATTTTATTGAATTAAACATTAGTACTTGTCCAAAGCAAAGATTTATTGCTTTAAACAGGATCTTATTATTGATTTGTAGGATAACTAGGATGGAAGCTTGAGGCTACTTTTTGTTGTAATTTGGCATACTAATATAGAAGCAAGTTGTCCTCGGTCATATTTTATTGAGTCTAATAGCATAAGAAACCTAAGGATGGTACACTACAGGTTATATCACATATTTATAGATATTTTGTATGGGATAAAATATCCTCATTGCAGTGGCTAGGTAGTGTTGGATAAGATGGTTCGGGTTGAAGCAACTTGGTAAAGAGTTTTTTCATTAGCAGTTAACAAATGTCAGATTTGTACTCCTTTGGTTTCAAGATATTTGTACTATGAAAGTTAAGAATAAGAAATAGCTTATTTATTTATAAAACAATTATTTATGGAAATGATTATAGCACTTACCAAATGCTGGAGCAACTGAGTTCCATTTGTTTCCTACTAGAAAGATTGAAAGTTGTTGCAGTTAGTAGCAATAAACTCTGAGATTTTGTTTAGTTGATGAACACTTAGCAAATGCTGGAGCAAGTAAGTGCCATTTTTTCTTACTGAAAAGCTGGAAAGTTGTTGCAATTAGGAATAGTAAGCTCTAATATTTTGTTTAGTTGATAAACACTTACTAAATGATGGAGCAACTAAGTGACATTTGTTTCTTACTAGAAAGGTGGGAAGCTATTGTAGTTAACATCAATAAAATATGAGATTTTTTTCAGCTAAATGTGGCAAGATCGACATATCATTCACCTTTTTGGGGAAATCGATAGTTAAACTTATCTCTCCACCAAAATATTGAAAGATAAAGTGATGAATCTTACTTTTACTGTGTCATCATTAAGACTTTTTTTATATTATATTTAGATAACTTATTTTTGGCAAGTAGAAACCTTCATTTTTCCCACTTTCTCTCCACTTCCTAGATATATCTAAACTAAATTATCATTATCTTATGCTTTAATTTTTATATTATTTACATTAGTCGTTCCAAATCCTTTTTTCCCTTACTCCTATTGATAAAGTGGTCTCTCACTTTTACTGTATACCTTTTTGTTTTCGTTTTATTAAGGATTATACAATAACACATTATTTCTCACTCCCAAGGAAAAAAAAAGCAATGTTGGATATCTTCTCAATCTCCTTTATCCTCTATGTATTCCCATTGTGTCATCAAATAGTGATTCACTAATTAAACCCATCATCAAAATAAGAGGCACGTTTCTTATTAAATTTTAGTAAGAATAGAAAGTAGAAAATTCAAATATCTGAGTAGTCTTGTGGACTTTATCTCTTATAGATCATTGGAGCCATTAGATTTTTACTTCTTGTAGTAGGCAGAGACTATATGAGATCAAATAAAGTCATTACCTTTTGGCTGTCATTGATGATGTTAAGAAGCGACATCTTACAAACCTCCCATGCCAATTATAACAATTCCTGGAATGTTGCTATCTTCATCGGTCAACAAGCTCTCAAGAAGCTCTGACAAAACCAGAAATTTTATTCCATTGTAAAGGTTTTGTTCTGTAGTAATTTTATTCAATCTTGCAACATCAAATTCCCTTTTGTTTGCCTGTTTTGCTGCTATCCACTACAATTTCACTTGCACTTCCTGCAAAAACGGTTATTGAGTGGTCCACTAGTTTGTTGAACTAGAGATGTGCCTGGAATGGATATGCTCCTGCATCGGGCTCGTCCAGGTAAGGTGAATCTAGGAGACGGGAACTCCATTCTATAGATGTGGTATCAAATAGAACCAAACAACGCTCCTCGCTAATGCTCTGCCTTGGATTAGTAAAATAGCCTTCCTTTTATTGCCTAGAATTATGGGACTGATTGATGATTGAATGTAAATGATCCACTTAGTTGATTGAATGGGAACGAGCCACATAGTTCATCCAAGCCTCACTCATTAGGCCACTCATTGCATTGGGATTGTTTAAATGCCTAAAATTGCTTCAATGGTCGTTTTCATGGATGTCTATAGACCTTACTGCGATAATGGTAGGAACCCCTTTCGAAAGTAAAGGCCAATTGAGTACTTTATTTCTATGGGAAATGGTGGTGCAGTAATAAGTTTGGTAGCTTCTTGTTCTAAACCTGTGGAGATTTTTTTAAGGTAATTTTGTAAACTAAACCTTTCATTCCATGAATTTTCTTCGTAGCAATTACCTTCATGTTTGGATCTAAGCTCGTTGTAACATGTTTTCATGTATTCAAAATATTTGTCATTTATAGGTTACAACACGGTATTTTTAGGTGGTAGCTCTTTCTTTCCTAAATTTATTATTTCATTTATTTGAATATTAAAATGTAAACGATAGTAATATGAAAATAATTACAATTATTTGTATTTCAAAAGTGAAAAGAAAACCACTTGTTTTCTTCCTCACAAACATCTAACCTTTTATTTGGATTTTGTTGGGTTACATATGCAGTTCCTTTCATTGTGGTACATATACATTCACTTAAATACACTCAAATTCTTTAAACTGAAGCATTTTCACGACATATATTTAATGCAAAATATTTGTGACGTCCTTTGCTATCAGAGGCCTTGAGGCTCCAACGAGTTCCCATAATAGTCCAGGTACAAAAATCGAACCCAAATTTGTCCAGTAGACTTGTTCATAGCTTTGTTCTCTCGAATTGTAACCTCTAAGCTCAAAAATCTCATCAAATCAAATTAAATTTGCCCTTAAGACCCGTCTGGAAATCACCAAGGCGAAGAATTTAATTGATCCGGATTTATGTGGGAACGAAACAAAAGATAGCATATACAGAATCATATACAGAGATATATTGCAAATAACACCGTGATACAGTAAACACATATTCTATTAAATAGCGGAAATAGAATAGACTGTAAAATACAATAGCTAGAATGGTGGTAGCTATCTCTGAGGAGAGATGTAGCCGCTATGCTCATTCGTGCCAAGATGAATACAAAGAGAGGCCGAAAGGGCCTATTTATCATAAGCATGAGGGAAAGAATCCCAAACATCCAAAAACCTAACCCTAGAAGATGAACCGTCATAAAGTTTGCGGCCCCAAGGTGGTTAGTTGAACAGTCAACTTCCCGGGGTCATAACTTTTGCATACGATCTCCGTTTAGGGTGCTTGATAGGCCGTTGGAAATTTCTAACCGAGATTTACAACTTTCGACTGGGCCCAAATGCATATCATTGGCAACCATTTGGTACCCCAAATTGCCAAAAAATGTCGTTTAGGGCCTCAAAATGGCTCCGGAAGTTCAGGACCCGAAAAACTGCTAAAAATAGTAATTTACCAAAATTGACAGAAGACTGTTTTGAGCCAGTTGGAAGAGGTGGGCCGCCACCGATATCCACATGGATCATTAACGGCATGAGCGATTCGTCCAAATTTCTTGACTTAAATTGATCTGTGACAAACCCTAAAATCTGACTCCGTTGTCAAGGATAATTGATCTGTGACAAATTCGCCGCTTTACAGCTCAAAGAAAATTACTTCGCAAATTCGCCAGGTTTTTCCAAATTGAATTCTATATGTATTTTACTTGGTGTATATTTATATTTCAATATTTTGTTGATATGAACGACTCACCCTACGGTGCTTTGAGATATGCAAATATTGTATCTATCTGTAAGGATCACCCACAACTATATTTATGACATGTTATTTATTTATTTTTATTATTATATTATGAAGTTAAATTTTACTTTTCTTTAAGTTGTATGGGATTCCATGTTTGATTCGGCGAGCCCGAGCAATTTCCATAATTAGTTTCTTATTCAAATTAAAGCAATAATTTGTAGATGTTTCATATACAATCACATGTTATTACTTTCCCATTAATAAAATTATACATCATCTAAATATTCCTCTAACAATTAGACTTTATTGGTATCGATTACAACTTGCCTTATTCGGAAATTTTACCTTTGTTGTCAACTAGGTACGTGAAGAAGTCTATGCGAACATTTTATCAACTCTATGTGAAAATTTGTACCCGATGAACAACTCTATGTGAACATTTTATCTGGTCAATGTTTATGGTTTTAGTTGAGGCATTTTCTCAACCAAATAATGCATTAATATATGAGGTCTTTTGCAAATTCCAAGTACGATTCATTTTTTATTATCGAGATCAAGTATAGATTATTAAATTTAATTATGGGAAAATTTTATTATAGTTTATTTCCTATGTTTTTTAATGAAGTGGTTGTGCATTTTTCTTTGAAGTTTTTCAAAATATTCTTGCAACAAACCAAAATTGGGGAAAATGTTCATTTACTCTATGTCTCCTTTCCACCCAACCCCATCCTTCACATTATCCTCTGTCCATTTTGCATATCCACCCAAAACTTTGTTTTGATAATAAATGATACATAATAGAACATAAAATAGACAACTCAAAACATAATGTTGTATTCTTTCATCCCAAAAAACTAAACTTCTACATACAAAGATGGAACAATTCATTTTGACTGTGAATTCCATTTATTATAATATATTATCTATCTAACATATTAATTATTCATCACTAATGTTTTATAACTAATTCAAATAATATGCTCCACTCTCTAGCAACTATTTCAATTATTATGATCCACTTCACCTTCCATATATCTTACAAGATTAAAATGCTCACATATAACTATGTAGAAGTTGTCCCAATCGGTACTTGCATTAGAAGTGTAGATGGTAGACTTGGCATTGAGTTATACACATATAGATGTGTCCATGGCCCATCAATGCTAAACTATTCCCACCATTGAGCTACCAACCCTTAGAGGTGAAACGATACTACTGAAATTTTATCACACTTTGGGAGTTCCTTCATGTATTTAAAACAAATATCAGCTTCTATGCAGTTGCCACGTACTACAACATTAGAAGGAATCCAAATCACATCATCGTTCTCCTTCAAACGCTATACAAAGATGAAAGAAACTTCATATGACTCACTTCAAAAAAAGCAAGAGGCACACCTTCATTCTCTGTCATTTTCACACTTAAAATTGCAATCCCCAATCCCCGCACTCCCCCTACCAAATCAAATCAAAATACCAATGTTGATTTCCAATATATTTATCGCCAAACTTGATCACTACCTAGCCCTTTATTGTATTATTGACATATGTATAATTTTTTGTATGACAAATTAATGTACAAACACATAAAATTATATTGTCTACGTACACACAACTTTCTCTCATTTTACAACATATTGAATTTCTTATTGGAATTTCATTTCCCTTTATATACACATTTTATTTATTAATTCCATGCCTATGTGTGCTTTGAAATCAATTGCTCTCTCCAAAATAATCCTATAACTATTTCATTCTTGGAATTATGCCAAGTCAGCTTGTGCCAGTATGATCTGACTTATTGTACATTCAAACATATACAATCCATCATGCCTTTTGCATTCCAATAAAAATGTTCCTTCCTTTAGAAGGAAACTCTCTTTCAAGCCTCCAAAAATAACTTCATCATATACGCTACATTCTCATTATTGAAATGAGCTTCTTAGGTCCAATGATTTTCTCCAACATAGATTAACGTCTTAGAGAAACATTCCCTTGTAAACAAATTCCCTTTCGGTGGTCGTTTAATTATTCTTGTTGGATACCTTGCCCAATTGCTACCTTTATTCCACTATATTATGAATCATCGCATCGTACCACACTTTAGAACACCTTCAACATGGTAATCACCCTAGAGAATGTCTTTCGCCAACAGGGAGACAACCTTCCACAAATCATCTTCAAGAACATTCTTTACAACCTACATAATGCAGATCCTTTTCTTGAGGATTGGGAACTTCCCATGCCAAGAACAGATTCATTCCTTTCTCAAAATGAATTTTCTACTTTTCATGTTTCAATTCACTTATTTACAACCAAAAAACTAGCTACCCTTCATAATCATCATATGCTTAAGTTCTTAAACATTCCAGTTGCACTCTTCATTCCCAAGCATACCAAGACTCATGTGCCCTCTATGGTTGAATATGAACAATTGGAGCCAAAATTCTTGCTCTGCACTAGCCAAACAATTATGCTAACATCTAATTTATGGGTTTAAGTTGGCCTTGTTAATGGTTCACTTAGCCAAATTGTTTCCATTTTCTACAAAGATGGCCATAAACTTCCACATTTACCAACATGCGTGGTTGTTAACTTCCACAAGTACATTGAACCTCCATGGGATCCTGGCAATCCTATTTTTTTACCAATTCCACCTATACAAAGGGGCAAGTGCACTCAAATCCCACTAAAAATAGCATGGGCATAAAAAATACATAAATCACAAAGGATGACTACCAAAAGCTACAAAAGACATGAGTACTTTTAAGCGGCAAGGTCTAACCCTAACTACATTATCTCGGGTCTCTTCCCTAAAGGACCTTCACATCTCTCCTACTTTTTGATCGATTCACAAGAATGAAGGACAACTTGCATGTCATCATAAGGAAACAAGTAGAGGCCTTTCTCCATTCCAAAGTGTTGCCACCATTTCTTCTCTAATCGGTCTGTCTCATATGTAAGTACTTCTCGGCTTTCCCAATTTCCTTTTTCCAAATTACTAAACATGTTTCTTATTAACGTTCCTAACTATACAAATCTCAACAAGTTGTTCCATTTTCTACTTACATAGCTTCACAATTTATCATTAATGTTTTTGTCTACATTTTAAGTTCACACATTCACTCTTTTACTTCCTCTACTCTATTTTTTATAGTTCACTTTACCTACTATTGATACTTACTTGCCAATTTTATTTTCCATGTGTAGCAACTAAAATGTGTAAAATGTTTACATCTTCGTGAATCAGAAAGAAAACATTGATCCTTGCTTGGAACAACAACCACATATCAATATGTTTACATCTCCACTAGATTATATCACCTTTCCATAAACATATGTCTTGTAACATTCTACATTAGTTTTGATTCATTTTTTGATATCATATGCTACTTGAGATTCCTACTTCAACAAAGTCTATCACTGCACTTCTAATGGAACTTTCATGTGTGTACTGTTTTCTAAAACTATAAATGTTATCACTGCACTCTTACTAGCAACCGTTCATAAAACAAAAAATAAAAATTTGCAATATGTTTTACGCATACATGCTACATTGGTTCTTTTCAATGTATCTTTCTTTTAACATTTCATCTTCCTTATCTATTGTGTGTAACATGTTGATTACATCCCTGCATGAGACACCATCTAGAGATGAGAATACCAATCATAACATACATTCTGACATGGAGATGAATGAATGGCAAGTTTTGTCAAGATTAGTCCCTAAAGGAAATATCCATATAAATGAGTTTGACATGCTTGGCCTCCAATATTTTGACACCAAACATGCATGGAATCATCCAGGAGCATCAACTCATTGACCAACCCATTGTACTATTCATACTTACTCAAATTGAAGAAATGTTCATTGCTTGTGTTAGCCCAATTTTGCAAGCTAGGAACGCTTGGGGTGGACAATACAAGTATTGTGGTCACACTATTAGTTTCCCTCAACAAATTTTTCAAATGGAAAATTTCCTTCCATGCCACCTTTCAGATATTGATATCTTGGTTGTGAGGAGGCATGGAGCAAAAGGTAAATGTTATGACTATTATGTGACTAAATCACATGTCGTCAATGTATAATTGCTCTATAAGATACAAAATGACAAATGCTCTAGTGATGTACAACTTGACCACAATTCAATCTCATCACTTCCAAAAGCATGCATTGATGTCTCCTCTCAACTCCATTCTATTTCTTAGGAGCTATTTGGGCCAACTAACACCTATGATGGACAAACCTATATATGCAGGAGTAAGTATGGGGCACTATTTATGGGAACTTCAATATGTTGCAACCACTCTAATCATTTTAGAAACAACCTTCCATCAAAGGGTTACTAATGTTGCCCAACTTCATTTTCGGTAGCTATTAACAAACATACACAATGCAACGCCAACCTTGGAAGACTGGAGCCTCCATTCTAGGACTAATAGATTTTTGTCAATAGAGGAGCATTCAATATTTGACACAACAATACATCTCTTTATAATGAACAATATTGCAAACAATCATAATAAATACATGCTCCAAGCATTGGTTGATGAAAGACACTTCATATGTTTCACTTCGAAAAAAACAAGAGGCACGCCTTCATTCTCTGCCCCTTTCACACTTAAAACTGCAACCCTCAATCCCTGCAGTCCCCCTACCAAATGAAAATGTCAATTTTGGTTGCTAATATAATTAGAGTCAAACTTGATCACTACCTAGTCCTTTATTGTTTTACTCACATATGTATACTTTATAATATGACAAATTAATGTACATTTCATTTTACTTGCCATCAATTACATAGATTTCTATTTATTACTTATTATTACTTGCAACTGACTTTTCCTTTCAATTTCATGGACTACTATGCCTACCATAAATTAGCTACACTTCCTTTCAACACATAAAATTATATTAACATACACAACTTTCTCTCATTTTGCAACATATTAAATTCAAGTTTTGCATGTGCTATCCACCTAAATCTTTATGTCGGCCTTCCATATTTATATTATACATTAAAATCCAAGAAGTCGGTTCACATTTATATTATACATTAAAGTCCAAAATGCTCTGAATATGGTTTTGTGAGTAGACTGAATGCGCCTGGTAAGGTACGCTGAACTCATAAAATAAAATAACGATATTATTCGGGCTAATTTCCATGTGCGGCTCCACCTATATCTTTGTATCAGTTTTCCAGATTTATATAATACATAAAAGTATTACTAAAAACCAAAAAAATCTTTGTATCTTTGTGAACTGTTTGAGTGCTTGGGTGTTTGTGTCGATTATTTAAATTTAAATTTTTAAGTTTTTTATATGCAGATCTTCCTACGTTTACCAAAAATAAAATAATAACTATATAAGTCGGGTTTCCCATGTGCGGATCCACCGAAATCGTTGTGCCGGTTTTCCACATTTATATTATACATTAATTCGGGCTTCCCATCTACCCGACACAAAAGTCTTTCACAACTAAAATTATGAGTATCCACCTAAAAGAGTGTCGATTATTTAAATTTAAATTCAAGTTTTTTTATATGCTTATCCACCTAAATCTACCCCACTGTAAAATAAAATAACGATATAATTCGGGTTTCCTAGTGCAGAACCACCGAAATCTTTGTACCGGTTTTCTACTTTTATATTATACATTAAAGTCCAAAATAATTCGGGCTTCCTATTTACCTAAACCTTTGTAGTGATTCTCCACTTCAATGCTACACGACATAAAAGTCTTATCTCAAGTCAAACTTTTCAATAAGAATCTGTATAAATGTCCCACTCTACAGCAACGGCATACTTTACAATTTGTCCACTAGTTCCACATTTGTCGCAGTTCGATTGAACCAGTCGTTACACGAGTTATTAACCAACCAACGTAAGTGATGACTCTAACTTTTATTGTTATAATTAGCACGCTTTTTATGTTTTTTATTAAGAATTATAAAATAAGACTTGGGCTGTTTCTCACTTCAACCTATGTCCTTTGTCATATAATATAGATCTTCTCACGGTGCGTCATCAAAAAATGATTCGCTAATTAAACCCATTATCAAGATAAGAGCACTTTTCTTATTAAATTTCAATAAGAATGGAAAGTGAAAAATTCAAACATTTGCTAAATTTTATCGTTTGATCATTACAGCCATTGGATTTTTTTAGATATGGAGTAGTCTGCAGACTGTCATACTTCATCAATTAGCTGGGTGATAATTCGCACTTACATTTTATGGAGACATGTTTGGTTTCAACCTAGGTTACTCGTGAGATTGCCAAGGTACTTGTGCACTAAGCAATGAACAATGCGCAAAATTATTATGTATAATTAATCCCTTTGGCATGTCTCCAATGTCCATGAGAATATTATTTTTTTAAGGAGGATTTTAATTAGAGTGGGAAAATTATGAAAATCCAAGTAAGAATCAAACCTAAATGGCTCTAGGAAGTTGAGGTTTCACTACACTGATAGAAAATGAAATCCCTTTGGCATGCCCCTCAATGTCCATGAGAATATTATTTTTTTAAGGAAGATTTTAATTAGAGTGGGAAAATTATGAAAATCCAAGTAAGAATCAAACCCAAATGGCTCTAGGAAGTTGAGGTTTCACTACACTAATAGAAAATGAAATCCCTTTGGCATACCCCTCAATGTCCATGAGACTATTATTTTTTTAAGGAGGATTTTAATTGGAGTGGGAAAATTATGAAAATCCAAGTAAGAATCAAACCCAAATGGCTATAGAAGTTGAGGTTTCACTATAGTATGATAGAAGAAGACAATCACTCTTTAGCTCTATTTGGCCTTCAACTTCTAACTTACTCTCATAAATTTTTGCATTAATGTATGACATGGAGTGGGATGTCATCATGATTAAACATCCTCGATGGTTACTTCAATGTTGCAACTATCTTAATGACATCCATTTTTACATTGATTGATGAAGCATTTGAAAATTTCTGAGATTAAAAAAAAAATCATTTAAAAAAATATTTTCTTTTAATTTATTGCATCTAAGATGAAATGACAAGTGTATTTGAAGCATTTGATATTTTCCATAAAAATATTTAAAAGAAAAACATTATATATAAAAAATAAATGCATTCATAAGATTATAGCGATGGGAAGGAGAAATCCAATTGAATGGCAATAGTTATTTGTATTCTATAATACCCCCAAAATTGACTCCCTTTTATTGTACACATTTAATTAAATTTAGCATGAATTTTTGGGTTATTCATAATCACATGAAATATGATTTATATTCTATAATTTAATTATTTCTACTTTTATTAATAAATAAATCAACAATCTTCAAAGAAAGTAGAGTAGGTAGGTTACCGCTAAATGAGACATGATATTACATGAAGGGGAAAAGGACTCAGGTTTGGATATCAAGAAGATTAATATCTCTATTAATTTTAAAACAAGTATGTTAGGAGAATTTTTTCTCCCCAAAAATAGCTAAGACCACCAATATTTAGGAAGATGATTCTTATAGCTAACAAAAGTTAAAAGAACATCAAGATTCAAGAAACCCCTTCATTAGAATATAAAAGGGAAATTAAGAAGGAGGAAGGGGTTAGTTAGAAAGGGATAACAAAGAGGAGGAATGGAAAAACAATTAGGAAAGAAAAGAAGGAACCTTGAAACAAAAATATAGTGAACATGAAACCAATTGGAAAGAAGAGGTAGCAGTTAGGCTACAATCTTACAAAAGGTCCTGTTAGCTATGACTGTAGAGAACTCTCTCTAGTACATGGATAATAACATAGTGAGTTGTTGTATGCTACACCACTTGGAGAGAAACCAACTGATAAAAGAACCTATCAAGCCTATTTTGATTCAGAAAATTCTCTTTGAAGGACACTTGTGGGTGATAGGGAACATGTATTGGGATTGATGCTAATGCTCAAAAGGGAAATCGGATAAGCC
This sequence comes from Larix kaempferi, assembly GCA_027924585.1. Lineage (NCBI taxonomy): Eukaryota > Viridiplantae > Streptophyta > Pinopsida > Pinales > Pinaceae > Larix > Larix kaempferi. The sequence goes on along the minus strand of BSBM01000486.1, from coordinate 777,989 downwards.
TACTAAAAAATATAAATATGGGACAACCTATAAAAAAAATCCTAAATATTGACTCAATAATTATCATGGATGGCTCAGGGGTGGCTACTGAAGCATATCGATATCCACATGCACTATATCCGAGAGCTTGTGCATGACAGAACCATTGTACTGCAATATTGCCCTACAAAAGAGCAAATTGCAGACATCTTCACCAAGAGCTTCACTAGGAAGAAGTTCTCTTACCTCCGTTCACTTTTGGGGGTGAGTTCTACTATGGTGGAGACAAATTAGATCCTTCAGTGTTCAGCTTGAGAGGGGGCTTCCTTCCCACTAGGTTTTCCCTCTTTCCTCACTTAGATTTTTTCTAGCATTTTTGGATTATTTTATGTATTGGGGTGACCTTCGGTCTCTGTTATCAGAGCCCTATCTTTTATTTTTTACCCCATAGTATAGCTTGTGGGGGGGTGTTAGGATATTCTCACCATCATCTTTATGTTTGCATGCATCCAGTCATCAGTATGTTAGTCTCCCAGCACCTACTCCCTAGTTTACTAGCCCCGAGAGCTTGTTTCTGCTCAGTTCCATCCCTCCTAGTCCATGATGCGCCTTGTTTTCATCTCCAATGACAGAGTGTGCCCTCTCTTACCTACCACCAATGACACACTCAGTTAGTTGCATGATTTGTGGATATGTTCCTTGATTTGAGGACAGATTGACTAGTTAACTGACTGAAACACTCCGATAGACATCTAGAGAGACTAGTTTGATTATTCTGACTACTAACAGCTCCTCATGCGTCCTCCTTGGATTCTCCTTCACTACATTAGTGATCCATGCATCGGTTACACCTACCTACATTCAGTTAGACTCAGTTTGACACCTGGTTGACTGTTACTTGTGCATTGTTGACACTACCACTGATCTGATGATGAGGACTCCTAGTGCAGACCAGCTACACTATGCAGGCTATTCGAATGACCTCCTTGGTTAATTCGAATTATTCAGTCACTGTGACATTATTGTATTGTATTCTACTTCTGAGTAAATCAATAGAGCACTACTGCAAGTCTTTTGCACAATTTTGACATATTATTCTTTATGCATCTCTTGTAATAGCTTCTCTCGTTCCATAGATCTGTTGTTCTTGAATTTCACAGATTCTTCCCCCACTGGAACCCCTTGTTACTTGCTATTAGGGCATGAAGAAGAGCAACCACAATTGAAAAGGAAGCTATGAATTTCCAAATGTATTGTTATGCCCCCTAAAAGATCCTAACTTCAGTGACATTGGTGATGGACTCCAACTTTCCAGGATCAATCTTATGTTCTCCTCCACCAATCATAGACCCCAAATACACCAAGGACACCTGAACAAATTCACATTTCTAAAATTTTTCTAGTAGTTGATGTTTTTTTAAGGTCTCCAACACCTACTTGACAGGTTAGATGTCCTCTTCCCAGGTAGCACTATAAACCAATATATCATCAAAATACAGTATCATAAATGAATCTAAGAAAGGATGTAATACATCATTTATAAAGCACATAAATGTAGCTGGTGCATTGCATAATCCAGATGGCATTACTAACCATTCATATATGCTTTGCCTAGTCTTGAAGGCAGTCTTGTAGGTGTCTTCTTACTTAAATCACATGACTAGGTGGTCTCCCAATTTAAGATCCGACTTGGTGAAGTACTTGGTGTATTGCAAATGGTCCAACATATCATCAATCTTGGATAGAGGGTATCGATTCTTGAGTGTAATGTTGTTCAATTCATTGAAAGCGTGCTAATTAAAACACCCTTGCTTATAATAAAATAACACTTCAATATCTTATCTTTGTTACAATCAATTATGTCGCTTTGAATTTATATAGATAATAATAATTATCCTGGCTAAAAATCATCCTAAAAAAATATAAATAAAACATTGATTAAAGATTTGATATTTTCGCAGATAATACGGAAACCCATTCTTCAAAAACATTGATTGTTGTTCGAATGAGCAACGGTGGAGGAGGAGGCAGTGGTGGAAGAGGAGGCAGCGGTCGTAAATTAAATTAGAAAAGAGAAATAAAAATGGTAGTGATGCTCGATGTTATGGACACAATCTGCAAAGGAGGAAATGTGTTAGGGTTTTAGAAACATAGAGAAGTTGTGGGGAAGATTGTGGTGCTTCGTTATACGTATATATACACATTAAACCCTTCACGTGTAGTTTATACGTATTTATTTTATTCTTTTTATTAAGAACCTTTGTGTCCACATTGACCAATCAATCTTCAACGCGTTTTCAGATACTGAAAATCAACCACACCAAGCTTATCGTTTTGTGTGTAAAGTAAATGCATATTCCAAGGTACTAAGCCCACACACCATATTGCATGGACTATAACTTGACAAGTATCCATTCAAAAAAATTTCCAACTGTAAGCCAAGCAACGGCATAATTCAAGTTTCCCATCGTCCACCTCAATCTTTGTACAAGTTCTAAACATTTTTATTTCACATGCCTTTACCAAAACCAAAATAATGCGAAAGTTTCAAACCTAGTTCCAACTTTTCAATCATTTTGCATGCTCAATGTCGGTTTATACCCATAAAATTTATTTTTTCCAAAAAAAAAAAATAGTCTCTTACTATTCATATATAAATAAAAAAAACTACACAAAAGAGCATTTCTTTAAAAAAATAAATCTCATCAACTAATTTACATTTCTCATTTCTAAGATGTATCAAAACATTATGACATAATTCCCATGAAGTTTCAAACTCCTAACTGTAAAACAACGACATAATTCGGGTTACCGACGTGCCCGTCCACTTCAACCTTTCTAGCAGTGAACGTCTTAATTTGTTTAACCAAAATAATGGGAGACTTTTCAAATTTTCCAAATTCTTCAAAGGCATAATACGATGGAATGGGTAGTGTGACAAAAAAATATTCAAACTAGTTTGGAAATTAAAATACTCAAAATAGATAAAAATCATATATTACGTGAATGGAATGGGGAGTGTGATAAAAAAAATATTCAAATTAGTTTAGAAATTAAAATACTCAAAATAAATAAATAATTTATAATGCCGATGTAATGTAATGGAGCTAAATGATACTTTGCATTTTACACATTTCCTTCATAAAGCGCCGCGTAGTTTTTACCAACAAATGATAGAGAGGTGTCCTCCATGTACCCCACGTGTTCATGCAGGATTTATTTTTTCTCTCCACTCCCTAGATATATTGAAACTAAATGGTGATTTTCATATGATTAAAATATTTATTATTTAAAATACTCGGGCCAATCATCGTTTTTTTATGACAATGTGCATCTATCATCCTTTGTAAATAGCTTAAATTTCCAAGGACCATCCTTTCGTTTCGTTATGTTTAGTTTTAATGATATGAATGAAGGGCTTGTAAATTCATGTTGACAAATGTTATTCTAACTTTCTCACGTTTAAAAATGGATATGATGAGAAACACTTGGCTTATATGAAAATATTATTTCTTATATCAAAATATTATTTTTTCATGTTTAGTAATATAGACTTTCACCAATTTTATTATTTTCTTTATGTTAAAAAATGGATATGATTAGATATATGGATATGATGAGATACAATTGGTTCAGATATTAAAAATGGATATCATTAGATATATAGATATGATGAGATACAATTGGTTAATAGGAAAATATATAGGGAAATATATGTTTTCATTATTTCTTTTTTTCTTACATCAATTTGTGTTAGAATTTAAAGACACAAAGAATTAAGAAAGTTAGTTTTCTCCATACCCTTCTTAAAGTATAGTTGTTTTGATTGTTATAAGAGGACTATGCAAGCATTTTTAAATATCTTTGATCACATAGTATCAAACAACCTTAAACAATCAAGTGGTATTGGAATAGAATGAGTATAACCCACCCATTCCCAAAAATTAGTTGTTACCAACTCATATCTTTACACTTAGCCACCCATTTCATTATACCCATTTCCAAGAATGAGTTCTCACTAATTGTTACACAATTGTCCATAAAAACCTAGGAACTATATTTGTCCCCTAAATAATGCTTCACATCCTAAGAATCTCCTACTTTAAGTTTGATTCTTGTTGTTTGTAACTATGCCATGCTCAAAGATTTTACCCACTTTCCATGGCATATTGTTACAATTTTACAAAACCAAGAGAAGCTTTGTAGAACTCAAGCTTCTCTTTTATAACAAACTTGGTAAATGCATAGATATGCGGGATTTAAACTAGTATGTATCTTCTCCAACCCCCACTTACCCTTTTCGAGGAAACTTCAAATAAAGTGATATTGTAGATCTATATGCTTCATTCATGAATGAAATGCTGCCTTTTTTTCCAAATGTATAGTAGTTTTTCTATTAGTATATAACATGAAGTCCTTTTGTCTACTAACCAATTCAAACAATAGCCTCTGCAACCACAACATTTCCCCAACTCCTTCGATGATTGCAATATACTCTACCTCAGTAGTGGAAAGAGCCACCACCTTCTATAACCTAGAAATCTAGTTGACCATTGCTCTTGCTAATGTGAACACATACCCAGTTTTAGAGCATCTTCAATCTAAGTCACCAAGCATGTGTGATTCTATATATCCTTGCAATTGTACATATGCTCCTTTGAACTTCAATATATGATATTTTGTTCCTTTCAGATATCTCATAATATATTTCATTGGCTGTCAATGATTTTTTCTTGGATTACTCGTATATCTACTAACCAATCCCACTAGTTGGGAAATGTTTGGTCTTGTACATACCATTCAATACATAAGGCTCCCAAATACCATGGAATAAGGTACTCTTGCCATGTATTCTTTCTCTTCAAGTGTCATGGGACACATCTCAAAAGATAATTTGAAATGATTTGCCAAATATGTACTCATTAAGTTGCTTTAGCATCCTTCATGCTAAACCTATTAAAAAACGTTCCAACATATTTTTCTTATGATTGTTTGAGCTGCCTTAGCATCCTTCATGCTAAACCTATTCAATACCTTTCCAATATATTTTTCTTATGATAATTTGAATTCTTTATTTTTCATGTCTCTCATAATTTCCATTCCAAAGATTTGCTTTGTATCACCCAAATCTTTCATTAAAAAAATCATAACCAACTATTGTTCTAACTTGTTAACTTAACCCTTGCTAAGTCCTACAACTAGCATACCATCAACATATAATAACAACAATACAAATTCACCATCATCAAAAAACAGACATATAATAGACAATGGTCAAATTCACATTTGGAGAAAATTTGTTGAGTTATAAATTCAAATCAAATTTTAAATACCATTTCATTGAAACTTGTTTCAATCCATAAAAACTCTGATTTAATCTGCACACTAAGTCATCTTTACCTTTTTCCTCAAGCCTCAAATCCTTATGATTGCTTCATGTACCATTCTTCCTCCAAACCACCATGTAGAGCACATAAAATGACCTATTCATTATTCATAATTGTAATCAACATAAATCAATATTACTCGTGCCTTTGTGAGTTAAATTTTAATTAACATAATTATTTAAAACCAAACCAATTGAATTGCGTTTTCGAAAATTAAAAAGTTGAAGGGAAAGATCACATTGATGCCACGTTATGAATCTCCCAATTAATAATCCCTTTAAACATGGATATGCTAATTCCTTAATTTTTTTTTGGGTCTTTTCATTTTATCTCGTATAATTTTTTTTTAAAGTTATATCGTATATTAAAAAAACCATGTGATCTACATAGTTTCATTCATGATTTGATAGTTGATTGTGTGGGTTCTCATGAATCTTGAGCTTCATTGATCATGTGGTCTAATTCTAAATGTTGTGTGGGTTCTCATGAATCTTGAGCTTCATTGATAATTTGGTCTAATTCTAAATTTTAAATGCTTTTCCTATTGCCCACTGTTATTTATAAAATCCATATCTTGTTTTGGGGTGCAAGATATATTGCAGTGGAGAGTTTAGTTGTAAAGGCTCAAAAATATTGAGGGTCACAGTGATGTGTATGCACCATACTTTGAGGTTCAGGTTCACCTAATGCGGATATTATGGCAGCCATGCATTCCATGTAAGACACATTACCGACTCAAGATAAATTATACATAATGGAAATGTGTATAGTTCGGAGACACTGGTCTTTCATAGTCCATATCTAGAGTGAAGGGCGTAATGCATCCATATTTTATATGTTGGTATTGCATGCTTTAGAACTGTTTTTCCCATGTTTGGTTCATTGGCCGAGTGGACAGATGCAAAAGGTAAAGTGACATGAACATTTTTGAGTTGAAGAGGTGCATTCTACAACTTAGTAGGGGGGGATGTGTAACTCCTTCCATACTCATCTTGGAGCTTACACATGTTCTTTTTAAAATAATAAAATATTATAAAAAATAACATGTCGGCTATTTAAAACATTTACAACAAAGTCAGAGCATCTGGAAAAAAAAGATTGATTTCTATCAATAGATCGACCCCTTATTCTTCTTCTTATCAATGTTGGTATTGTTCATATTTGGGGGGTTAGTAACATTTTATGGGGTATAAATATACCTATATTGGGGAGGAACATTTTGAATTACATTGACTTGGGGTTGAGGTGTCACAACTAGAGGTGTGGGAGGTGCTAGTGGAGGGCTAGGAAAAGGATAATATGGATTGGATATATATATATATATATATATATATATATATATATATATATATATATATATAAACTTTTCCTCAACATTTGCACTCTAAAAAGGGGTTTGCACTTTTAGAGATTTGATCACTCTTGACACTTGGTAGATCTCCTTAAAGATTGATCTATGTTGATATATGAGCCAACGTTCTATATTTAATGGAAACTAATATAAACTTGAATTCCACATAGACATCGACCTTGGACATAGACCTTAATGAGGCTTGGGCATATGAGGTCATTCCAAATTTTAGTAAATGGGTAATGATTGTGGATGGTTTAATGTAACATCCTGAAAATCGCTAAAATTTAAAATTTTTTGATATAGCCAAATCATAAGAAAAATGCTAACTGCAGGATGAAAGTTATTTAACTATTAGATAATGATAGCTCCATAAAATTATCATCATTATTATTAAACATAGAAATACATTAGATTATAAATGAAATGCGATAAACAATGTTTATTTCTTCGTATGTAATGGTGCTAGTAATAATACTGATGATCTGTTTGCATATTTCTGAAGGGGTTCCTACAGGATGCCCTTGGGTTTACTTAGCTTGATAGCTAAAGCATTGGCCCTTTTCTTTCGCAGATTTGCAGGTAAGATAAATAAATAATTCAAGTACTTCCAGAGGTGTTTTTACGTTTCAGCTATCCGTCTCTATTTTTAAGTTAGGTGTGTGTACTGCCGTGCATGAAGGTATTGACAGTATGAAGTTCTAGTTTTTATTTATCAACTTGTACCATTTTTATACTAACTCTTGTAAGTGTAGCTAGAGATATTTTATACTATACTTCTATTGTAATTCTTGGTAGAATCATTGGAATTACAATTTGTATTAACAGTCTGAACAATGCGACAAGGTTGAACAAGATGTTCTCTAGTGAAAGGTCTTTAGATCTTGGTAACAACAAGCTTAAGATGATATCTATGGTTACGACACGGTTGAAAATGAATGACCTTGATGAATAATGCCCCAATAGACTATAGTGGGACTTCTTAGAATTAATATCCTACATTGTTTAAGTTCAAAATGCAAATGTATGATGGCGTTCGCATTATTACGATACTATGATGCATAATAAAAATTGGCCTTCAATACCTATGTGACGTATCGCATTTATCCTAATTTCTATATGTTTTGTTATAATGTTCTGTTGTGTCACTGTATGGACAAGATGTTGCTTTGTTAAGCGACTGCGACATATATCAATTTGTTGTCAAACCCTAGTTTCCTAAATGGTTTAAGGGTTAGTGTTATAATGCATAAGCCTTATGCAAATTGATCTTAGCATTGATATCATAATATATACTTACTATAGGAATGAAACTAAATGTTAAACTTATAATGCGTAGACCTTATGCAAACTACGGCTTGGTATTGGCATTTTATTTCGTGCTTAATATATGAATATAACATATCATTTGAATTTGCAATATACAAATGCTATGCGAATTAACTTAGCATTAGAGACCTAATATATAACCTGGATATTATGCAAATTTATATCATGGTGTTGAAACTATATAACATGGTTGTAATACAAGGATATTATCCCGAGATCGTGCTGTTGATAATAATTATGTTGCTGACAAGAACTTAATGCCATTACAGGCATGGTCTGGCAAGTGATTCGTAGGATCAAGCATTTAATGGAAACCCTATGTGTTGATAGTGGATTGTCTCGTTGGCTCCTACTTGTAACTAGCTCCACGTGATGAAGTTGTAGAAACTGTGGGAACTCTGCCGAGCTGTAAGCTCCACCTTGGTGATATGGCACTCCAACGGGGCTTGCTATTCAATGGAGTTATTAATGGTAGGTGATCGTAACTCTGTCTTAGTATTGGCATAGCTTGGCTGGCCAGATCTTGCCCGTTGATCTATCCCGTCTCGATCGTGGAGATCTAAACCCTAAGGCAACTCGCTATATCGTTTTTGTTTACCCTTTGCATTCATTTTGGAGTTTTGGTTTTTGGGGGAGAGGCTGATAGGCTACTGGGTGGTTTCTTGGTGGCTCTGCAACTTCCAACTCCGGGAAAATAATGGTGATAACTTGCTGTATAAGTTACTAGGGTTCGAATGGTGAATGGTGTTGAAGCCCTATGGCTTTCGTCGTGAAACAAGTTAGGTTTTTCAGTGAATTATACTCAGAGCCTTGGTTTGTTCATAGTTGCATGACACCCTTGTTACATCAGTTGAAAGAATTGGAACCGTGAAGCATTCCATCTTCTTGTTCTTATGAAGGTAAGCTCGGCTTTGTAACATTGTTGGTTAATAATATAGTTTTGATTTATATTGAAATCGTTTTGGAACTTGTTATAACTTCGTGGTAGTTTGTGTGGAAGGTACTGCCTTCGTCGTGGAGTTTACAGTGCTGGAGTTTGTTCGCAATGGATGGATCGCTTCACTTTGGTAAGCCCTGGTGGCATAACCCTCTGTAGGTTCTCCTGTCAGATTATGGCCATCGTTGAAGTTGTAACAAATTTGTGTTTTCTAGAAATCGTGGTCCAAACAATGTTGTTTTGTTTTTACGTCTGTAATATGGGTGCTTTTTCGGCTTAAAGGGTCGATGTAAAAAGGTTTAGGTTACTGTACAATGTTTGGATTTTGAGTCAAAAACTGGGAAATGCCACTCCTGTCAATGAGGGTTCCAATACTGTGTCGAGTTATTTTACTAAGAAAAACGTTTATGAGTCAATTTTGCAATAGTTGTTTTGTTTCAACCTTTTGTGGTTTCGACCCTATGAATGTAACCTGTGACTCGGCGATTTAAATGTGGAAATGAACTTGTATTTAGCAGACCTCTGCGTTTAACTTTGATATAATACGAAGTGTGGTTTGTAAAACCTGGTTTTAATACTTCTACTGTTATCGTTTTCTTTTGTGAACTATGAAACTTTAAAATGTAAAACGATGGAATGGGAACCTTGTGATGTATGTGAAATAAATACTGGAATATTTATCTGCTCTCGATTTCGTCATTTGAGTTGTGATGGAAAGGTGAAAATAGCCTGCAATGAGACAATCTTTGAATATTCATAAAATATTTGATTTAAATGTGTAACAGTTAGCAATTGGGACAGTTCTCGAATATTGTATAATGTTTGATTGAAAGGGTATTACCCTGGGTCAAATGACCAGAACGATGATTGTGATTTGATTTTGATACTAAAATAAAGAAATGAAATGCTAGTTCTGTGTTATGAGGGTTTGTAGTAGAACTGTTAGGGTTTAGGGTTTTTCTACTGTATGTTTGGAAAATTTACATAACTAGAATAGACTTTAATTGCTTGTCTATCCTATATGTTCAGTAAAAGATTAAGTAGTAAAAATGTTGATAGACTACAGTAAAATTTTAATAAGAAAATAATGGAAACAATAAACCCTGATTTTAAACTTTGAAATGTCAGATTAATTATGTGCAATGATGTTATGTAATTTTTGATGATTTATGTATCAGGAATGAAATTCAGTAATGAGTGTAAATCACAGTAATAAAATTAAGACAATAAATTTACTATTTGATGGAATAACAACAGTACTATAAAGAATAAAAAAATAGTAAATAATACTAATTACTAACAGTAGGAAAATCAAAATACACAGAGTTGTTCTTTCATCATCTTGGCAAATCGCCTATCATATCTATCTACCTTAATTCATTCTCTGTACTAGAGTACAATGCCGATCCATTAACATGGGGAAAAATACATAGAACATTTTATTCAATCTTTCATAACTGTATTCAGTACTATTCAAAATCTTATTTGACTTGGAAAATAAAATAATTGAGTCTATTCACTAATATATTTGAAAACAAAAAATGTGATTTAGATGAAAATTGTTAACAACATAAATTTTAGGAAAGATAAATAGAACCTGCAAGTAAAGATAGGGCCGAAAAACACCCAAGGAGTCCTGTTCCTCCCAACCTATTCCAAAAGAAGCAACCCAACTGGTGGCTTCTTGTTAACCCCTGAGCCTGATTACTGAGCCACTAAGTAGATGGAATCTGTGTAGAAGCAAGGCACTCAAAAATATCGTCAGAACTCAACATGAAGCTCCTATAATAACATGCCTTCAACACTCAGCATCAAACTCCTGAACTCAATAGAGTTTGGCAAAATCACAACATGATCAACAACATAGCATATCCCCTCATCAAATCTCATGGGTGCAAACATAGCAAAACCCTAAGGTAAATTTTCTCGTAAGGAAAAGTGATGAACCTTAGTTCATAATTTGATGGCTATTATATAGACTGCCTGGGTCTTTAGTGGTCAGTTTGGAATAAATGAGCCTCAATCTCCAGTCCCATCTTTCAGGGCACTATGACCACATTTCAAGGGAGTTGCCCCATACCAAAAACTAGTTAGTTGCATCATGATGCTGCCACTTGTCCATTTCCTTCTGCCCCATATTCCATTCCACCTAGTGGATTAGTAACCACTCTTTCAACAGTCCTCTTAGGTGTTTGTCTCCTATTTTATTCATTAAATAATAAAATATTGTGCAAATTACAGTCATCCTTGGACACCTGCCCAACATAAAACTTTACAATAAAAGTTATCATAATTTTTTCTAACACAAAATGTTTTTCCAACAAAAAAGGTATGTTACATTTAATAACTTGGTGAAGGGTCTTTTGTTAATGGTATAGGAAATGAATAAATCCTTGCTTGGCATAGGGTATTAAATGGCTAAGTAATGATGGTGAAAGGTTTAATGACAGGTTTAAAGGAAAGAAAAATAGGTGATTTAGTGAAAATAACATGTTAAAATATTTTGAAAAACATGAAGGGGTCACATGGAAATATAGAAAAGACTAAACATTGTGAATTGATTACAAAATAATATGATAATATTTTTGTATTAAAGAATGCAAATATTTTACAATGGTTTTGCATGGAGTCTTTACCATTTTGTTCACTTCATTATATGTATACAAACTTTCCTTATAAGCTATTTTTGATAGCCAATCAAATTGTACAAGTTTTTCATTGTACTTTTTAAAGCTTTGTGTAAGCATTTGCATTGAAAATAATCTCATCATTTCTTCAATCTATAACAAGTTTGTGTCACCATCATCATTTATATTGAAAACATAGTACCACATTTAATTATTGTTAGGAAACCATTTGCAAATCGATGTTTACTTCATTTTAATTAAAGAACTTCTTAAGTGGCAGGATACAAGACAACCTCAAGCTAGTTAGGAAGCCTAGGTTTAGAGTAGATGACTAAGTTCTTGAAGTGATTACTTGGTTAGCCTTATATAATCGCTTAGGTGGAAAATTTTGAAATGTACAATAGATTAGCAACACTTTGCCAACTTTTCTCCACTCATTGAAATGGAGATCAACACATGCTAATCATTGAGACATATCACTTACAATGGTGTGCTAACTATGAAGTCTGTGTTTTGTAGATTAGTAGCATGAAATTGGGTTGAACAATTAGAGTAGATGACTAAGCTATTGAAGTGATAAGTTGGTTAGGATATATAATCCCTTACAGGAAAATTTTGAAAAGAACAGTAGATTGACAACATTATTCAAACTTTTCTCGACTCATTGAAATGGAGATCAACACATGCCAATCGTTGAGGCATATCACTTAGGATGGTGTGCTAACTAAGAATTCCTTGTTTTGTAGATTATTAGCATGAAATTGTATTGAATAATTCGACTTATCTAATGTTGATCAATAGAATATTCAAAGAACTTTAAGTTTAAAGAGTGTGGTGATATGACAATGCTCATGACATCATCGAAAAATGTGGTGGACAGAATGAGACACAAGCCAAGGGTCTACAAAAAGGGGTGAAGAAGTAAGGGAAATATTTAATAAACTGTGGGAAGAGAATCTCCCACCACTTGTATTTGCATTTCAGCCCACAATAATTATAAGGGGTGAAGAAGTAAGGGGAATATTTAATAAATCATGGGAAGAGAATCTCCCATCACTTGTATTTGCATTTCAACCTACAATAATTCTACTACTTAGAACCTCGGATGGGTATAAGGTTCCACAAATCCATCACTTGTTACACTTGCAATATTCATACAACCCACTAAACACATATGCGAAAATAAATAATGTCAATATGAGAATCAAGTTGTGAACTCTATGGAATCCCACTTGGAATTGAGGTGCTTTTGGATACAAAAAGTGGGCGAAGAAAATCGAGCAAAGCTCTTACTAAAAAGGAAACAGAATTGAATAACTAACATTCAAAAAGAGATATCGAAATTAAATGAAAAGAGGAAAAGAGAAACACAGTAAGCAATAATATTTTCATTATTTTGTGTGCATATCATTTTTATGTCCCTATGGGATATATAGTGATCATGCGAAGCATTATTTTTGTTGTACATGGGATTAATCAATTTGTTGCCAAGGTCAAGTTTAAATTCCAATATATATATATATATATATATATATATATATATATATATATATATATATCAATGATAATTTTAAGGGCGAAATTTAGCCCATGGGCTATTTTTCCATGTTTTTTTCCAAAAAAGGATTCATCAATTTGCATTTTTTGAAGCCCCATTTCGCCCAATTTTGATGGGGTAAACTTTTTCACTCTAAAAGTCGGGAAATTATTATATAAACTATATAAAGTCCTTAGAAATTGAAATAATTTTAGAAAAATATCGCCAAATATTTTATAGTTGACATTTTAAGAGTTGGTAAGATTCACCAAGGTCTATACACTTTTATATAAGTATGGGTCCTTAAAATTATCATTTTTATGTCCGTAAGCATTATTTTTGTTGTACATGGGATTAATCAATTTGTTGCCAAGGTCAAGTTTAATTTCCAGAGTATATATATATGTCAAGTTTAATTTCCAGAGTATATATATATATCAAGGATAATTTTAGCGGCAAAATTTAGCCCATGGGCTATTTTTCCATGTTTTTTTCCAAAAAAAAATTAGCCAATTTGCATTTTTTGAAGCCCCATTTCACCCAATTTTGATGGGGTAAATTTTTTTCATTCTAAAAATCTACAAATTATTATATAAACTATATAAAATCCTTAGAAATTGAAATAATTTTAGAAAACTATCGCCAAATAATTTATAGTTGATATTTTAAGAATTGTTAAGATTCACCAAGGTTTATACACTTTTATATAAGTATGGGTCCTTAAAGTTATCATTTTATGTCCCTATGGGATATATAATGATTGTGCGAAGCATTATTTTTGTTGTACAAGACCCTAGTGGCGAGCTTATGTTAGGAAAATTTAGATAATCATTGTAATTGTTGTTATCTAGATATATGGTTGATTTGAAGTTTTTATTGTGTTAACATTTGTTACAATTCCAAAGATATACAAGAAAAAAAATAGAATAAATTATCCTTTTACATTAATTTGAGAAGTGTAACTCAATGTTAGAGGTCAAATCTTTATATAATTTAGAGATAGTAACATAAAGCTTGTTTCAAATGAGATAATTATGTCCACTACTTGTAATGTATGCAACTTATTACAAAATGGTGAGTTTCAAATTTTGAATGGATTTTCTATACTTTATTTCAATTATGTGATGTATGCAACTTATTACAAAATGGCGAGTTTCAATTTTTGAATGGATTTTCTATACTTTATTTCAATATAATTGTTATTATTTGTATTTACTTTTTATAAAAATAAATTTTATTAATTAATATTTAGAAATAAAGACATAATTACAACCAAAAACACAATTATTAAGTAAAAGAGTCTTCAAAGTTTTTTTTTTCAGAGGAAAAAACTTACTATTGCTATTCATTCATTGAATCAAATAGTACAAAGATCTGTCTCATCTCATAATATCAAGACTTTACAATACATAACTTAAGCCCACAGGCTTTTCAAAATAACAAAAAAGACTAGAAATAGATATATAATTTTGCTTCTATCCTTCTACATATAGATATTCAACCTCAGAGATCCCCAAAAAAGTAAAGGGCACCCTTATCCCGAACATTAATTTCATACCATTCTTCCCAAACGAGATATCCAACGTCTCCATCGAAAGCTTGTTTTGACAGCTTATCTGCCAAGTCATTATGCTCCCTAAATATATGTTCAAATGTAATTGGCTTACATTTTTCAATTTCTGCCATTGTGCACATACACCAATGTCGAAGAGTCAGCACCTTCAATTTGTAGTCACCAGTGGCCCATTTTATCGTAACCCTTGAATCACCATATACCTTCATGTCAACAAGCCCAAAGATATTTGCAGTCTTCAAGACACACCACAAAGCCAATAGTTCCGCCTTCATATTTGTTCCTTCTCCACAATTGAGTCTAAGAGTGAAATAGTGGTTCTTGTTCAAGAAAATCACATCGCTAGCTGCACACAATCCTTACTGTGCAGCCCCATCAAAAAATAGTACCGACTGGTTGACCGTGAAGGAGAACAGACCAATTCTTTTAGTACCCTGCTTCACTTTATCATTTTTATATATCTGGGCCATATTAAGGACAGTAATCCCACATGACTTTACTTCTAGCATTCTCCCTTGAA
Organism: Larix kaempferi; assembly: GCA_027924585.1. Classification (NCBI taxonomy): domain Eukaryota; kingdom Viridiplantae; phylum Streptophyta; class Pinopsida; order Pinales; family Pinaceae; genus Larix; species Larix kaempferi. The sequence goes on along the minus strand of BSBM01000486.1, from coordinate 762,749 downwards.
AATTTGCACAATTTCTAGCATACCATATCACCCAGGACACGAAAATAGGTAAGAGATGAAATGAATTTACATGTCTGCACTAGTTAAAGAGACATTTCCCAAATTCACCTACTTCCCAGGTATCATCTATATGCAAGTCAGCACATACAAGTTTCCATATATCTCTTCCAAATTGGCAGTCAACAAATAGATGACGAACTGATTCCATATTCTGTTTACATAGAATGCACTACTTAGGCCCACTCCAGCCACGACGAACCAGATTATCCCAAGTTTTAGATTTCCCTATAAAGTTTGCCATAGAAAACACTTGATCTTCAGAGGATAGTCCCACTTCCATATTTTTTTATATCACCAATGCTGCGGGTATATGCACCGGTCTTGGATGATTCTAATATATGTTGCTTTTGCAGTCACGGTTCCAATTCTCTCATCCCCTATCCAAACAATCTTATCAGCTTCAGCATTAAGTTTGACACCTGTTGCTTCCAACCTACGCACATAATCATCCCATTCATAAGCATCGCACCCCTGCAACCCCAGGTCCCTCGAACAAAGCCAGTAATTCCCAACACCTCTAAAACGTGTTCCATTTTTTACCCTGTTCAGTGTAGATAACCCATACACTTTTAAATAATCCCGCAGTCTATCAGAAAGAAAACAAGAGTCCTCCATACCTAATATAGGTTCCATCCCCACCATAATTCGATCACCAGAACCCACTTTCCATCTCATATCCTCTTCCATCCAGTTAAATACTGTCATCATACCTCTCCACATAGGAGAAATACATCCCCCCAATTTCTTCGATTTCCATAGCCAATCATACACCTCGGTCTTGATGTATTTAAGTTGAAGAACTCGAGACCAAAGAGAACTCCCAAAAATACCACGCCAAAGACTTTTCAATCTCAGTGCTTTGTTGAATATCTTAAGGTCCTTGATGCCCCATCCGCCACACTTTTCAGGCTTTGAAATGACCTCCCAACTTGTTGTAGTGAGCTTTGCACGCTCTGCACTTCCAGTCCACGGGAAATTAAATATTAATTTCCTAAAATCATTTAAGATTGACATCGGAATTTCCAGAAGGGACATCCAAAATACCGGCAAACCTGTCAACATTGCTTTCACCAATATAAGCTTTCCCCCCATAGAGAGAAACCTGTAAGCCCAATGAGAGATCCGGGCCTCCATCCTTTGAATCAACCACCTCCAGTCACTTGTTTGATAATGATTAGGCTTTAAAAGAAACCCAAGATATTTAAATCCATCCACAAGATTGCCACATTTGTAAGGCATAATCCTCTCAATTTCCAACCTTCTTAATGGACTCACATTATATTGGAAAAAATTGGACTTAGTGGAACTGACTTTCATACCTGTTACATTGCAGAAGGTGTTGATAATGTTTCTGATCACCATCCACTCCTCAACCGTGGCAATTCTTGCCAGTAGCACATCGTCAACAAAAATCAGGTGTGTGAGCACACACCCACGACCCACTTCAATACCTTTGATGAAGCCTTCCTCCTTTGCTACATTCAAGAGCCTGCTCAATGCATCAATAACTAAAATGAACAGTAATGGTGACAGTGGACACCCCTGTCGGAGCCCTCTTGTACAAGTGTAAAACTCAGAAGGTGTTCTAGCCTGCTCAATGCATCAATAACTAAAATGAACAGTAATGGTGACAGTGGACACCCCTGTCGGATCCCTCTTGTACATGTGAAAAACTCGGAAGGTGTTCCATTTACCAGTACTACTATACTTGTTGTAGACACACAGCTCATTATCTAGTTTAATACCAAAGGAGGAATCCCAATTTGTATCATCACCAGTCTTAAAAATGACCAATTCACCTGGTCATATGCCTTCTCCAAATCCATTTTTAATAGCAAATCTTGTTGCTTCCTGGTCTTTATACAATGCGTGAGCTCCTGAGAGACACCAATAGCATCATGAATCTGCATGTTATGTAAAAAAGAAAATTTTTCCTCTGTGATATGCTCTGACAAGGCAAACTTAATCCGTTGCGCAATGATCTTTGTAATTAGCTTGTAAGCCAGATTAGAAAGGGCAATGGGTCTAAATTCTCCAAAGGATGACGAATTATCACATTTAGGAATCAAAGTTAAAAAAGTAGAATTCAGGGCTCCAAAAGAAATACCAGCCACTCTAGAATACTCAACCATTCTAAGTAAATCCTCTCCCATAAGATCAAAAAAATGGATATACACTTCAACCGGCCAACCATCGAGCCCCGGGCTCTTTTCCTTCTTAAATATTTTTAGAGTCTGTTCTATCTCCTCCAATGTAACCATCTTCCCCAACTCAACAACTTCTTGATCATTAAAAAATATAGGGAAGAGTCTAGCAACTCTAATTTGATCCAAAAGCACACCATTCCCCTCATCTTTATAAATATTGCTAAAAACTTTTACAGCTTCATTTTTTAATGGAGCCTCCCCAGAAATTTTATTACCCTGTTCATCCTTCAGGTCCCATATTGTATTCATGTTTCGCCTGGCCGATGCAAAGGAGTGGAAAAAATTTGAGTTTTTCTTGCCACGTTGTACCCACAATGCTCTACTCTTTAACCTCCATTCTTTTTCTTCTTGGAGCAATACCTCTTCTCTTTTTTTCTCAAATTTCTTAATAGCTTCAAACCCATCCAAATCCAGAATACCATTCACATTCTTATCATAATACTTCTATATGTCCAATTCTAGCTGCACCAGTTCCTCCTTATCAACCACTTTTTTGTTAATTATCCATTTACTAACCACTATCTTAATCCTTCTCATTTTCTTACAGAAAAAAACAATTGGATCAAGCCCCTCAACAATCTCTGAGGTCCATAAATTTTTCACCATATTGCAGAACTCCTCCTGACATAACCAGGAGTTGTCGAATTTAAAGGGACGGTGAGACTTTACACCATAATCCTCGAATTGAAATATTACTAGCCAATGGTCAGAAAATTTTACTTCATGAACCCAGGAATGGTATTTCTGGAGCTGACAGAGTAGTGTTTCCTTTACTAGGTATCGATCAAGGCGTTTATGAATACCATCATTTCCACATCTACCATTTGTCCAGGAGGGACACATCTTTATAGGTACAACATCAATTAGGGCATTCCTATCAAGGAAGGACTTGAAATAGTCTGCCAATGGGTCCAACCTGGCCTTCTAACCCCATATTTTTGAAGATGACTTTGTAAAATTTAAATCTACTACAAAAATGAGATTTTCGACATTCAGGATTCCTGATCTTTCTAAGGAATCCTAAAAACCCTGCCTGTCAGTATAAGGTGCATAACAATTAAAGACTGTCAACTGTAAATTTAAACCCAGACAAAAACCCCTCATCAGGATACCCCATGGTGTTTTAAAAACCCTAAAGAATAACAAATTTGGATCCCAAGCCACTGCTAACCCCCCAGAGAAGCCATTCGAACATACAGCTGATACCTCCCAATTTGGAAGCACCCCCCTAATCTTTGAAATTGCATCAATACTCACGCACATAGTTTCTTGGACTAACACAATCCCTGGACTAGTAGCATGGATAAGGTTGGTCAAAGCCCTAGCCCTGGAAGCTTTTCCTAACCCATGGACATTTAGTGAAAGTAGAGACATCACGAACCATCACCCAAGGGTTTCTCCACTCTAAGACCCCAATTAGATAAAACATATTTCCCTTTTGCTTTTAGTCTATCCGCCACAGTAAGATAGTCCTCAATAGTATCAACCTTAGCAGGTCCCGTCTTCCCCTTCCTTCTCTTACAGATTGTCACATTCTGAAATTTTATGGAGCTAAGGGGCAGGGCTTCTGAATTCACAGAAGGGTTCTTGGAATAAACTAAAAGGGGCATGCAATCTGACACATCCTGAACCCCCGCACTACTACCAGAAGCATCATATTCTTTGCCCTTCCCATCCATAATAGTAGGATTCTTTAATACTTCAAGGTGACTATCCACTATAGACATACAATCAAGGTCAGGGGCTCCCTGAGTATCTAAACCCTCCACAACAGGACTAGTCATTAGGGGTTTAGGGTTTGAGTCCAAATTGATAGACATAGAATTCTTACCCCCCTGGTCCACCTTAGCCAGGTCACTATCCAAGTTTCGGGTCACCGGGGGTTGGTTCTCATCCCTCACACACACCCCATCCCCAGCCGAGATGTAGGTATTGCTATGTCTCAATATAGCTTCCCCTAATGAGATACGCCTGTCTAAATCCCTTTCCCAGTTTTCAATTAAAGCCAAATATTCATTTGAAACAACCGTATATGTTGAATCAGGTAAGGGTTTTGACTTACCAATTTCCGCAAGCGCTGGGGTCGATTCACCATGAATTGGGGTCCTGGAGGAAGGCTCGGTCCCTGGCGAAACCCCATTCTCTCTAACCAGCAACTTTGAGCAATTTGCTTACACATGACCCACAGAATGACAACTGAAGCATCTGAACGGTATCTTGTAGTAGTCCAGGCGTTGTTTCCATTTCCGGCTACACCATACAATTTCCACTTCTGCAGGGAGTCCCAAACTCAGGTCGAATTCCACCATTACTTTTGCATACCTTCTGTCCATGCCAAAGAGCGTTTTCCTGTCAATCCTGACGAATCTCCCCACTGTATTTGCTAATCCAATGATTATATCCTCCGTCCAAAGCTCGATGGGAAACCCGGGTATCAACATCCAAAGATGCTTGATACCTTATCTTTCATGTAATGGGTCGAATGCAATATTCCACCGTTTGAGAAACAATGAACCATCTTTAAAGAGCCAAGTTCCCGCAAGGATTTTTTCCCTAAAATCCTGATTCGAGAAGGTAAATAGTATCCACCAGTTCAATAAAAGATTTATACGAGGTGCAATCCCAGTAATGGGTACCCAGAACTTATTCACCCATTCTACAATCTCTTCTTTCGACCTTGAGGTGAATTCAAACCGGCCGACCAGAGCACTCTCAGCCAGTATTTCAACACGCTCCAGATTCGCATCTGACGAAATCACACAACTATCCACCTGGTCCCTTGCCTTTAGGGTTTTAACCCTATGCCTCTGTTTAGCTCGCCTACCAGTCAAGTTAGGGTTTCGATAGGGATAAAAAAGTGATGGGCCATGAGCTCCCTCCGCAGTGAGGCCAGGGTTTCAGAGGTCGATAGGAAAGGCATAATGCCAAAGAAAAATGTCTTATGCAATAAGTATGAGGGTACCGGGGTATTCAGTGGACGGTACCCACATTTGTCAACTAACACAGCTTCACGTGGGATCACCCCTGCACACTTGGACCCACTAACCTGCAGAGCTCAAACCCGCTGAAAAGACACACACAACCACATCCAAAACCAAGGTTAAAGAATCCTCGTCACCACCTATTCCCACTTTTTTTACTTGGGTGGTACTGGGCCAGTCCAATTCGGACCGGCTTGACTCCAAGCTACAAAAAACCCCAGTCTTGTCACCATACTACACTAAACCTACAAACCAGCATGCAGAAAACCGTCGCCATCCTCCCAATCCAAAAGAATCCTCAAAGTTGCTATAGACTCAATATAGAGGATCCACACTAAAATTGTAATATAATGTTAAAGTATCAAAATGTGGTTTATGAGAAATAAATTATAAATTTAAAAAACAAACTTTGCTGGTTGAAAATCACTATACCCCAGAAGTAAAACATGTAAATAACTTTCCACATAGATAGAACAATAAATTATTGCAAAATTTTTTCATTTTTTTAGAATTATATTTAACAAAATATCGCAATTTTTTTTCTTTTTAATTATATGTGTATTAAAAACAAGACGGATCTTCTTTATTGCAGATTTGTATTTAGAAGAAAGGAAATTTTTTTAATAATATTTTGTGGTACTCATCATCTCATGTAAACATAAAACACAATTTAGCATATAATTTTAATTTGATAGGATTGTTTTATTCATTATAATAATAATAATAATTATTATTATTATTAATTTTTTTTTCCTTGGAAGTTGTTATTATTATTATTATTATTATAAGAGAGTTACTAATTACATTAAAATCTTTTATAGTTAAATTTCTTTTTTCAAAATTAAGAATGTAAAATCTTTTACGGTTAAATTTCTTTTTTCAAAATTAAGAATGCACTCTATGTCTATGTGGTGAACATGAATTTATATAGATTCTTATGATTTTAATTTTTATAAAAAAGTATTAGACTATATTTATTGTCTTAGTTGCATATAACTGTACATATTATTTTAATTTTTTTAATTTTTGTTTTATAACCATAGATTACAAATTTCAAAACAACCTATTAATAATAATATAAAATTTCAAAATAACTTATTAATAATAATATAAAAACATTACTATTTTGTGATTTTTGTTATTAATATCTAAAGTGAAATTGAAATTAAAAACTTTTAATAAATACCTTTTGTAATAGATAGTCATATTCAAACTCTAAGACTACAACTTAATTCATTGATAAATAAGTGAATTTAGGATTGAGTATGCTTCGTGACATGCATGTAAGGATGACAAACACACAAACACTTAGAGAAATTGTAAAATGCTCTTAACCGTTGTTTCCTGATTGAATCATAAATGAAATGGAAGGGAATTTAGATAAAGTTTAAGTTTCGAGAGAAAATATTTTGAAAATAATAGTTCATAATGTAATTTGAAAATTTGATTACTAAACATGACACTTCATAAACATGACACTTCAGAATGTAATTTGAAAATTTGATTATTAGCATCAACGAGATTGATTGTGTTGATGAAACCCTTTATATTGGTTAAATACCAAGTCATTTTATATACATCGTACCTACCTTCGAAACATTTTTGAGTTTGAAAATCATAGTACGATTCCTCCGAGTCAAGTCAATATCTTCCTAAATGTTTCGGGACGTATGGAAGAGGTAGCATCTCATGACATGTTTGCCTACCTCATAGTATAGTCAAACTTTGTTCATGTAGATTATTGGTGATTCAATTTTTTACACTAATAAATTTACCACTATAATTTAAAAGTAAAATAAATATTTTTACATATATGTTAAAAAATTATTTTGAAACACTGATTTTGAAGTGTTGTGTTTTATGTAGAAAATATTTGTTGAGACACCATTGATATGATTGACATTTTATAAAATGTGGGTCGGTTACAGCTGTTAGGGTTGAGTGTTTGTCAGTGTTACAAGTGGAGAACATTAGGGGTGAGTGTTTATGAGTGTTACAAGTGGAGAACATGCTATTCATCATTGAGATGGTTGGTCGGTGAATACAGTAAACTATTTGTCGGGTTCAAACATTGACGCTTATCTTACACCTGCTATGCATCTACGAGAACGAGGGTTGCGTATCTTTACTCTACCAACTTTATTCTCCGCTCCTCTGAAACTTGTGAACTCACCTCTTCCCTCTGCATCGATCATACAGATCTTCCCAGGGTTTCTGTTTGTATGACAATTGGCAATGGCATACCCAACGCCTTCATGCTCGTCGTTCCTCCAAACCCACTCTGAAATTGAAATAGAAAATCAGACTTCTCATCTTGCAACTTCGGTTGGCGCTTCCTCGTCCTCCATAGCTGCTGATCCCAGCAACAGCTACAGCAATACTCTCTACGATGTGTTTATCAACCATCGTGGAGAAGTGAAGAAGACCTTAGCTAGCCATCTCTACTATGGTCTTTTTTCAAGTGGATTAAGACCAACAAGAATTGCAGGAAGGACTCAATTTTCCTTCTCAACTAAAAGCTACCATTCGAAGCGCCAGGGTACACATTGCCATCTTTTCTCCAAATTATGCGGATTCACGATGGTGTTTGGATGAACTACTGCTAATGCAGAAGTCTGGGGTTCCTATTATTCCGATATTGTTGGCATTAATTGCAACTAGCTACCGCCATATGTAGCGGACGTTGCTATTCAATGAAGTTTAATGTATGATTTAAGAAGCTGGACACGTAATAGCTGTTGGGAAATGTGAACCGCCTGCCCAGTCGGGCTTTCTTTTTGTATTACTATTTTGATATTAATGAAATGCAGGGTATGCGATGTAGTTCTGATCTTTCTGCGTGTGTGACTCCATTCTAGTGCTGTAGCATTGCAAAACTCTGTTTTTACCTTGATAATTTGATGCTCTGTCTCCTCTGTCCGCTTTCATTCTGGTATCAGAGCATAGCTCTTCAAATTGAACCCGTGTAAGGGTTGTTTCAATATGCTTGGCGGCTGCGGCTCATGTGCATTTGTTCGCAGTTGGCACACCTCATGCTCACACCAGCTCTTCTAAAAGACCCAGCCGTGGGAATCGAAATAGCGCCTTCTTTGGCCTCGGTTTGGGAAAAAATCCTGTCTTCAATGGCGGGTTCGGTAGCCTGCGGAGCAAGCAACCACAGCAATCTAGAAGACGGGCCGCGGGACCTCTCAGGGTAGTCTGCGAGAAAGTTGTGGGAATTGATTTGGGGACCACGAATTTGGCCATAGGTTTCTTGGCGTTCCCTGTAATGCCAAGCGAGCAGCTTCTGCTCTAGCTTGCATACGGGTAGGTTCTGTAGCTTGTGCTTCAGTACGTGTTCTACGTTGATGTTCCTGGTCTGACCAAATCCGATATTCAGGTGTATGTTGAAGAGGAAAGCTGGCTTGAAGACTACAACAGTGATGAGAATAGACACAGTGCTAGCAAGGGAGCTCATATAAATCTCAAATGTGCAGAGCAGGCTCGAGTAACTGAGAACAAAATTCCTGCTCTTGTTGGGAATTTGAAGGCTAAAACACGTGCTTGGGGAGAAGAAAAAAGAATATCTTTTGTATATGATGGCATACGGTTGCTGGCAATGCTCGAGGAGTATACCTTTGTGAGACAAGAAAGGGAGGAGCGAAAAAAATGATTTCGGGATCAGAAGTGGTTACGAGAACAATTTCTAACAGAGCAGGAAGCTTTGTTTGGATCCAAACCCAGTCCAAATAAAAATCATAGCATTAAGAGAGTACAGGGTTTGCGAGCAAATAGAAGCACAACCCCCCACAAATCGTCGCTTTTCACTTGGAGGTGCCATGCTTTCAGGAAATTTTGATCTTACTCCTCGGGTAAATGGAATCACTCCACGACATAATGGAATTGGCAAGGATAGCAGAAGGAGCCGTGCAGGTTTGAAACTGTGAATCATCAGCAACCAACAAAGAAGCCGTGAAGGAATATTGAAACAGAGCACCTTGTCTACAGCTGCAAAAGGAGAAATTTCAGAAAATTTGGGCCATGGCGTCGAGCAGCTTCGGAACACAGCCTCAAATTCCACTTCTAACAGGTAAGAACTATGACTTTTGGTCCATAAAAATGAAAACTCTTATCTGTTCACAAGATCTGTGGGATTTAGTTCAGAATGGGTACTTAGAACCCCCTGATGAGGTAGCCTATTTGGCTTTAACACAAGCACAGAAAGACTTGCTTAAAAACAACAAGAAGAAAGATGCTAAGGCACTTTCTCTCATCCAGCAAGACATGGATGATTCAATCTTTCCCAGAATAGCGTCAGTAAGCAAATCCAAAGATGCTTGGGACATCTTAGACACAGTTTATCAGGGTTTAAGTAAAGTGAAGGTTGCTAAACTACAAACCCTTAGGAAAATTTTTGAAAATCTGCAAATGAATGAAACGCAGACTATAGATCAATTTCATAATCATCTAATGACAATTGTAAATCAGATGAGAACTCATGGTGAACAAATTTCTGATCAAAAGGTGGTAGAAAAGGTATTAAGAAGTATACCCAGCAAATTTGATGTTGTTGTTGTGGCAATTGAGGAGTCAAAGGATTTGACTCAGCTCTCAATTGATGAGTTAATAGGATCCCTGCTGTCCCATGAGTCTAGAGTAAACAGAAACCCAAACTTCTCACTTGATACTGCTTTTAAGACACAGCTAACTGTTGGTAGAGGAAGAGGAAGGTCATTCCATAGAGGCAGGGGTAGATTTCAATTTCAAAGGGAAAAAGAACCGAATATAAATAGGACTGGTAGGTATGTCCAAAACCCACATTCAGGAAATTTCAGAACTGCAAGTAATAACCTTTATCAACAGCAGAATCAAAGAATTGATAAATCCAAAATTCAGTGTTTTTATTGTAAGAAATTTGGGCATTATGCTAGGGAATGTAGAAAGAAGGAAGCAGATGCCAGAAAACAATCTGCAAATCTAGTTGAGAAATCAGGAAATAAAACTGATTCAGTTCTTATTACCTGCAATGTTGCACAAGAGAATCCAAATGATGTATGGTTTCTAGACAGTGGGTGTAGTAATCACATGTCTGGCAACAAAGAAGTGTTCACTGAAATAGATAGTTCGGTACAGTCTGAAGTGAAGTTTGGAGATGATAACAAAGTTTCAGTCAATGGCAGATGTACTGTTAATGTATTTGCAAAAAAAGGAGATAAGAGACATATTAATGATGTGTATTTTGTACCTGGTCTGAAATGCAATTTAATTAGCATTGGACAACTAATGGAGAAAGGCTATAAGGTAATTTTCAACCATGACACTTGCACAATTCTTGACAAGAATTCTAGAAAAGGGTTGATTGCAAAGGTTAAAATGACCAAAAATAGAATGTTTCCACTTACATTAAAAAGTGAAATTCAGAATTGTGTGAATGCCTATAAAGTTCAAAGTTTGGACCAGTCTTGGCTTTGGCATTTGAGGTATGGACATTTGTATTTTGGGGGATTAAACTTATTGCAGAAAAATCAAATGGTTAGAGGGCTGCCACCGATTGAACAACCAGCAAGCTCATGTGAGAGTTGTATTTTAGCAAAACATCATAGAGAATCTTTCCATGTAGGCACTTCATATTGAGCAAAAGAACCCCTAGAGATAGTTCATACAGATTTGTGTGGACCAATGCAGGATCCATCATTGGCTGGAAACTTATACTTTCTAACTTTTATTGATGATTATAGCCGGAAAACATGGATATATTTTATTAAACAAAAATCAGAAACTTTTGAAGTGTTCAAGAATTTTAAAACCTTGGTTGAAAAACAAAGTGGAAAGGTCATCAAAGTGTTGAGTTCTGATAGAGGAGGCGAATATAAATTGAATGAATTCATGGAATTTTGTAGAAATCATGGAATTAAGAGGCAATTTACAGCTTGGTATACACCACAGCAGAATGGTGTGGTAGAAAGAAAAAATAGGACGATTATGAATATGGCAAGAAGCATGTTGAAGGCCAAGCATTTATCAAATGAGTATTGGGCAGAAGCAGTTGCATGTTCAGTCTACATCTTGAACAGAAGTCCTACAAAAAGTGTGAGGAATAAAGTACCTGAAGAAGCTTGGAGTGGCAAGTGCTGCAATGTATCACATCTTAGGATATTTGGGTGTGTGGCTTACTCCCATGTACCTAAAGAAATTAGAAGGAAGTTGGATGATCGAAGTGAAAAATGTATCTTCATTGGGTATAGTGAGCATTCTAAAGCATATAAACTCTATAATCCTATTACCAAGAAGCTGATTGTAAGCAGAGATGTAGAATTTAAGGAAGAGGAATCATGGGATGGAAGTATTGATGAAATAGTTACACATGGAGCAGCCTTACCACATGTTGAAGATGATGAAGAAAATGTGCAAGATGGACAACAAATTCCACATTCATATGTACCTGCACATGTACCAAGATCCAGCACACCAAGAAGGAACACTATAGGTCTTAATTCACCTCAAACAAGAACACCAAGAAATTCTATGCAAGAAGAGCAATCAGGACTTGGAGGGCAGCATACATCAAGCTCACAAGTAAGTGATGAATCTGATCCTACTCTAGCAGAATTGAGATCTAGGATTAGAGGACAAAAATCTAGAAGTCTAAGAGAAATCTATGAACAACATGATGAAGAACTGGATTTGAACTCAAACTTTGCATTATTGGCTTATCAACCAATTAGTTTTGAAGAAGCAATTAAAGATGTTGCATGGATAAAAGCTATGGATGATGAAATAGATGCTATAGAGAAAAATGAAACTTGGGAGTTAGTGGATTTACCTGATGGAAAAGACTGTATAGGTGTAAAATGGATTTATAAAACAAAACTGAATGCTGATGGAAAGTTTGAAAAACACAAGGCTAGGCTTGTAGCACAAGGTTTTAGTCAACAACCCGGCATAGATTATAATGAGACTTTTGCACCGGTAGCGAGATTACACACAGTTAGACTTGTCTTAGCCATAGCAGCACAAAATGATTGGAATGTGTATCAGATGGATGTAAAATCTGCATTTTTGAATGGACGTTTAGAGGAGGAGGTTTATGTAAAACAGCGAACTGGGTATGAAATAACAGGTTGTGAAAATAAAGTTTACAGGCTGAAAAAGGCTTTATATGGGTTGAAGCAAGCATCTAGAGTGTGGTACAATAGACTAGACTCATATTTGCTGAGTAATGGATTCAATAGATGTGCTAGTGAACCTACATTGTACACGAAATTAAATCAGCAGGGTAAAATCATGCTTGTATGTGTATATGTTGATGACTTAATCTTCACAGGAAATCTGTCTATAAAAGCTTTTAAAACAACAATGAAAACAGAATTTGAAATGACAGATTTGGGAATGATGAAGTACTTTCTCAGAATTCAAGTTGATCAATCTGAAAAAGGGATTTTCATATGTCAATCTAAGTATGCTGAAGATGTGTTAAAAAGATTCTGAATGCTGAATTGTAAACCAGTCTCAACACCAATAGCAACAGGAACTAAACTAAGTAAAGATGACAATGAACCTTTTGTGGATTCAACACAATTTAAGAAATTAGTTGGAAGTTTAATGTATCTGACAGCAACTAGGCCAGATATCATGTTTGCAGTGAGCCTAATTTCCAGGTTTATGGAATCTCCAAGAAGTTCTCATTGGCAAGTAGCAAAAAGAATCTTAAGATATGTTTCAGGAACAATGCATTATGGAATTTTGTATTCAGTAGGTTCAGATTTCAAGTTAACAGGTTACACAGATAGTGACTTTGCAAGCAGTATAGATGACAGGAAAAGCACAACAGGTTATGTATTTAATTTTGGTTCAGGTGCAGTTTCATGGGCATCAAAGAAGAAACCTATAGTGACCATTTCATCAGCTGAAGCGGAGTATGTAGCAGCCACGTCAGCAGCTTGTCAAGCAGTATGGATGCGGAAAGGTTTGTCTGAGTTGTTGCACGAACAGGAGGATCCAACAGTGATCTATTGTGACAATAATTCTGCAATTGCATTGTCGAAAAATCAAGTGTTTCACAAAAGGAGCAAGCACATAGATACCCGATACCACTTCATCAGAGAACTGGTTAACAATAAAGAAATTAACTTGGAATTTTGCAGGTCAAAGGAACAGCTCGCTGATATATTTACTAAGCCTCTGGCAAAGGAGCTTTTTGAGTTTCATAGAGAGAATCTTGGCATTGTTAATGCAATATATGTATGACTGTAGATGTAGTTTGTTATGTTAATATACTGTCAATGAGATATCCAATTTTTGTTTTTTGCTGAAAGTTGCAATTAAGGGGGAGTTTGTTGGCATTAATTGCAACTAGCTACCGCCATATGCAGCGGACGTTGCTATTCAATGAAGTTTAATGTATGATTTAAGAAGCTGGACACGTAATAGCTGTTGGGAAATGTGAACCGCCTGCCCAATCGGGCTTTCTTTTTGTATTACTGTTTTGATATTAATGAAATGCAGGGTATGCGATGTAGTTCTGATCTTTTTGCGTGTGTGACTCCATTCTAGTGCTGTAGCACTGCAAAACTCTGTTTTTACCCTGATAATTTGATGCTCTGTCTCCTCTGTCCGCTTTCAGATATTTTACCATGTAAAGCCTGATGAGCTTAGGTTGACAGATCAGAACAAAATTGGAACAAAATTGGAGTGTATGCTGAGGCCTTGCACAAACTCCAAATGAAAAAAACGTACGACCCGCAAACTCATCAAGATAAGTCACGATATGACTCCGCCACTATTCAAAACTGGAGAGATGCTCTTTCCAGTGTTGCAAACATAAGTGGGTTTGATCTGGACGGCCCGTTTAATGGGTGAGACCTCTAATTCTGCCTCTATATACGTATATAGTCCTTTGCCTATGGTTTGAATTATTTATTTTTTATATTGATTGTTTGTGAATAATTATATATATATTTTTTTGTGAATATATAGTGACGAGGGACACATGGTAGATAAATTCGTTGAACGTGTGATGAAAATGAGTAAAAAACCAGGGTTGCATTAAATGAAAAAGTGACAGTTTTTGAAACTACAATATTAAAGCAGCAGCAGGGAAGTGGAAATCGGCATAGTCGGCTCGGGTGGAGCAGGGAAGACAACATTGTCCCTCGAGCTTTTCAATAGAAAGCGTTCAAATTACAATAAATCTTATTTTCTAAATGATGTAAGAGAAAAGGCTAATAAAAACTCATTACATTCTTTACAGAGTGAACTGCTGAAGGGCTTGACACAGTCAGATCTGCATATAAACAACATTAATGAAGGTATAGGGATGTTAAAAAGGCATCTCACATCTTCTCATGTCTTTTTTATTTTAGATGACATAGATCATGAGGATCAGCTAGAGGCGTTTTTACCAGTTAAAGATGTCTTAAGTTCGAATAGCTTGATTTTGATTACATCTCGGGACAGAGGTCTCCTCGCAAGGTCAGGAGTGGAACAGTTATCCATTTATAAGCTAACAGGTCTTCCTAGACAACACTCGCTAGAGCTCTTTTGCTCATATGCCTTCCACCAGCCCTATCCAGTGAAGGGATTTGAAAATCTAGTAGATAAGTTTGTACAGGTATGTCACGGGCTGCCTTTATCTTTAAAAGTATTGGGGGCGTCTCTCTATGGAAACAATGACAAATCTGTATGGGGTGACATACTTCTAAAAGTTCCAACTGATATCCAAAAGATATTAAAAACTAGTTATGATGCACAGTCTGAGCAAAGAGGAACAACATATCTTTTTAGATATTGCATGTTTTTTCATAGGAAAAAAGAAGAATGGTGCCATAACATTATGGGACGGATCAGGATGGAATGGATCATCAGGGTTTAAAAATTTAGAAGGAAAATGCCTTGTAGAAGTGGACGCTGAAAATGTTATACATATGCATGATCATCTTCGGGATATGGGAAGAGACATTGCGGACGAGAAATTGCCGCACCGTCTTTGGCGTCCCACAGAGAATATTGATAATTGGCTGCACCAGCAGTCATCTGTAAGTGCTCAACCAGTCACACCTTTAAAAATATTAAAATTTTTCCATGAATCTCCTTACCATTTTTCAATATTCCATTTTTTGCTATAGAGATTTGAGTAATTTTTTTTTATTCTCCATCGTTTTTCGAAAATGAACAGGTAATAACCGAATATTCCATTTTTTGCTGAGTAAATTTTTTTATTGTCCATGGTTTTTCGAAAATGAACAGGTAATAACGGAAGCGCGTGGAATTAGTATCCGTCAGAGGGATAGCTCTGATAAAATTGTAATTATAAACCCATCAATGTTGTCATGGTACCAAACGAAGATTGAAAAGGTGTTAGGGAATCGCATGATGAACATTCTATATACATTGTATCGTTTTCTTGGTATCGGCGCCTCATGAAACTTATGTATAGATGTTGTCGTCTTCTTGGTATCCGGAACCGCGTCATGGAACTTCTGTATACATGTGATCGGTTTTTTGGTGTTGGTGCGATGAAGTTGCAACTTCTTAGTACTGAAGGATATCTCCTGGAGCGCTTTTTTAGGAGGGTGCACTCACCAAATCTCATATGGCTTTCTTGGAGCGACTGTCCCTACTCTTCCCTGCCTTCCTGGATTCCAATGAGGAATTTAAGGGTTTTGAGGGTGCAGGGGGGAGTATTGGAAACATTGTGGACCTGTCTAACTGCCAAAACTTGTTTCGGCTGCCAGATTCCTTGGGTGGCTTGACAAACCTCCACCACATGGACCTGAGAAGGTGCAGGAAGTTGGAGAGGCTGCCAGATTCCTTGGGTGGCTTGACGAACCTCCACCACATGGACCTGTCTTGCTGCGAGAAGTTGGAGAGGCTGCCAGATTCCTTGGGTGGCTTGACGAATCTCCACCACTTGGACCTGTCTTGGTGCGGGAAGTTGGAGAGGCTGCCAGATTCCTTGGGTGGCTTGACGAACCTCCACCACATGGACCTGTCTTGCTGCGAGAAGTTGGAGAGGCTGCCAGATTCCTTGGGTGGCTTGACGAACCTCCACCACATGGACCTGTCTTGGTGCGGGAAGTTGGAGAGGCTGCCAGATTCCTTGGGTGGCTTGACGAACCTCCACCACATGGACCTGTCTTGCTGCGAGAAGTTGGAGAGGCTGCCAGATTCCTTGGGTGGCTTGACGAACCTCCACCACATGGACCTGTCTTGGTGCAAGAAGTTGGAGAGGCTGCCAGAAACCTTGGGTGGCTTGACGAACCTCCACCACATGGACCTGTCTTCGTGCCATAAGTTGGAGAGGCTGCCAGAAACCTTTGGTGGCTTGACGAACCTCCACCACATGGACCTGTCTTGGTGCAGGAAGTTGGAGAGGCTGCCAGATTCCTTGGGTGGCTTGACGAACCTCCACCACATGGACCTGTCTTCGTGCTCGAAGTTGGAGAGGCTGCCAGATTCTTTTGGGAATCTCAGTAACCTTAAATATCTTGATTTGTCCGGTTGCTCTAATTTAACCATCTCAAGCCATACACTCGGAAATATAAGAGCGCTTGAGCATATAGATTTTTCCCATTGTGAAAAAATTGAAGTATGGCTCTCGAAACTGGCATATCAAAGGTCCCTGAAAATACTAAAGTTGGCAGGCACAAATTTGAAAGAATTAATAAGTGAAATTGGAGTTCTGAGCAATTTGGAAGTTTTGTGGATAGGAAGCCCTTCCCTAGACTCGCTGCCTCCTTCGCTGGGTGACTTAAGGGAGTTGAAGGAATTGAGGCTTCAGGATTGCAATGTTTGCCGGTTCAGTTGGACGGTTGATTCAGTTGACAAATTTGGGAGTCATTGGTTGTTCGGCAATCAAACTACCCTTTAAAGGACAAAGAAAAATAGTAGGAACATTGAAGTCCGCCTATTCCAATGACAAGTACATGCCTTTCCTTCAATACTTATTAATGGAGAACACAGAAGTATCAGAGGTATCATTTGATGAAGGAGTATGCCCCAACCTTCAACATTTCGTCTTAAAGAAGTGTAGTAATCTTGTGAAGGTTGGAACATTACCAAATATGCTCACAAAACTGGAATTGATAAGCTGTTGTAAAATGAGAAATGTAGGATGGCTTGATGGTCTTGCAAAGCTTCAAGCCCTAGAGATTGTACAGT
The DNA here is from genome assembly GCA_027924585.1 of Larix kaempferi. Lineage (NCBI taxonomy): Eukaryota > Viridiplantae > Streptophyta > Pinopsida > Pinales > Pinaceae > Larix > Larix kaempferi. Next base: position 745,363 of record BSBM01000486.1, on the reverse strand, counting down.
GTAACGAACTGCAGGAGCTGTCGAGTGTTAAAACATTGGTATCTTTGGGGCGGTTAAGGGTAGTAGACTGTGTGAAGTTGAAGAGCCATATGGGATTTGGGGCACCTAACAAAGCTTGAATCACTAGATGTTTCCGGGTGCCTGGAGCTAGAACAATTGGAAGGACTTGAAAACTGTATATCGTTAGAGGATCTTAATGCCTCGAGGTGTAAAGAACTGCAGGAGCTGCGCAGTATTAAAACATTGGTATCTCTCGGAAGGTTGATAGCGGAAGATTGTGTGAAGTTGAAGAGCATACGGGATTTGGCCCAGCTAACAAAGCTTCGGGGACTGGATGTTCATGGTGCCTTGAGTTAGAAGAGTTGGAAGGAGTTGAACATTGTAAGGGGTTAAGGTATATTAATGCCAGGAGGTCTCCCAAATTTCAATGCGGTGAGGGAGCAGTGGAGAGGCTCCGCCAGAGCATTCTAATAGCGTTGTAGGAACTAAATAAATATAGATATGCAGGATTGTATTATGAACGAGGGGTTATATGATTATGATTTTTTATTGTAAATTAAATTTATTTCTATGATTATGATATTGATATTGATTGAATGTAAAGAGATGTGTATTTTTGTATTTTATTTTATTTCATTTCATATTTGAAGTTAATGTAGACATATTTTCTTACAATTTGTCTAATTTTTTTTATTGAAGTTAAGAAGGGTTTTATATTTTATAGAATTTCAAAGTTAAAATATTAAATTAATATAATTTAAATGAAAAAATATAATGTTTATTATTATTATTTTTAATAATTATACGTAAATGCAAATATACATAACAAAGATTATACTTATTAAAATAATAAATTTTTGTTTTATTCATCTAAATTAAGCTATATTTATTTTATAATTTTGATATTTAAATCATGTTTTTAATTCAATTTTTTTTTATTGAAGTTGAGAAGGGTTTTATATTTTATAGAATTTTAAAGTTAAAGTATTAAATTAATATAATTTAAATGAAAAAATATAATGTTTATTATTATTATTTTTAATAATTATACATAAATGTAAATATGCATAACAAAGATTATACTTATTAAAATAATGAATTTTTGTTTTATTCACCTAAATTAAGCTATATTTATTTTATAATTTTAATATTTAAACCATGTTTTTATTTTACGATGTGAATATTTATATTTATTTTATAATTTTAATATTTAAACCATGTTTTTATTCTACGATGTGAATATTTTTATTTTGATGACATCTATTAAAATAATAAAATTAAAAAAATTATTTATTTTGCATTTACTTTTAAGCTTGCTTTATTTTATAACTTTAATATTTAAACCATTTTTTTATTATTATAAGATTTGATTGTTCTATCATTTGAATATTTTTATTTTGATGATATGTATTGAAATAATAAAATTTAAAAAAATATTTATTTTACTTTCCGTTTTAAGTTTGCTTTATTTTATAACTTTAATATTTAAACTATTTTTTTTTATTGTACGATTTAATTATTCTATCATTTGAATATTTTTATTTTGATAACATATATTGAGAAAACAAAATTAAAAATATTATTTATTTTACTCACTTTTAACCATTTTTTTATTATACGATTTAATTATTCTATCATTTGAATATTTTTATTTTGATAACATTTATTGAAAAAACAAAATTAAAAACATTATTTATTTTACTATTTTTAAGCTTGCTTTATTTTATAACTTTAATATTTAAACATTTTTAATTATACAATTTGAGTATTTTATAATTTTTTTTATTATATGATTTAATTATTTATTTGGTTGATGAGCAACTTGACTTTATTTTGTACCTATTAATTAAAAATTTTAATTATTTTTTATAGAATGCATAACACTAAAATAAAAAGAAATTATTTTTAATTATTATTTTTAACTTAATGCATAACACTAAAACAAAAAGAAATGAAAAAAATGTCTTATATCCACATTTAATGAACATAAGATGTACTCTTGAAAATCCAGTATGGCACAACACAACAAGAAGTTGAAGAGTATGCTTTTTTTTCCATCAAAATGAAAAAATAAATAAACGAGTTAACTATTGAGTTGCTACATGTCTTACACTTTTTTTTTGGTCTAGTCCAATATCTCAAATCCTTTTTGTTCAACTATGGAACACTGATCAATACAACAAGAATGGAACCCTCTCCTTTCCTAGTGGCCCAATATTTAACATGTTTTAATAATTGTTTAGGAACGAGGTAAGGTTTTTGCATACCTTGATTGCTAATTAGGATTACACTTTTGGACCTTTTATATTCCTTTTGAAAGTGCACATATAATTTGCTCATGTGAATAATGGGAGTTGATGTGACATCCATTCAATACCATGATGATCAACAACATAGGTCAACTTGCAAGATGTATAACTTCTTCATATGAAATCCAATTGAGATGATGTTTATGTTAATAGAATGCTCTCAACATGTAGCATAATGTTGAGAGGTTAAAGAACATGTCTACAAATATTTGGCCTAAAACCCAACCATTTAATTGCTTGAACAACCTCTAGAAGTTTTAGGGACCCAACCAAAATAAGACATGTCCTTGAAATGGACCTTCCAACTAGCCTATATCCAAATCCTAGGCTCTATCAAGCGCCCAGAAATCTCCCGAGGTGCAAATTGAATAGCTCCTTGAGTGCAATACCCGAGCCACCTAATTCTAAGCTCTAAAGTCTCTAGTTTAAGTCTCATATTTACTTTTTACTTCGTTTTTTTTTTTGTTTATGGTCGACATTATTACTTTTTACTTTGTATTATTATTTTTTGTTTCCTTTGTATTATTTTGTTACTCCACAAACACTCTAAAGTCTCATATTTACTTTTTACTTTGTATTAAAAGTAAACAATAAAGTCTCTAGTTTAAGTCTCATATTTACTTTTTACTTTGTATTATTCTTTTTTGTTTATGGCCGACATAATATTTACCACCTAATCCTAAGCTCTAAAGTGTCTAGTTTAAGTCTCATATATATTTTTTACTTTGTATTATTCTTTTTTGTTAATGGCCGACATAATATTTATTACTTTTTACTTTGTATTGTTCCTTTTTTGTTTACTTTGTATTATTTTGTTACTCGACAAACAATCGACTCACAAGATCTCCCCCATACTGGGCTATAGAGCGCCTCTCGGCGCAACCAATATCTCTAATTTCTCCACTCATAAAGTACCAAAACAAACGACAAAATATGTAGTGATCCATTTTGGATCATATCTACCTATTTTGGGAGGCCTTTGATCCCCAAAATATATTATTGAAAGATGTGAGGGAATTTTTCCTTTATCTTCTCCATAGAGTACCATTTGCTTTGTCTAGCAGTGGTTTTTTCAACCGAACTTGTTAGAGTTCATGCTACCCTTAGCTATTTTTTTTATTTCTTATGTGGAACTATATACTTTACTAACTTTGTTGGATACTATTTTCATGCAACATTCTCCTAGGTGATACCATTGTATTCAAGCTTTTCCATTGGACATAAACATTTGGTTGAAGCTCATCTCATTATTGTGTTTTCATGTCATTTATGTAAGTTTAATTTTCCAAGTAGCATTTATATGTGTTTTTATCAATTTCATGGCTTCAATATTGTTGTATTGGTATTATCAACCCTCATTTAATATATTTCCTTGGTTACAATTTGAAAGGGAAGGAATAATTAGATACCATTGAGCCATTCTTCTCACAACAAAATTGGCTACTCCATTATGTGTTTTTATTATTTTTCACATTTATAGGTTGTATTTTTACTTATTAACTAATTTGGGGCTCTTGTAGGATCATTCTCTTGTTGTTCATCCCCCGAACTAGTGATTTTGTACGTTCAAGGACCATTTTTTCTTCATTTCTTAGGCAGTGTGATTCCTGTCATCTATCCCACATGTATCGATGTGGATTTGTATTCGAAAGTTATGTTATTGTGTTGCTTGTCCTTATTTTCACCTAAATCACTTTCTTGTGTGGGCATTCAGACCTTGATCTTGCATTGTCACTCAAGTTGCAAGTTATCTTTGTTGTGTGACCTATTAAGTCTCAGGATACACTATAGCATGACTAAGAGGCCCATTACCCATGCAATGGAGGGAAATTTGTGTTTTCTTTTGATTTATTGATTCACAATTGTAGTCTACATGGATGTCCACACTCCAAAGTAGGGAGCAAAGTCATTTTTGCAACTCTCTTTTTCTAGGGATTGGGCTTTAAGGTTACCGACAACCTCCTAGATTACACTAGAGTAGATTACACAACTTCTTCATTGCTTTTAAGTTATAAGAAATTGTTAGTCTAGGAATTTGAGTAAATTTGCAATAGTTTAAACTCGCGTTGTTTGCATATTTCTTCTTAATCAATTTAGAATAATCTGCACTTCACACAAACAAGGGACCTAAAAAATCTTGGAATATTAGTATGTTATTTTCATTGTTCCGATAAAGTGACCTTGGCAAACCAGAAAGGACTACAAGAGTGAAATACCTCCCTTTGTGATGGGCCTCATTTTGGTAGGTTGATTGGCCCATCTTTATGCCATCTAAAGGCTTAATAGGGAGATATAAAGACTTATATGTGCATCATATAAATGAAAGTTTTGGTAATTAACCTTTAGAATATTTTTATGTTTGATTAATGAATGTATATTTGATATTTAGTTAGTGTTGTCCCTCATTTGCTTTGAATTTCCCTAATTCTCACTGATTGGTCTAACATGAGCACGCTTGAGCTGAAAGGTTGTGCAGACAGGTGGAGCATGTTGAATTATGGAGACTGTCATTGGTGTTGGTCATCAATGCTACATCCCAGGTACACACTGATATCTCCCAAACACAACCAAGCACAAGATTAGTTCTAGGTGGCAGGTGACTATCCAAGTTTAGGAATTTAGTTTCAGTTAATTGCCCAATATTAGGGGTGAAGCACAACAACTCTTTTTGAATTTTTGTATAAATTAATATGAGTGGGAACAACCTAGTGGTATACAATAATGTTGAAACTTTGATCCACATAGAGTTTGAGCTATCTACTCGTGTTCATTGTTTGGTTAATTGTTACATTCTCAATATGTTTTTTTTAATGAATAGAAGCATTGATATTTTCTAAGTTAGAGGTTATTCTTTAGGTTCTTGAACCGGTCTTAGGGCAGGCCTCCTTGATGCAATAAAAGAACCTTTGTATTAGTCTATGTGATTCATCATAATAAATATTTAATTGTGATTTCTTTATTTATCTATGCATTTATATTACCTGCAGTTTCTTGTGTGTTTCCTGTAGTTAGAAGATTTCACCATTTACATGTGATTTACTGATGATAGTTACTAGAATTTCCTTTTTAGTATTTAAGTGTTAATTTCTAGCTTACTTTAATTTGATTACATAAGAATGTTTTTTATTTGGATTATGCTTGGAAATATATTATGGAAACATTTAGTTGAAAAGCATTCTTTCTTATTACTTCTAAGAGCCTCTTACAATGTGATCAGGAAACCTTAATTCTCTTTCTTCCAAGCCTGAGAATAAGGTTAAGCATCACTAGCATAGGGGAAGTAATATTTAGTGAATAAGGATTGAATCTAAAATATTTTTATCTATCAGATTGCATGAGCTAGAATTGGAACTTAGTTCCCTATAAGTTAAGTTGCATATATGTTTCACAGCACCTCTAAAGTTTGTGAGTTCCTCATGTTGACAATTTAATGTCCAAAGTTAGCGATTCCAACATTCATTGTTGATAATATTTGGCTCACCACTTTTTGGCACTCATGCCGAGGATGTGCTAAACATATAAGGGAAAATTAAAAAAGGAATGGTTTACATGACTTGGACGAGGTATAACTTCAATATATTTTTACCAAAAACCCATGTTGTGACTGAAGAATGTCCAAAAGAAACATATTTTAAAAATTTTGAGTTTGTTGAAGAACTCGAAATGGATTATGGTGTTTTTTCAACCCTCTTGCACATCTGGAAGTTGATTAAGAGGAATCTCTAGTTAATATTCCCATAGAATAAGAAGAGTGACCATAGATATTTGAGTTTCCTATCATAAGATACAATAAACAAACTAGGATGAATAATATCAATCCTGCTACTCTCCCTAATTTCTATGGTTAAACCACAAAAGATCTAGATACTTTTCTCTTTGAGTTTGAAGTAGTTTGCAAGACTTACAACTATTCCTTAGATGCTCAGAAGCTTAATATTTTCCCTTCTACTCTAAAGGACTTATTGTTAATATGGATTATGAGTTTAGAGGTAAATAATATATTTTCATGGGAACAGATGAAACAAAATCTCATAGTAAAATATAGGGACTACCGCAAAGCTAAGGCTGCCAGAGATGAAATATTCAGGATGGTTCATGGAGAGAATGAATCCCTAGAGGAGTATGAAGAAATATTTCAACTAAGCTATAAGATGGCCCATAACTACACATTAGACGAAGAATTCAATAAGCTTGTGCTCCTTAGAGGGATAAGAGAAGAATTAATGGAAATTATAAATCCCTTAGCCAATGGAGATATATTTCAACTATATTATGCTGACATAAAGTGAATTTTAAAAAACTATTATAGGTTTGTTAGTAAGGAATGTAGGGGTAGTAGGAGTATTATTTCCTAGTCATCTAAACCCATATCCCCAATCCTTACCAATTATGAGTTAGGAACTCTATTATATGACATGAAAACTAACATCTTGCACTCTCTTTCCATGTAAATGGATCCAATGCAAATCGAGAAGAAAAAGGAGGAGGCTAAACATGCAATATTTATTTTCTACCCTAAATGTGGAAAGAAGCATGAGAGAAACCAATGCCCATTAAACATAGTGGATGCTTGTGGGATATATGCAGAAAATCATGCAACTAATAGTTTCCCATTTCTGTCTTCCTTTAAAACTATGCTTCAAGGGTTAAGGATAGGAAATAATATGGATCCACTTTGCTTCATTAACCAAAGAAGGCTTGGTCACAAGACCTTTTCAATCCTATAACCAACATTCCAAGGGAAATTCACATCATCATCCAACTGGAGACCGCAAATATGCTTGATGCCATCACCCATTCCTATCCAAATTCCTACCCAATAGGAATCAAAACAACCTTAGATGTCTGCTCAACTAGCACCAAAACCTAATAACACTAGGTAGGTTCAACCTATCTACAACAATGAGGTGACCAATTTTTAGACATATTCCCTAAATATAGTGAACTTTAATAGGTTAAATCTATGTTATGGAAAGGTATTACAATTTACCTTCAATCTCATGCCATCACTGAGTAATTGAAAAATAGACAAGGATCTCAAGATATTTGTGTTAATCAATTGAAAGGAAATTAGGTTGCATAACATAATCCAAAATACCAAATTTCTCAAACTCCTCCATTTCCTTAAAGGCATGAGTACAAAAAGTTTGGCAATTTAGATTATGCTTTTTTGGAGGAACTTAAAAAATTTGTGTGTGCAGATTCCACTCATTCAAGCCATTAGGCAAGTTCCCATCTACAATAAGTTCATTAAGGATACTTGTATCAAGAACCCTAGAAGGAAGAAAAAAATCCTCCCACCATAATATCATAGGACAACTTGTAGATTTGATGCTTGAGAGAATATTCAACCCTAAATATTGAGATATAGGCATCCCAGTAGTGAATGTCCATATCAATAAAACCATCATACAAAAAACTATTGTAGAATTAGGAACAACAATCAATGTCATGACCAAGGATACAACCTTGAAATTAAATATGAATTCATTTTTTAGGCACACACCAACTATCCTTCAGTTAGAAAACAATTCATTTGTGTGTCCAAAATGAGTCTTAGAAGACTTTATTGTGTCAATAGATTCATGGGAATACCCTGCAGACTTCATAGTCTTACAAATCAAATACAAGCTTAGTGGGTATACTCTCATTTTAGGTAAACCTTGGCTGGAAACATTTGATGCCTACATTTGTTGTAGGGTAGGAGATATGAACATCACAAATGGTGTTTATTAAATTAAATTAACCATTTATCCACTTGCCAAGCCACTCATTGACACATAAAATCCTATAGCTTAGTGGGTATACTCTCATTTTAGGTAAACCTTGGCTGGAAACATTTGATGCCTACATTTGTTGTAGGGTAGGAGATATGAACATCACAAATGGTGTTTATTAAATTAAATTAACCATTTATCCACTTTCCAAGCCACTCATTGACACATAAAATCCTATATGGCTACAAGAAGATGATCATTTTGATTAGACCATCCATCCAATCCTTATTATAGATACAACTCTTGCACTTAGATATCCTGACGAAGATACACTCATATTGAATTTCATACATAATCTTTATCCTATCCGTAAAGTGATTGAAAAGATCTTCATTCAAGAAGAACCCTAAAGTGATTGAAAAGATCTTCATTCAAGAAGAATGGAAAATAACTGTAGTCCTGAAGGATCCAAAATATCCTTGGCAAAGAGTGTTTTCAATAGAAGAGAAGAAGCCATTTTCTAAGATACTTGAGGTTTCCTTAGGAAATACTTTAAAGATCAATAAAAATCTAGATCCTGAATAAGAACAACTATTAAGAGTCGTCTCCAAACATAGTGCAACATTCCCTTGGGAATATACAAACATTTGCAAGCACCATATTTATATCGAAGAAGATGATTTACCTGTTAGGAAACCTCAAAGGAGGATGAATCCAACTTTAAAATATTTTCAAGGAGGAATTATAAAAACTCTTGGATGTTGGTTTCATCTATTCTATTTATGATATTGAGTTGGTGTTCCCTTTAGTCATAGCTCCAAAGTAGGGAGGAAAATGGAGAATTTTTGTTGGCTATAGAGAGCTCAACAAAGAAACTAAAAAGGACCACTTTCCATTACCTTTCATTGACCAAGTGTTGGATGCCTTATTTGGAAAAAAAAATTATATTTTCTAGATGGTTTTAGGGGGTACAATCAAATCCAAATCCACCGAGAGGACTAGGGTAAGACAAATTTTACTTGTCCTTGGGGTACTTTTACTTATAGAGTTCTCCCGTTCAACTTATGCAATGCTCTTGCAACTTTCTAAAGACCTATCCTAAGCATATTTATAGACTCTGTACATGAAAGTATAGAAATCTGCATGGATGATTTTACACCCTACGGGGAAACTAGGGAAAATTTTAGGGGCCAAATTCATCCCATGGGCTAATTTTTAAGGTTTTTTCCAAAAACATATTTGCCATTTTTCAATTTTTTTCCAGTATGATTTGCCCAAATTCAATAGGATTACAATTTTTTACTCTAAAAAACACCAAAATTGTCCAAAAATGATATGAAACCCTTATAAATTTGAATATTTTTAAAAAATATAGTCAAACATTTTATGGTTGGAAATTTGATAATTAGTAAGATTCGCCATGGTTTCTAAACTTCAAGAAAATTATGTATCCTTAAATTTTTCCCCGAGGGAACCTTTCAACAAGCTTTAGATAACTTAGAGAGCGTGCTAATAAAATGCATTGAAATGATCTTATGTTTGAGTAATGAAAAATGTGAAATGATGATGAATGAAGGAATACTCTTAGACCATCATGTCTACTCCCAAGGAATTAGAGTTGATCAATCCAAAATTGAAGTCATCAAAAACTTGCTCCCACATCCAAATAAAAAAGGATGTAAGAAGTTTTCTAGGGAATGCATGCTATTATAGAAGATTTATAAAATCCTTTAGCTAGGCAACTACACCTATGTTTGCTATTTGCTAACCAAGCATGCAGATTTTGTGTGGACAAAGGAATGTATGAGAGAATTTGCATGCATAAAATAAAAAATCACGACATATGTTTTGTAAGGGTCCAAGTGGGGCATTCCATTCCACATACATTGAGATGCCTCTAAAAAGGCTACTGGAGCAATCTTTTGACATAAGAGAACAAATATACATTTTCTATCTACTACATCAACCAGAATTTCTCTGGAGCTAAGGTTAATTACACTGTGATAGAAAACGAATTCCTTGTTGTGGTGTACTCCATCAACAAATTTTGGCACTACATCATAGGTTATCTAGTGTATATACATACCAACCACTCAACCATATGGTATTAAATAAACAAACCCAATTTTAATGGTAGAATTATTTAATGGTTGTTACTTCTATAAGACTTCAACTTAACCATTATTGATAAACCAAGTAGGATTAATGTTGTTGCAGATTTTATATATTGACTAACCCATACTACAAATTGATAAATTGTTGAAGTTCATCTCTTTTCTATCTCAGTCCAAATGACATGGTTTGCTAATATGGAAAACTATCTAGACACATAAAATCTTCGACAACACATTAGCTATCAAGAGCATTATAAAATCATCAAAAAGAGCACAACTTATACCTGGATCAAGGGTCTCTATTCAAACAAGGTTTGAATCAAATATTTATAAGTTGTGTGAGAGAATATGAAGTGTATGACATCTTGCATGCATGCCATAGTGAACTCTATCGGGGAAATTATGTATAAAAAATAACAACTCATAGGATCATATAGATAGGTTACAACTGGCCTACCCTCCACAAAGATGTTGAGCAATATATTTCAAGATGTGATGAATGCCAAACAATGGGGAAGCCTACAAAAATAAATGAAATGCCTTTGCTACCTCAAGTCTCATCTCAACCATTTTATAAATGGTTCCTGGGGTTAATCAATCCCCCCTCTAATTGGAAGAATCATATTTTGGTATGCAATGACTACTTGACAAGGAGGGTATAAGTTTAAGGCCCTAAAGGATGCAGATGATCAAATTGTAGAAATTTTTTTGGTTGAGAATATTTATATTAGTTTTGGAGTGCCAAGGTAACTAGTCACTAACCGAGGTTCTCTGTTCACATCAAATTTGATTGAAAATACCATGCATGAGAATAAGATCAAACATAGGAAATCATATGCATATCATCCCCTACGAAAAAAAGGTTAAGAAGAAGTGACTAACATAGAATTTAAAAATATACTCATTAAGATAGTCCAACTTCATAGAAAATATTGGGCAAGTAGATTGACTAAAGCAGTATGCGTATATAATACAAGTTGGAAGACTATTGCAAGGTTCACCCCTTATGAATTAGTCTATGGAAAGAAAATAATGTTGCCTGTGGAATTTGAAGTAAAGACATTAAGAACAATTACAAACCTGAACCTAGACTTATCTTCATCATAGAAAGAAAGAATACAACATTTGAATGCTGTATATGAATTCAAATAAGTGGCATTGTTTCATATTGAAGTACTTCAACAAAAAAGAAAATTATGGCATGACAAATTCATCAAGACTAAAAACATCAAGGAGGAGATTGGTCACTTCTATATGAGTCAAGGTTTGTGGAATTTAAAGGGAATTTGAGAACAAGATGGCTTGACCTCTATCATTTTGATATGGTTCAGTCAAGATAAAGACCATAGATGATGTTCAAACACCTTTGTTAGTCAATGCTCATAGGTTAAAGGTATATAAAAATCCCATGTCAAAAGAAGAGTTCTCAAAGAAACTATACAAGAAACATTTAAGTCTAATTGAGGGAAGCAATGCCCTCATTTCTATCTAACAATATCTATCTTTGTTATTAACAAAAAAAAGAGAAAAGTTGTCAGAAAAGTGAGATGGGTTCAAATTGTATTAAATGAGGCCACTTTGATCAACAAAATAGGAATCATAGGAGGAAAATGTTGGAATAAGGATGATAGAGAGATAACAAACCAAGAAAATAAATATTTCTTCAAAACCCACGAAAAGCATGAAGAAGATGAATGGGGGTAAAAAGAGACACTATGTCAATTCCATAGGATGAAGTCGCATCCTATATGCTTAAGTACAAGACCCGTGGAGGAAGTATAAGAATGATTTATGCTTATCATTTCAGGTTTCTAAACCTATTAAGGAATCTTACTCATTGGAATCCAGAACAAAGCATTAGCATTCCTTACTTTTGGTTACATTCTTTGGGAGAAATGAATCTCAAACACTAGCATTTTTTAGCCCAAAATCCGATGGCATATATGTCCAATTTTCGACATCATACTATTGACCATTCGACAAGCACCATATTTTTTTAATGTCGGTGGAACTTCGGTGAATATTCGACATTAAAATGCCCGATCGAATATCCGACATCCTCCAATTGGATATCCGACAACTACTCTTTTACCATACCCATCAGATATCTGACAGGTATCACCTTATAAGAGGTCGGATATCCGAAAAAATACCCATCAGATATCCGACGTTGTTGACATCAAATACTGACTCCTTTAGCCATTGGTGGTATAGCAAAGGCATCAGATTCTTTGTAAGGGTAGTTGGATATCCGAAAGGTATAACCTTATAAGAGGTCGGATATCGACAAAATAACTGTCAGATATTCGACGTCATTGACATCAAATACCGATGCCTTTAGTCATCGGTGGTATGGAAAGGACATCGGATTCTCTATAAGGTAAGTCAGATATCTGATGTCCTTTGCATTGTTAAAAGTCCAATATCCGAGGTCTTTAGCCTTCGGTGGTATGGCAAAGGCGTCAAATTGTTTGGGAGGGACATTCGAATATCCGGCAAAGGTTTTGTATTTAAAAAGAAAAAAAAAACTTCCATTTTATGGATTTTTCAAGTCGGTACACTTGTATAGACTTATGCTTAAGGGTGGAGAGGGGATTGTTAGCAATTCAACTCTGATCATTAGCTCATTTATCTCTATATTCTTCAAGTGTTATGAATTGACCCTCTAAAGCTCATTTATCTCTATATTTTTTTAAATGGTACATTGGATGTCATCACATATGGATCATATAATACAAACATGAATGTTTTGTTTGCCAATATGTTATATCCTATCACCCTTTTGGATCTTAATTGTAATATTTGTGTTGTGTCTAGTTGTATTTGTAATTTTGGTCTTGATGTTTATGAAGCATTCCTATTAAAATGTTGCTTGGTTATTTTGCTTGTGCTTCACTCATTAAGATTTTGCGTTTTTTGTTGTCAAGGTCATGTTTTCATTTATAAATACTAAGTGGTTCTAGTGTTTGAAATTGAGAGCAAGCCTTTGCCTAGTATAGGTACTAGGTTATTGGTTTAGAAGGTATGACTATTTTTGGTTATGGACAATCCAATGGGAAGGTGTGACCTTTGTAATTCAAAGGTGAATGCTTCACCTATGCAATGGTTTTAGTTTTTTTCATCTAAGAATATCTAATATTTATGGCCACAATTAACAACTAAAATACCGGGTATGGCATTTAACACAAGGTGAATTTTTTTCTAATCATGCTATTGATGTAAGAAGCATTATTGCTTGTCCCTAAAACAAACCTATTAATGTAATATGTATCTAGACATTGAAGCTACATATTGATGTCTTGAAAGTAAATATTAAGTAAAAGAGGAGGATATTGTCCTTTATGTAAATCAGTAGGAAGTGTTCCAACTATGAATTGGGAAACATGACTTCCTTGGTTGAGAACTGGAGTTTTGCATAGTGCAATACTATTTGATGTTTTCTTATTTACCCGATTAAGAACACGTATTATTTTGATATGCACAAGGTATAATATTATTAGGTTCTTGTTTTCGACTAGTATATGATAGTAAATCAATCATCATATAGACAAGGTTGAAAGGATAAGATAAAATGTATGGTGGAAACTACAAAAAATTTGTAAGATGCTACTAATTGCACATGACATTGTCTTCTCCTTAACCAAAAATACAACTACATACTTTTTTTTACCAGTTAAAACTAAGCACATATAAAAAGAACAAATGCCAAACTCACTAATGTTCCATTTATTCCTTCATGATCACTTGGATGAGCCTCATAATCCACATCTGGAAGACTATCAAGAAAACCAAATTTATAATATATAATCATGATACACATCCTTCCAATTAAAAATTAACACTACTATATTGTAAGATCTCACCGTGGGTAGCCAATATGGTCTCCTTATTCTACAAATAAAAGGAAGAAGGTAAAATATATAATAAAAAAGAGTTTTTATAACATACCAACATACTAGATAATAATAAAAATCAATAAAGAAATAATCTTATAATTAAATATTACCTTGATGTTTGTCTCTTTCTCCCACATTTCTATGTACCCTTAAAAAAGGACCTCGATTCCATGGAGAAGTACGTTATACAATGAGTCTACAACTTTATCAAGGGTTGTTATACAATGAGTCTACTACAAATTCCATGGAGAAGTATGTTATGGATCATATTTATAATTTGACAAGTGGAAAAATAACATATTAACTAATCCTATTGCTGATGGGTTAGTAAATTTCAAGAGCATCCATTCCTTTGATATTGATTCTGAATAATCATTAAATGAGTAGTGGAAAAAGAGACGAGATATCTTCTCTATTGCAGGAATATTGGACATAATGGAGAGGATGCAAATGATCTAGACGATTTGAGACATATCTCATTCAAATATTCTCAAGGAGATTCCAAGGAAATTAAAGAGAAGGGTAAGGATATTGGTTCCAGTGCATCATTTACTCAGCCTTTGAAGTTGTGGAAACTCGAAATTGGTTATGAGGACCAAACAAACATCACAACAAGCTCCAAGAAATTGTCAAAATTTAGATGACACGCGAGTGGGTTATAGAAAGGAAGCACCGTAGCCATTCATTGAGCTCCTCTCTGTTTCGAGAATAATTTAATATTCTGTACTGAATAGGTGCAACCACGTGAAGGTGGAATCTATTATGGCCCCTCCCCCCCCCCCCCTCACATCACTCTCAATTTCCCATACCCAATGCATGTACTTGAAAAAAATTACATGCAAATTCATGCATATTTCATCATAAACAAACATCTACCATTCATTCAATAAAAGCTACCATTCATTAAACCATTCTTTTAATCAGTCAACACATTCATTCAATAAAAGCTAACATTCAATAAACCATTCATTCATTTAGTGAACACATTCATTCAATAAAATCTAACATTCAATAAAGATAACAATTTACTACACTGAATCATTAAACCATTAAACCACTCATTCATTCAGTAGGCAAAAAATCATGTAGGACATAATATTATCAAAGATAATTCCGCAATATTTCTTCAGTCACAACTTTCTAATTTTTCTTCTCTTTACAAAATCAACAAGAAGCTCATCTCCTAGAACTTGTCCTTCAGTTCTTGCTACTTCATCAACTTGTCGTGATGTCTGCCTGGTATAGTGCTCGCGAGCTAGATTTTGCGGCAAGGGGTTCGGATTTGCTGCAATAATGTGAAAATGTTACAACGATATATTTTTTTATAATTATAATGACAAGTATTTCATTTAAAAAAAATATTACAAAGGTGTTTTTAACCTGTTGTGGCCACATCATGTTCTTCATATTCCTATCCAGGCTCAACCTGTACAGTGTGACCCTCTAAATGCTCTACAGTTGAAATATGGATAAGTACAATTAATGTTCACCATATGCAATGCTATATATAAAATTGTAGCATATGAATAAATTCATTACCAGGATTCGAAGCATGATCTTCGATTTGTTTTTGTTCATCATCAACATTAAGGGGATCATTGTTTTCCTGCTCAAAACATAGTCAATATTTTATGTCAATTATTTATAACAAATAGATTACACAAGTAATAAATATTCATTAAACTATATATATTTTATAGACTTGTGCACCAGATGGATTACTAGAAGATCGTGTTTTCCCAAACAAGATTTTTCGGCATTCAACAACAGCTGCAAAGTCGTGATGGAAGCCAAGCTTCAGGTCTTCCTCGGTGGGCACTTCTTTGAATCGGTTGGCCTATATATTTGCATAAAGTCATTAATATACATTTTGCAGCGCAATAAAATGAAAATAATTTGCAATTTATTATTTGGATTCATTATTGGTTTTCCGATACTTATAATTCGTGCCGCCAAATTCAAATAACCACTAGGCCAAAGCTTGTGCTGACCAATCTTTTCTAGTCTTTCCTTTGTGGCCTTTGATGTGTCTGACAACCTATGCAAGTGTTGAAATACGTTAGATGTTCCAAATTCGATATAAAAATTAATAATAATAATAAGGTTTAGAATTACATTGTGGAAAGTATTGTATACCTCCATGTGCCTGGTGGTAGCTTTCCTTCTTTTCTCAGAGCCCTCTCCTTTCCATCTTCCACAAGGGATTTACACTCTCTTGCTGGAATCATCGAAGGGCGCTCATACCTAGGGTTCCTTTCTAGGTGAAACCTATATTGGTCTTGGAAAATCTTCATATGTTGTCCAGCCTTCTTTAGGACTGTGGCTCAATCAAAGGTCTCGTTTCCGAACAGGACAACCAACCGATTAGTGAGCTCATCTTGTAAATTTTTCGTTTGTCTATCCCACCTTGTGCGGATGGTGGGCCCAAAGATCTCCAAGGACAAATCATTTAGATGTTTATAAAAAACATCATTTCCTGCAAAATGATCATTCCATCATTAGTTGGAAAAGAATGTTTTATCGGTATATTACAATCAAATTATAAACACTAACTTGAACAATGTATAATTACTGGGATCTTCTCTATCTTTATTGGAATGAGATATTCATCCACCAAAAATGTTGCATGTATTGTACTTGTGCTAGTGACATGGGAAGATCCAGGAAATGTTTCTTCAACAATATCAATACTAACAGGCTCTGCATTGACCCCTTCTTCTACACTATCTGTTGCGCGTAGGTCACTAGCGGGTCAACTCTCTACTGGCCTTGGGGGTGTCGTGGAACGTGTTGCCGACTGTTCAATCGAAAACAAGGGCACATGATTCAATGTACGTGGATTGATTTTCTCATGTGACGATGGATCTCCATGAGCATCACTGGGGCCAACACTACCTTGACCAATAGTGTGTGGTCGCAAAACATCTTGTAAATACAAACCGTATTTTATAAGTTCACTATCATATAAAAGTAAAAATTATAAAGTTCTAAATGAATTTATATTATGATTCAAGATTCCGCAACTTACTTGCAAGGCATGAGATCTCTTTACCAAAACTTCAACCTTGGCTTTAATCTCATATGTTTGCGGATCAATGAATAGCAGACCAAGGATATCCTCATTAATTTTTTTCAAGGTCTTCTCTATCATTTTACCCGGGTCTAAAGAAGAACCAATGTCAACATCCCGCATCAAATCATGCACATCAAAAACTATTGATTGCTGTGATGTTGTTTCATACACCGAATCATTGGTCTGTAACAAAAATATAAAAAAACATTACTAACGTAAAAGCAATAGACTGAGGAAAAAAGTATATTAAAAAACATATATATCATGATAGATTCCTAAAATTACAACTAGGTTTACCTGATTCCTAGATGATGGTGTCGTTAGATCCACAGCTGGGGACTTGCCCCGATCATCCCCTGCAAAGAAGAAGTAAAAAAAATTCTCATAATGAAACCAGTATACACACTAAAAATACATATAAAAAAACATTATGCTACATATTTTATTAGTACAATTCCAATGAATTATACATGTTGCTTGATCGAGGATTGTGATCTACTCATCGGATCAATGGTTATAGGTGACCTTCCCCGATCTACTAATAGAGAGGTGCCCCTTACATAACCCTAAATAAAAAACATAGAAAATATTATCTAAACGAAACCAAAATATTCACTGAAACAATATAATAACAAAACTTTTTGATGTATTTAAATTGTACAATTACAAATAGGTTTACCTATTGCCCCGAGGTTGTTGTTGTCTAATAAAAAACGGGGTGGCTTCCTCGATCAACACTTTGCATCAAATATAGATAACATTATATAAACCAAACGAATATACTAATGAAAAAACAGAGCAAAAAAAAACTCTTTTTTCATATTATATTTTTACTATTACAAAGATGTATACCTGTTGCCTCGAGACAAGTCTGGTATGATCTACTACTAGGGAGGTGCCCCTTACAGAATCCTGCATCAAAAACATAGAAAAAATTACCTAAACGAAACCAAAATACTCACTAAAACAATATACTAAGAAACATTTTGACATATTTAAATTGTACAATTACAATCAAGTTTATCCGTTGCCCCGAGGCTGTTGTTGTTTGATCAATAGCCTGGTGGCTTCCCTGATCAATGTTCTGCATCAAATATACATAACATTATACAAACCAAGCAAATATACTAATGAAAAAATACAACAAAAAAAAACTAGTTTTTCTTATTATTTTTTTACTATTACAAAGATGTATACCTACTGCCTCGAGGAAGTTGTACTCCTCTGACTATCCGCTAGCTGGGATTTTCCCTGATCACTACCCTGCGAAGTAAATATAGAAAATTTAAATGAAATAAACTAACGAAAAATACTTAAGATGTTAAATTCATTAATAAAAGGTTGGGTAAATTGTTAGATGTACCACTCCCATAGTAACCATGTTTGTATCTACTCGATTCAAATTGTAATTAATAAGCAACTCTTGTTACCCTGCAGCTATTGATTTAATGGTGCATACAAAAACACGGTTTCCTTCACGCCCCTCAAATTCACAGTTGGGTTGCTTAATTGTAGACCTTGGTTGTGTACTATTTATAAACCCCCAATATTCCCTGTGGCCTTTGGCCTTCCGTCAATGTACAATGTTGCTCCTTTATTTTGATCTTTGTCTTTCAACTATAAATAGTTTGTTGACAATCCATATCTACGCATACTTCGTGTATATTGGACCATCAACATCCTATCTTTGTATTTGTAACAGGTTCCGACATACTCCATCAATTATGTACATCTGTCGTAACCGACCTTTATGCCATCCATGTAAAACAACCCCAAACCATGTAATGACGATGGTGCAATTCGATATATCCTCTCGTTCACACAAAAATATGTGTTCAGTTGAGGAATATCCTTGGGTACCCATTGTTTCACTATATTTCTGTACCTCAAGGGCACCTCGATGTCGCCTATTGTCTCATCATCATAGGAACATGACCCCCCTTCAGCAAGAAAAAAATCCATGCGTTTATGGAATTTTCTTCTGATCTTTCGACATCTAGTTGATAAAACTCTTGTAGACCTATTGGATGTCTCACTTTCCTCTAGCATTCCTAAACTCCCCTCACTCGAGGAAGATATATCTGACAAATACCTATTTGGTTCTACCTGCACCATGGGAAAAAAGTTTAGATAGGACTTCAAGGCATAGCACCTTTTATAAGGTGACGTGTAGCTCCTAGGTGTAGGTAAACTCATTTCTTTTATTACATCCAATAAACAAGTACCACTGAAACTAAATAAAACAACAGCAACAAAACATAATTTTCATCTCTTTCGAATTTTCCAAATTAACACTACCAGTTGGCTCATTGTGTTAAAGTAATCTTCAGTAACATGTAATTTCTAACAATAGTTAGACATTAAACATTGTGGGGAATAAAAGGTCAAATAATGTCAAATATATGCAATAGCTCCTTGTAGCTACCTCTTATATGCAATAGCTCCTTGTAACTACCTCTTGTAACTCAAATAGGACCTCTAAAAGGTATGATAGCAAGCAATCTTCCTAACTAAGGTCTAGAAGGTGGTACGAACAAATCAAGATCGGAGAAATGACCCTATCAACCACACACCAAGGACAAAGTACCACAAGACCAATAAACAAGAGGATGTAAGGACCAAAAATAAATCAACCATTGTGGGGAAGGTACAAATAAGGTCAAATATATATTGCAATAGCTCCTTGTAACTACCTCCTGTATGCAATAGCTCCTTGTAACTACCTCCTGTATGCAATAGCTCCTTGTAACTACCTCCTGTATGCAATAGCTCCTTGTAACTACCTATTATTTGACATGCCAAAGAGATAGAAGGTCAAATTATGCCAAATATATGCAATAGATCTTTGTAACTACCTCTTATATGCAATAGCTCCTTGTAACTACCTCTTTTAACTCAAATAGGACCTCTAAAAGGTATGATAGCAAGCAACCTTCCTAACTAAGGTATAGAGGGTGGTACGAACAAATAAAGATGGGATAAATGACATTATCAACCACATGCCAAGGAAAAGGTACCACAAGACCAATAAACAACATGGTGTAAGGACCAAAAGTAAATCAACCATTAAGGGGAAGGTACAAATAAGATCAAATATATATTGCAATAGCTCCTTGTAACTACCTCTTGTATGCAATAGCTCCTTGTAACTACATGTTATTTGACATGCCAAAGAGATAGAAGGTCAAATAATGTCAATTATATGCAATAGCTCATTGTAACTACCTCTTATATGTAATAGCTCCTTGTAACTACCTCTTGTAACTCAAATAGGACCTCTAAAAGGTATGATAGCAAGCAATCTTCCTAAGTAAGGTCTGGAGGGTGGTACGAACAACTCAAGATGGGAGAAATGACCCTATCAACCATATGCCAAGGAAAAGGTACCACAAGACCAATAAAAAACAGGGTGTAAGGACCAAAAGTAAATCAACCATTCTGGAGAAGGTACAAATAAGGTCAAATATATATTGCAATAACTCGTAACTACCTCTTGTATGCAATAGCTCCTTGTAACTACCTCTTGTAACTCAAATAGGACCTCTAAAATGTATGATAGCAAGAAATATTCCTAACTAAGGTTTGGAGGGTGGTACGAACAACTCAATATGGGAGAAATGACTCTATCAACCACACGCCAAGGACAAGGTACCACAAGACCAATAAACAACAGGGTATAAGGACCAAAAGTAAATCAACCATTGTGGGGAAGATACAAATAAGGTCAAATATATATTGCAATAGCTCCTTGTAACTACATATTGTATGAAATATAGCCTTGTAACTACGTGTTATTTGACATGTGAAAGAAATAGAAGGTCAAATAATGTCAAATATATGAAATAGCTCCTTGTAACTACCTCTTATATGCAATATTTCCTTGTAACTACCTCTTATATGCAATATTTCCTTGTAACTACCTCTTGTAACTCAAATAGGACCTCTAAAAGGTATGACAGGAATCAATATTCCTAACTAAGGTCTGGAGGGTGGTATGAACAAGTCAAGATGGGAGAAATGACCCTATCAACCACACGCCAAGGACAAGGTACCACAAGACCAATAAACAATAGGGTGTAAGGACCAAAAATAAATCAACCATTGTGGGGAAGGTACAAATAAGGTCAAATATATATTGCAATAGCTCCTTGTAACTACCTCTTGTATGCAATAGCTACTTGTAACTACATGTTTTTTGACATGCCAAAGAGATAGAAGGTCAAATAAAGTCAAATATATGCAATAGCGCATTGTAACTACCTCTTGTAACTACAATGTATGAGTGCTTTCCAATACAAAGTAGTAGAATTAAAATCTTGTATGATAGTGTGTGGGGACTATGCCTTTCACAATATGAAACAGAGCATTAGGTATCTTAGAAAAGGAAGTTATGATGCAAGTTTTAAGTCAATATTTGACACTAGAGAAGACTTGATTTTGACAACCAAATCTACAAAAATATTGGCACAAATGGTAAATTATTTCATTTTAAAAGGATGCAATAAGACTTGCAAAATATACAAAGTAAAGCACAAAGAATGATTACAACAAAAGTGTTAATGCAAGTAAAAGCTTAACAGAAAAACACATATCTAATCACCAACAATTTTTTCTAGGAGGACAAGTCTTAACTACTTAATACAAAAAATAAAAAATAAAAATAAAATTCAACTTCTCACCTTTAACACCACCAAATGGTCACCATGTTATAGTAAGCTTCAGTAACATGTAATAATAAAATTGTTTAATTTACATGAAAATAAATACGTGAAAATACTTACCTAGGTGTAGACATTTCCTGTAATATACTCAGAAGAGTTACTTTCATAAATGAATGTGCCTCTTAGAGGCTAGTCAACTCTAGGAACCAAGTGACCTTATTATAGGGTTAGTACAAACCTGAGAGAGAGAGATGACTGGGCTATGGTACAGTCAATCAAATAAAGTCAATGACATTCAAAAGGATCAATACACTCGCAATAAATATCAACCCTTAATACGTCTTGGCATCATAAATAAAACTCAACAAATATATATAACCACAGATCAAGAACTACAAACAAAATTTGAGCATATAAAACAAAGGTCAGTAAAAAAAACAAAATAACTTAAAAACTCAGTCCATTATGTACATACAATATTTTGTCCCTCATAGGTGAGCTGACAGCCAGTAGACTGAGGCCAAAGAGACTCACGGCCTCCACGTATGAGTACAGAAAAGGGTAAAACAAACCCTTAAGACCTCATGACCCTTACTAAAACAACCAACAAAGAAAAACTAGGGCTCACGGCTGAGTCTGAGTGTCACAACCTCCCCAACAGGCAGAAGGAGAGCAAATCGAAAAACACAGTAGGAAGAAAGGTTACCAATAAAATCTCAATAACCTTCAAACCTCAAAAACAGATCTGAAAAATAAAAGATAAAAAAAAAGAAGTAAAGTAGAATGTCTTAGGTGGGTACCATGGTTACACAATTAAATAGGTGAGGGTACAAATACCAACCAGTAAGGTACAAGTCAAAAATACAAGAGTGGGTATAAAGACTCATAACCCTTATAACTAAGGGGGTGTACCTCAAATGTGGACAAACTACCATAGTTATACCCATAAGACCAAAAACATAAAAGGGGGTACAAATCAAAAGATAACTCAAGATGAGTAAAAGACCCAAAAGATAAAAGGAAAGGTACCACAAAAAAATTATCAACAAAATGAAGGGACCAAAAGTCAATCAACCAAGGTGGGGTACAACCAATCATCTCTCTCTCAAATGTACCAGTGTTCCATATAACTTGAAAGTTCATCATCACTGTAAAAGGAAAAGTCCACACGGATGATGTGATCATGTTGTCCTCTAGATTCCTCCTAAGGTCGAGTGTTAGTGGATCCATCAAGGGGTGCCCAGTCCCTTGAGAACACCATCTAACTCAACCATCTCAAAGACCTAGGAGAAGAGGACATCACACATGATCATATTGGTAACTGGTCATGTAAGAACTCAAAAACCCTAAAGCAATCGAGTGTGCATAAGGGGAGATAGGAAAATAAAAGGCTCATAGGCCAAAAAACCAAGCTCAAAAACTACAGTGAGACCAATGTCACAGTAAGTGAGCTACAACAAAATGGCCGGAATGCCAACAAACAACACTACAAAAATAAAAAAGACCCTCTAGAAGGTGAAATAGCAAGCAAACTTCCTATTTAGGTTTTGAAGGCCTCAACAGATCATATCCTTCGCAAGGTGATGAAATCCAAGTCGAACAATATGAAGTGAGATACCAAAAGTGGAAGGATATCTCTCTACCGAAAGGGATCCTGGGTAAAAGAATCCTAGAAGAAAATCCACTAAGCGACCTCGTTCATGACACGTCCGAGAAGTTTAACTGGATCTTCTTCCTTTGAGCCCTTGTATCACCTATACAGAAAATACAAGGAAGACAATGGAGAGGTGTCCTTAGGTGCTAAGTGGAGTGCGACATTCCACAAAGTCCATCCGGGAAGCAGTCCTTGCTGCTTGCTCCCGTGGAATTGGGGGCCCTCTCAACAAACTGGTCGATGACCGTGTTAAGAAATACAAGAGGATTTTAGTACCCTAAAGGACAACAACTATGTCTCAAATGAAAAGTGACAAGGGGGAATTATTTGGATTCCTATCCCCGGTGTCCTACCTAACTAACAACTTATTTTGTATCCTCAAGTGAGGTTAAAATGTGTTGAGTTAGGGATATAAATTTTAATGGTTTGTTGTCTTACTCAATCAGGTAGCGGAAGTGCAACTCAATGGTGTGATGACTCGACTCAAACCATGCATAAGTGAATGAATCAATGCACTTTTCTTTTCGATGAAAAACTAGCTACAAGGAGAGTGTTCTTCGATCCAAAAATAAAAATAAACAAAAGCACAAACTTTTCAAAGAGAAAAACTACACGTTTTTGTATTTTTTCCTTTTATGCCAAACTAGATGTAGTTCCCCTAGACTTTTGTAGACATTGAGGGCACCTGCTTATTGACCCGGCCGATTGAAACATTAATTAAATTATCTTTTGACCTTATTTTTGAGTATGTGTATCTGAACTGTTGATGTAAATGAATAATTGCATATGTTAAACGATTAGCTATGACTATGGAAAATTATGTTGATGGATAATGCTTAATGACTAGCAATACGGTGATTATGTAATTGTCGATGAAATGTATATTTGATTAGATAAATGAGCAGTTTGAATAAATCATAAATGTTTAACAATACTAGATTTAGAAATCAGATGATGATTATTGAGGACAGTGCTACTAATAACTTGTTGTGAGAAGTGTGTGTAGAAACAAGTAAGACGGTTCACCAACGGACACACAAAGGAACATGAAGGGTCATAGAGTACGGGTAAATCACACACAGGGGGAGCGACGACGATGTCGACTTCCAACAAGAATACCACGTATGAGCAGATAAGCACTGATCCACTTGCTCAAGAGGAATGCGTGAGGGCGTACGAGGTGGGCCATGACAGAGCTGGTCACGTACGAGTTGAGGGGCGCGCAGTGAGAACGGACTCACTCCTCAGCGCCATTAGTCCCTAGATAGCATGTAGACGGAGGATGGATGGTAACGATTCCTAAAATCCCTACAAGAGTTCCCGCAAGTCAAAACGGAAAGATGGTGGCAGAAGGGCTCGACGACGCGGTACCCTGTTGAGAACGGAAAGAATGGACGCAAAAACCCAACGATGCGGTACCATGCCAAGGAATGGAAACCATGGATGACTGGACCCGACGGAGTGGTGCCATGTCAGGGAATTAAAATTAAGGAACTAGGAGCCCAACGGCGCGGCACCGTGATCCTAGTGAGTTTGATTGTCAAATTTAACTGCATAAAAACTTATAAGATTAACTCTAGATTATTATTTAGCAAATGCATAAAAATATTTTAGGCATTTGAACATGAGTAGTTATTTTGTTGAGCATTTAAATTAATAGAAATCATTATTTAGGAGCAAAATAGAATCCTAAGCTTAGACACCTAGTCAACTAAAAGCTAGGAGTTAGCTAAAGTATCTGGGGGACAGAATTGAGGAAACCTAGGGATTTAGGTGCATCTCCTAGAAAAGCTGACACTTGGATGGGTGAGGGTTTTCCTAAATTTTTTTTAAAAATAATTATATAATTGTGCAAGAAGCGACATGTGTCGCAGGAGGTTTTCCTTTATAAGGAAGACATTGGGAAGGGAAAAGGGACCCATAATTTGGACGATTGTCGTAATTTTCGAGTACCTCAAAGACTTGCTGCTATTTAACGGTTTGGCCAAGAAATCCTCGTGGGGGGGGAAATCCCAAGCTGGATTTCTAAAATACGTGTGTGAACTCTACGACACGATTAGCTCGGGGGTCTGGAAGGAAGAAGAGTACTTCTAGAGTGGTTGGGTGGTTTACCGAGGTGTCCACCGGTGAATGATCGAGGTTTCGAGGAGCATAATAGCGAGGACCAACTCCAACATTATTTGCAGAACTTCAGTGGCAAGAGAGGTAACTCTTGTAATTTATTTTTTTTGCAGTTATTCATTGAAATCTTCTGAACGAAAGTCTAGCTGTATTTCGAATGATCAATGAAATTTATTAGCAGAATTTGTCGAACGTCTTTAAGAGTTTATATGTTGTCTTGTTTTTTGGTATGTGGTTGAGGTAGGCTCTTCATTTCAAATTCAGGAAATTGTATTTGAATTAGATAATTTGTGACATAGGAATTTTGACTGAAATTCTATTATCCCCGTTTGAATCTAGTAATTAGATTAATGCAGAATGTCATTTTCAGAGAACCACCAGTATAATGAAACTGATTAGAGAATGCTAGTTACAATCATATTTTAATTTGGTCCTATACTTAGATTGATTCTGCATTTCAATTGCCGAGCTTCCATTACTGTGTTTTAGTTAGGAAAGTTTTAAATGACTTCTTTTAATAGGAGTTAGATCTGTCAATAGATCGGGGTCGACATAATTCTTTTTGTTACAATTTATTGGACTGAGATTTTAAGAGTACTGGCTACTGCCGATCTGTTCCATAGATCTGATCAGCGAATGCTTGTTTACCAATTTACTTGACTGTTACTTTGTGAGCACCAGCTGCCGCCGATCTGTTCCATAGATATGATCAACGAATGTTTGTTTACCAATTAACTTGACTGTTACTTTGTGAGCACCAGCTGCCGTCGATCTGTTCCATAGATCTGATCAGCGAATGTTTGTTTACCAATTTACTTGACTATTACTTTGTGAGCACCAGCTTCCACCGATCTATTGCATAGATCTGATCAGCGAATGGTTGTTTACCAATTTACTTGACTGTTACTTTGTGAGCACCAGCTTCTGCCGATCTGTTCCATAGATCTGATCAGCTAATGTTTATTTACCAATTTACTTGACTGTGACTTTGTGAGTACTAGCTATCACCGATCTATTCCATAGATCTAATAAATGAATGTTTATTTACCAATTTGTTTGACTGTGACTTTATGAGTACTAGATGCTACCGATCTGTACAATAGATCTATTCAGCGTAGGTTTAGCTACAAATTTAAATTAACTGTGATTTTAAGAATTACTAGGTACAGTCAATTTGTTAACAGGTTCGAACGGTGTATGTCTGTTTACATTTTATTTAGTAAAGAGTGCAGATCGACCCTTCATAGGCTCGGCCTGAATTATTTTAGAATTTTCTTTTGATTCTCAAGATTTGACACAGATCAATTCTGTGTCTTAATCACAACACTCGTCCCTCGATTCCAAATTTGTAGAAAATAGGAGCACTGTTGAATTCGGATTGGTTTCGCTTTACAACACTGGAAGTGCTTGACTCGTGTATTATTAGGTATGTTCAGATTGATAGAAAGATTTCTTGACATCGCCTGACACTGATCTATCATGCTCAGTTAATAGATTATTTCTGTTGCTAAATCTATATTTGATTAAAATAAATCGACTTGATGCTATATCTTTGAAATTCTGGAAATGCGATTCAATTCCCTGTACTCTGATTGTAACCAAGGATATATCCAAAGAATTATGTCGGTACTAAGTCAAAATTATGAAAACGACCTTCACACCTGGACGGATCACTTAATCTTTCTATCACTTATGCATAAAATCGACCTTACCTTGAGTTTGTCGGATGGAGCTTACGCTTGGAAAAAGTTGAAGATAAGATCCGTAAACGTCGGTCGAGCAAAAGTTGAAGATAAGATCCGTAAACGTCAGTCGAGCAGTTGAGCTCTAAGTTTTATTCTGCCATTTTATCTCCATAAAGGGTTCGGTAAAACGAATGCTTGTTCTATTAATTGTGAAGAGATAGTCATGGCGAGAATTGTTGTAAATTTTTATATTGTTAGTATTGTTTATAACTTTTTTAAAAGTTATTTGTTGAATTTAATGGTTAGCATATCAATGCTAAATCGCCAGTTCCATGTATGGTGTAGCAAAATTGTGATGAGGATCATTATCATTATTACATTTTAGTATTGTTTATAACTGTTTTAAAAAGTTATTTGTTGAATTAATAGTTAGCATAACAATACTAAATCGTGACGGGGATTATTCTCATTATTACATTTTAGCATTGTTTATAACTGTTTTAAAAGTTATTGTTGAATTAAGGAGTCATGGCGATTGTGTAGTGATTGACAAGCCTTGCCAAATTGAAGATCTGGAACACACATCCTTAGTATTAGCAATCGACGTTTTCCCTCTTTTAATATACTGCTGGTATAGTTAGATAATTACCAAGCATCGAAAATTGTCCTTCTGAATTGTCTTAATTATAATATGCTTGTAATGCAAAAGCCGGAACCATTATAGATTACTTGTTAAGTATTAATTATGACTTGATAAGTGTGCATGCATATCCATGAAGATAGTGATAATAACTCAACTGTTATTTAACCTATTATATTGAGATATGGTTACTTTACCCATGTTTGAATGGATAGGATTTGTGAGTTGTGCATTCTTATGCTTTATATATATATATATATATATATATATATACATATACATACATGCTTTTACAAGGTGAATCGTGACATCTGAAATTGCTTTACAAATGATAGTTACTGACACGATACACACTTGATTTATTGTTCCTCTTCTATTTTTAATTTAATTGATATTATAATACCCATTCTCATGTTAAAAAAATACGAAGAAAAGAATATGACCATTCTTTTATAATTCAACTTTTATAAAAGAACTTTCTTGGGCATCTCAAATGTAAACATTCTTTACCTTTTATCTAAAGGAGAGAACTATTGGTTTGATTGAGAGTTTTATATTATGTTTACTTTGTGCTTAGAAAAGATATCATGAATTTATTATGAACATCACTCCTGGTAGCATAAATCATAGATAGGATTACTGGGTTGAGTAATCTTTTAACTTTGAGAAGGGTGTTATCTTTTTATAATTTTATGTTAAAAAAAAAAAAAATTAGCTTACCTAGACGAGCCCTACACTAGAACTACTCTTTCAAAGTAAATGAATCCAACAATAACTTTCTTCTACTTCTAATCAGTAAAATGCATGACAAGTAAATGGAAATATGGCTTCTATTTGCAATGAAACTTGTGAGTTTTAAACGAAGGAGATGATAGGGTTTGAAAAACATTTCCAAGGAAATTGTATGAATTGAAATGCAAATAAGTTTTTCCAAGTAATAAAAATTCATCCGACTCACAGGGAAGACAAAGCTTAATAGATCTTCTATGAGATTCCAGAGAAAGCTTCAAAACTTGTTACACACAACACATTGATGGATGGACTCGGAAAGTTGGTAATCCTAATGAGTGTTTTAAGTTATTTGAGATTATGAAAGATAATAGTCATCTTCTTGATATGGCTACGTATACCACCCTCATGGATGGACTACGCAAGGAACGCACACCCCAAGAGGCTAATAGTCTATTACATGAGATATTAAAAAAGGTTTGACATGACACTATTACATATTCAACATCCCACTCTCAGCCTCTATGAAGATATCACTGGAACGCATTGGGCAAGATTCAGTAGTAGTGAATGGCTTGCAATTGAATAAGTGATCCGAGTGCATTTGGTATTAATGCACTAGCAAGCTATCTGAAACAGGTTTAGTGATCCGAGTGGAATTTCCATGAGTATTCCAGGTGATTACTTCCATGACTAACCAACTTTTATGTCTTGACCTGAGGGTTGTTTGGAATTTATAGCTTGCTTTGGCATGCCTCCTTTTTGTTATGTTTTTTTCTATTGAAGTTGGGTGAAATATTTTGTTGCATTCATTGAATGTTCGGAATCCATATCTATGGAGCAATTTTTCCTATTATACTACACAATAAGTAGTAATGATTTCCATGGCATGTCTTAGTTACAGTGCATCTTTTTTAATTATACATTTGCAACTACTTGAATGTCTAGTATCTGTGGTCCAAATTGAGTATCTAAGACAAGTATTATCTTGGTGTCCATCTGCTCTAAACTTGCAACAATCAACTTGATTTGCAAGTTGTCACGGGTATGCCTCTTGGAGAGGATAATCAGATTTATTTGCAAGCTGTCATGGTTATGCCTCTTGGAGAGGATATCGAATGGGGAGCATTCCAAATTTGTAGTCATAATTTATTTCATTTGCAGCCAAGGCATGTGAATTCAATTACATCTCTAGATGTTCAACAACAAGCAATAGGAGTTGGTTTATTCTATGGGCACACATCCCAAACAAATGCATTGGCTAACTGAGTTTAGGGAACCTTTTTTCCATTTACACAGGGAACCCTAGGCATGGGAGCTTCCATGTTACAATTGTTGTCAAGTAGTACCCAGAGGGAAAGTATTTTCCCTGAAATATCTAGTCAACCAGAGTGCCATTTTTGTTGAAATTTTCAACTCAAGTAATAGTTTACTGCATTTTTTCATTTCCAGGTCTGATATTTCCTTGTAAATCGGAGCTTAGTATCTTCATAATCGTTGTTATAGCCATTAATTAGTTCCATAGCAAGTTCATGTAATAGCAAGTTCATGTAATACTGAAGCTACTTATATGTGATTCTTTGGTAAGTGGCTACATCAAATTTCATGAAATAGATTCCTAACAATGAGTGACAAGGAGTTTCACCCATAGAAAAAAGGAAGCTCACAAGGGGATAATAAGATTCAATCTACAAAGTTGATGTTGAGGACAAGTTTTTAGGTAATAAGATTCAAGCTACAAATTTGAGGTTGAGGACAATATTTTAGGCCCTTAAATTTCCAATTTATTGCCCATATTGTTGTCATAACTTTTATAAAATTAACATCATGAACTCAATCCATTCATAGACATTATGACCAAGATAGATGATTTTAGCTTATGTTATTTATAAGAATATGATTTGCATAATCTCAAATGAATCTAATATATGTTAGCTAGTATCTTGAGCATTTTTAGATTATTTTTTTTATTTGCATTACATGAGCCTTAATATAGTTTTACAAGCGTTGACAGGCCAAAATGACCTTTGATGTCGACACAACGGATTTCCCCAATGATAATTCCCAATTAGACTAATTGTTGTTTAAATAATAAACCCATCTAGATTATGGTATGAAAACCTTTTCATTTTAGTTTTCTTTAAATGCAATAAATGAAATCTAAAATTCAAATGCAAACACTAATACTACCAACTACAAATCAACCATACCTTTGATCCAAAAACTGGTATAACATAAACTAGTATATTTGAAAAGTATAAACTAGTATAAATTAGTATATTTGAAGAGAGGAAGAATATCTTCCTTTTTTATTACTGTGCATGAATGTTGTTGGTCTTCTGCATACACCCAACACTTATGGAAAAAAGTGGATTCTTGCCAAGGAGTGAGTTACTTGTTCAGATCTCAGTGATAACATGGGTATTCTTGTTGGTCAAGTGTTGAGTTTGCTCATCCTACAAAATTTGTTACCAGGCGTGATATTGTAGTTACAGTCTCTAAAAATCAGTGTATACCTTCCTAGCCATTCATCTATATTGATTGCTGAGGGGTCTTGAGGCAACATTGTTGATTATGAAAGGTAAACGAATTGCTATAGGAGTTATTGAGTATATTTGACAATGTTATATACAGCAGACTTGACTTCTCCAAGGCACAAGTCCCAATCCATATTCTACAGCACTCGATGCTTTCCCTTTATGATGATTGAAGATGGTACTTTCTGATCTACTCACATGTGATTTCCAGACATGTAGACACCTTCGCTTTGATATATATCAGATCTGAAATTCCTATTTGTATTGAGGTTGTATGAGTAGTGCTTTGACTGCTGTTAACTGATTGCATAAACTTAAATATTGTGGATGATCAATGACACACATGACTACATAAAATCTCAGCATTAAACATTAGAATTTAGATCCACTTGTTTGAACAACCCTTGGATATCTACAGCAATAAACTTCATAAATGTTTGACAAAATTTACAAGCCAGAATGTCGATGGTGAGCTACAGTAGTACTCATGAAAATATTGTTCAAGTAGAACAACCAGTTGGGCTTCACATTATACAATCTACAATAGTGCCATTAATTCTCACAAGTAATTAACATGTCTTTCCCTAGATTAGTGGATGGTTGAGAAAAATGTTAGATCAGACTGGCTTCGGGATATATTGGAATGTTTATCTCTACGGCCCATTAATAAATATCAGATATGCTTAGTTTTTGTTCATATATGTGCAATACAAGTTCATATGAAATCATAAGACATTAAATGAACAAACCCATAAATTATCATGCCAAATATACTAGTTTATCATTTTAACAATCAATAGAGGGCTAACACCCTAAATCCAAGCAAAAAAATGCTCCACTACAGAGGTTCATTAATGCACAGGATATGATTGTCAAATGCTTGATTTTCCCTCTAAAATTGGTATTATGCACTGAGTGAGAGGCTTCCCATTTGCAGTCCTGTCATGTTTTTCCTTTTGCATTTTGAATTGACTTAGTTTTCACAAGAAAGATGTTTTGCATTGTGTTTTTGAGGACTCTGGGAGCAGCAAACTAGTGGAGCAAGGAGCAGGTCCGAGGAAGGAAAAGGGAGTTCTGAGGTTTTAAGGTAAGAGAATGGGGGAGTCCGAGGCAACTGGAAGTGAGAGGGAGGGAAGGAAATCCTCAAGGTTGAAGTCATAGAGGGAAATAGGATGGTTGCTAGGGTTTAGTAACCCAAAAAATGTAAACTTTAAACATCATTTTGAAGGTTGTAGAGGTCGTTTTTCCATGTCAAATACAACCTATATTTCATATTAACCATCAGAAAAAATGAAGTAAACAATGAAATGTCTTTATTTAGTGTCGAAACAGTCAAGGCTGCAAGGGTCATTTTTGCCCGTCGAATTCCTACACTGATAGGGTTAATGGACTTACCAAATTCATTGGGCCTTGGGAATGCATGTATCCTCTAGACTATCGTCGGAATGCCTCTCCTCTCCTCTTCAATGGGCGCATGCAAGTATCCTCTGCAATGGGAAATGTTACGCCATAATGCCTCTCCTCTCCTCTGTAATGGGTGCGTGTGGGTATCCTCGGCAATGGCCAAAGCGTTGGTTTGCTATCACCCGCAATGGAAGCACTGGTTTGGTTTGCTATCACGTGAGGTAGGCCGTTATGTTATGTTGATTATAACATAATATATATATATATATATATATATATATATATATATATATATATATATATATATATATATATATATATAT